>VXBX01004086.1:0-49221 GCA_013400415.1 Scytalopus superciliaris
CTCAGCTGCTCCTCACAGGCTTCTCCTCAGGGCCCTTCCCCACCCTCCTGTCCCTCCTTTGGATACTCCTGAACTTTAGATTTTTCTGTGCTGCCCCAAACTGCCCCCAGGCTCGAGGTGAGGTTGTCCCAGTGCAGAACAGGACAATCCCCTTCCTGAACCACAGCTTGAATCCCATACTAATGCTAAGGAGTGAGGACTCCGATACCAAACATTTCCTGAGTTTTTGAGGCAGCAACTCGAACAATCAATTCACTCACACTAAGAAAATTTCCTTTTAATGGTCTAAGACCAGCATCCAAATGACCTTACCTGTGTCCTCCAGTTCCTGTTACTATTCCATGTTCTCCTCCAGCACTCAGCAAAGTCAGTGCTTGTCTTTCTTTGGCCTGTTGGAAGCTGGATCAGGTTTTTATGCGCTTTTTTCACCATTATAAATATAGATGGAGTATATATATGTATATTTGTTCTGAAGTATCATGTTTGACCGTTTGTTATGGCATGAACAGTTCCTCTTTCAGCGTAAGGAGCACAGTTTTATCTGGCATAAGAGCAGTGTTTAGTCTACATTCCCATATACCTTTTCCTTTAACAATATTTGTCTAATTACAGCTCCACGGATTGGTTTTGCTCGTGAGGGAAAGGTTGTTATTTGGACGTGCTTTGGACGGTGGTGAACGCATTGAGCAACCCCAAACAGCCCAGATGTGCTCCTTGGGCGCTCAGGAAATGCAGGAGCAGCTGTTGGATCCCACTGTAACATATTCCTGTCTCTGCCCATGGCCAGTAACATACTGAGGGAAAGGGCTTGTATTGGGGTATGTGAACGTGAGCCAGCTGTGCCCAGGTGGGCAGGAAGGTCAGTGATACCTGGCTTGGGTCATAGCGTGGCCACAGGACCAGGGAAGTGACTGTCCCTCTGTGCTGGCACTGCTGAGGCCACACCTCAAGTCCTGTGTCCAGTTCTGGGACCCTGTGACAAGAAAGGCATTGAGGGGCTGGAGTGTGTGCAGGAAAGGGAAGGGAGCTGGGAAGGGGCTGGGGTAGCAGGAGGGGCTGAGGGAGCTGGGGGGGCTCAGCCTGGAGAAAAGGAGACTCAGGGGGGACCTTCTGGCTCTGCAACTCCCTGACAAGAGTGTGGAGCTGGGGTGGGTTGGGCTCTACTCCCAGGGAACAGGGACAGGAGGGNGGGAGGATTGGAGTGCCCAGCCCTGGAGGTGCCCAAGGCAGGACTGGCCGTGGCACTCAGAGCTCTGGGCTGGGGGACAAGGTGGGCATCGGGCACAGGGTGGGATGGGAGGGCTTTTCCAGCCTCAGTGACTTTGGGACTCTCTGTATTTGGGAGTTGAACCAGATGAACTTTAATGGTCCCTTCCAACCCAAACTATTCTATGAAAGGCTGTTAGAAATGGGATCCGTGTAGGTGGAAACTTTTTTCTGGCTAAACCTTAGGTCAGGTCTATGAGCTCGTTAGGGAGGTCCTGGCCTGGTGGAGCACCAGGATTATTCTGCAGTCACTGATGGGCATGATCTCCACCAGATTTTCTTGTCCTCTTCTGAAGTGGATCTTCCTCTCCTGCTGTGGCTTGTAAAGCACTTAGGGAAGGAGGGCTCTGTGTTGGGAAGGTGAGGGAGGGAGGAAGCACGGCCAACAGAGCTGCTGGTTAAGCTTGGCCAACTCCAAGGGCTGGGCTGCCGACCACAAAACCGCAGAGCTTCATCCCCAGCCCAGTGGAGGATGGCGTGGGTGTCCTGGGCTCCCCTCACGTCATGGGGCCGGACACTATGGAAGCATTTCCCAGCCCAAAGCTCAGTCTCAGGCTGGTCTGAGCCATCGGCTCCTCCTGCAGAAGTTTAGTTAAAAACAGAAAGCCGTGAGCAGCAGAATGGCTTTTGCAGGAGTCTCATTAAGACGTTATTGCGTCTATTAATAAAGCAGAACATTTCCTCTGCTGGATATTAATCACTGGGTGGATGCACTGCATGGGGCAGGGAAGGGGCCTTGTGGACAAAGCCAGAGCCAGTCAATTAGTGGATCAGGTTACTCTAGTAAAATTAACCAATGTTTGGCCATGGAAAGCCAGAAAGACAGGACCTGGAGAGACCCCAGAGCCGTCCTGCTGGTAAAGGTACCTGCTGGGAAGGGTTCATTTATAGGAAAGCCCCTTGGGATCAATTAATTAAGCTTTACAGGACTTGGAATGTTGGAGTTGTCTAAGACACCCAGACAGGTTTCACAAGTGTGTCAATACCTTTCTACTGCTGATAAAGCACTTGAGATGTCCCTGGAATATTGAATCAGTGAGTTCTTTCTCTTCCCCATCTCCAAACCTGACCATTTCTGTGACAGGTTGCTGGTCCATGGTCCCTTCTTTCTTCTTGGGGACGTGGTGGGATGAGGCGACCACTGCAGGTCCCTTCCACCCCTAGTTATTCAATGATTCCTCCAAAATGGAGTTTAACTGTGAACTGCTCCACTTTCCTCTCTCTCCTGCTGGATTCTAAACCATCCCTAAGTCTGTGTAGATAAACTCCACAGGGTATTGGTCCATGACTATGGGTGGGTCTGGTTTAAGCCACGCCAAGGCAGGGCACAAATGTGCATTTATGTGCAAAGAAGCATCATCCTGCACACAGGACACGGATGGGATGCACATCCAACCTGTCAGGATGGACCTGGACACTGCTGAGCTGCTCAGTGCCTCAGTTTCCCTCTTTGCCCTGTGAGAGGGCCCAGCAGCTCCTGCAGGAGTGAGAGATGGGGGACAACTTGGCAGGGTATCAGCAGTTTGGTGTCTCAGCCCTTGTGTTAAGTGGGGTAACATCCCCCTCTGGGAACACTAAAGTCTCTGAGCCAGAAGAGTGAAATTTAGATGTTTTGACCCCAAACTCACAAGTGAACTTGAAATCCATAAGTTTGGATCTGTTTCTATTTTTGAAACAAAACTGGGAAAGGACTGAGAAACCGGGTTTGAAGCCCTTCCAGACCTGCTCTGTGAGTCTGTATAAACAGGGCTTTATTTATACTGACCTGCTGTCAATTTTCATTTTAGAGTTTTCCACTAAAAACTGTAAAATCTAATCAGGCCAATCTATTTCAGGTGGATGCAGAAGGACCCACA
The DNA here is from genome assembly GCA_013400415.1 of Scytalopus superciliaris. Taxonomy (NCBI): domain Eukaryota; kingdom Metazoa; phylum Chordata; class Aves; order Passeriformes; family Rhinocryptidae; genus Scytalopus; species Scytalopus superciliaris. The sequence continues at coordinate 3,123 of VXBX01004086.1, forward strand.
GTTGGTTTTGGGACTGTCCCTCAATCCTTTTGAAGAGGAGAAGCACAGGAGAAAGCAAAGCATCCTGTTCTCCAGGTATAATTCCAGGATTACTGGGATGGGAGCTAATACCAATTTCCTTCTCATTTTAATAGTACGTTATCAAGTCACCTTAGACATTCTCACCTTGTCTCGCTTCTTAATGGGAATCATGGAATCATTTGGGTTGGAAAATACCCCTAAGACCAAGCCCAGCCATTCCCCAGCACCAAGGCCACCACTAACCCATGTCCGCAAATGCCACATCCATGGGGCTTTGAAATCCTCCCAGGGATGGGGACTCACCACTGCCCTGGGCAGCCTGTTCCAGTGCTTGACCACCCTTTGGGTGGAGAAAGTTTCCCCAATATCCAACATAAACCTCATCATCCCTGTGCTACAGGCAAGCAAGAGGTCAAGCCTCGTGAAGACCCAAAATAAGTATTTTTCAGAGGACTTTTTACAAAACACAGCTTATGGGGAATTTCACTAAGGCTGAATTCAAAGTCCCTAAAATTCTTTTTATTGAGTGACGTGATGGTGAAAGAAAATAATCTGGTGGGTGCTGGGATAAGAAGATGAGTTCCTGTGATAAGCAGAGGTGATTTGGTGCCTTTGGTTTATGGGAGGCACAACTCCCCCGTGATGCTGTGGTCAACTAAATCTCAGTTACTCCTAATAAAACTGACTTGTTCTTGCCCAGTTTTGGGCTGCAAGGACCTGCCACTTTTGGATTTGTATCCTTGCTTCTGGAAACCCCTTTATCCTAAAATTGTCCCTGTAACAATGCAAGAGGAATAAGGAATTTTGAGTGCTCTGAGTGAGTCTCGCCTGAGACACCACCCTGGTTTGGGGGCTGATCTGATTAGGAAGAAGAGTTTTGCCCTATTTGAGCAATGTCTGCTCTGAAGGAACTGCTGCCACAGACAATTAGGAGGAGGTTTTTAATAGGAGGCTTTATTAAATTGAGCAAGCCTTACATGTGCAGGGGCACGCTGGGCAAATGCATCTCTGCCGGCTCCCACAGCCTTCCAGATCCATCACATTTATGGCCAAGAGGGAAATTAAATCATCCTGTCCCATCTCTTGAACTCAAGGCTTAAATTTCATCCTCTTACCTGTGTGTCAGGCCCGGCCATATGAATCCAGCAAGTCTTCCAGGAAAACTTCCCATCCAGGAAAACTTCCCATCTTGAAGAAATCAGGCGGTGGAGAATCCAGCGCTTCCCTCAGCTCTCTGGCCACTTAATCACCCTCACTCTTTATTCCTCGTGTGATTTGTCTGACTCTCAGCTGTTCGTTCTTGTTCTGTCTTTCACCACCAGGCTCAGGAATCCTGTAGGATCCACATTTCCCTCCTCAGGAAGAGGCTTGTGGGATGTCATCAAACCAGCTCTGGGGTTCCCTTTTTGATAAGTTGAGTGAAAATTATTGAGCTTGTGAGGCCTCTTGTTGCATCATGAATAATTTCTCTGGGTGTTTTCCTCACTGACACACTTTCTTTTTAAAAATAAGGGACACAAACCCTGCCCAGATTTCCCTTGCCCGTCTTGGTGATGGAGAAATCACTGAGGAAAACTCATCTCCCCCAAACATCTGCATTTGTAGATCACATCCAATATTTTTTCTCTCACAGCTTTGTGATGGGACCCATCAGGTCATTTGGCGCCTTTGGACCTTCAATCTTTGGGGGAGTGGCTGTTTTTGGGAGATGTTGTGGCTGCCCCATCCCTGGAAGTGTCCAAGGCCAGGTTGGACAGGGCTTGGAGCATCCTGGGCTGGTGGGAGGTGTCCCTGCCCATGGCAGGGGGTGGCACTGGATGGGCTTTAAGGTCCCTTCCAACCCAAACCATTCCAATATCCTCTGTCCCCAACACCTCTGCTCTGTGGGGAGAGGTGTGGGATCTCACATTGCCAAGACTTCTGGTTTGCTCCTTGTGCTGCCTTGCTCTTGTTGCAGTTCCTATTCCTTCCAGGCTTTTAAATGTTATGGGAAAAGGTGGGTTTGCCAAACCTGGTTTATTTATCTGTGAGTTATCACAAGAGTGAAAAGGTAGAGACAGACTGGGATTGATGGGAATCCAGGAGAGGAGGGGTGAGAAGATGGTGCCATTGAGACAGAAAGTTGTGCTTGATGACATGGGAGATGTCCCTTGAGGCACCTGAATCCAGGAGGTTCTCCAGAGTTTCTCCACTGGCAGAGGCAAACCAGCAGGAAAGTGTGTTCTGATGTCCCTCATGATGTTCTCTGGCTTTATGATCAATTTTTCTCCCTGACATCGCAGTTTAATCACCACACCTTGCACAAACCCATAAGAAATGTCTTTCCAGCAGGCTGTAAGTTCCTATTTTTCCCTCAGGAAAGCTCTGCAGGTTCATCCATGCTGAGGATCCACTCCTGTGCTGGGAAGGATTATGGGATGGATGAAATTCATTAATTTGCTTACAAAAATGGCTGTTTAATGGATAAATCTTTGTTGTGTTTGTGCCTCAGGGTGAATGAAACATGGTCTGGATTTCATGGGAGCTTGTGGTGTGGCCAGGGAAGGTCCCAGTCATTGGGAATATGTTCCCATCCAGCTCCAAGAGAGAAAAGGAACAGGCAGCAGGAGACAGAGGAATTCTACAGCAGGACTGAGAACCCCAGGCAGGTTCACACAGTGAGGTGGTTTCTTTGCTGATTAGAAGAGAGGGAAACCCAGGAATTAGCCATGGTCAGCTCTGTGGGGAGGACACCTAAACACAGGGAATGTGCAGAGGCGTTTCCATGAGCCCAGAATTCCAACCGAGTTCAGAAATGCCAGTTATCCCTCCAGAATGACCTCAAGGAATGCCCTCACTTTGCTTTTGTGGTTTATTTACTGTCTGGGTGCTACAGTTGAGCTGGGAAAATATTCCAGGGTTGACTGACCTGTGTGCTTGGAAAGAGAGGGTCACACCAGCTCTGGCTGCATTTGTGTGGATCTCCAGCTATGGGAGAGTAGTTAATGTGGTGGTGGCATAAATACCTGCCTTGATGGAGGGAAGTGATACAGCAGTTCCATCACCATCCCTGGAAGTGTTCAAAAAACACATGGATGTGACACTTGGGGGCGTGGGGTAGTGCTGGGGGAAGGTTGGACTCCATGATCTTACAGGGCTTGGTTGAAATATCAAGGGCTAATTCTGAGGATGCAAAGATGGCATGAACAAGCACAACTTCTGGAAAAAAGGGCACAAGAATCTCATTTTCCTGCTCTTTCCAGCAGAGTTTTCCCAAATATCCTGGACCCCTGTCACTGGTTTCCCAGGAAATTTCAGGCCTCCAAAATCCTCTGCTTTGCCACCCCTTCCTGCTGGTAGAGATTCCCACTGTCATGAACCCATCTGGCACCCTTAGGGGGGTGTTCTCACTGTCCCCTTCCTATCACAGCTCAGCACAGTCCCTGAGTCAGGCAATGCCCCCAGTCCTGCCCACAGACCTGGAGAATGTTTTGGTGCCCCAACATCCTCCGAGTTGTTTGGTTTATTTTTAAGGAAAACAAACCTCTGCAAGGCATGTTAAAATAAGGTCTCAGCGTGGCCACAAAGTCCAGGCTGCAAAGACTGGGAAACCCCAAGCTCAGCTGTGGTTGTGTGGCTTCGATTTGACTCCTTTTGGTGTGGAAATGGTGTTCCTGTTTGGAATGACACGGTCACAGGCACGGCAGGAGCGGATCAAAGGGCTGGTGTTCCCTCCCTGAGCAGCTCTTTAACAACCCATTTTCTGCTTGTTGACCAAGAGCAGCTGCAGGTCACAGGTTTTAGGTCACTGCTTGGTCCCAGCTTTGTCCACCTGAGGCTCCACAAGTGACCTTGACCATGGAGACTGTGCAAATATAGACAAACTTCTCAGCACAGGGAGCCGGCAGCACTTTGTAGAGGGGAAATGCAGGTCCTTGGAAAGGATTAGAGGGCTGGGACATTCCTCCTAGGGGGAAAGGCTGGGAGAGCTGGGGATGTTCAACCTGGAGAAGAGAAGGATCCAGGGAGAACTTGTTGCAGCCTTTTAGTACCTGAAGGGGCTCTAAGAGAGCTGGGGGGGCCCAGGATTTTGGGCAAGGCTTGGAGTGACAGGACAAAGGAGAGTGGCATTAAAATGAATGACAGTAGGTTCAGGTGGGATATTGGGAAGGAATTGGTGGCTGGGAGGGTGGGCAGGCCCTGGCCCAGGTTGGGCAGAGAAGCTGTGGCTGCCCCTGGATCCCTGGCAGTGTCCAAGGCCAGGTTGGATGGGGCTTGGAGCAACCTGGAGTACTGAAAGGTTACCCTGGGAGAGTGGTTACAAGTGTCTGCTTTGAGAGTGTTTTGGCAGCTGAGGGTCCTGGTTTGCAGATGACACAAAACTCAGAGGAGCCATTGTCTGGGGTGGCCTTACCTGAATATTGGGGCAGTTTTGGGCANCCCTGTGGGTCCCTCCCAGCTCAGACTATTCCCTGACTCTGTGGGCTGTCGGAGCCGGACTCCCCCTGGATATCGGGCTCTCACTGGCCCCCGCGCTCCGCCGCAGCCCTTGGCTGTGCTCCCTTGCTGCCCTCTGCAGGCAACCGCCCCATCCCTGGCTCAGCCCACCCCGCATCCCCCGGGAAACATCCCTGGCCTTGCCCAGCAGGCTGCCCCCGTCCCGGGACCCCGAAATAACCACGGCCCGTTCAGCCGGGCCCCTGGGCAGCCGCTGGAGCCAGCTGTGCCAGAGGGCACCGCAGCATCTCCGTGCAGCTTTCCAGGGCTTTGGCTGCGCCTGCCGGAGCCCCGCGTGGGATGCAGAGATGTGACTCAGGCTCCCGGTGCTTGGCAGATGCCTCCGGAGGGGAATTCGTGCCGTGCCGGTGAGGGTGGAGGGATGCAGGCGCTGCCCCAGCTGCGAAGGTGCCTTCCAAGGGGGAGAGCTCCTGGAGGAACACGGCTGTCGCCGTGATTATCGCTGCAGGCAATTCCAAGTGTTGCTTTGGGAAGCTTTTCCATGCACAGGCTGAACCTGAAGCTCTCTCTTTCCTCTCCTCTTCCCTCTCTCCGCTGGGCAGGTTTAGGTCGCAGCCTGGTTTGCAGGAGCCGCCTCCTGCTCCCACATCACCCTCACTCTTCCTTTCAGGAGCCAGACCTGGAAATTGGGCTGATTCAGAATATCTCCCCTTCAATCCAAACCCAGCCCAGGCTGGGATGAGGATGTGGAAAGCCTGGCTCTGCTCTGGAGCAGCAGTGTCTCAGGAACCTGGACCTGCAGCACCAGGGTATTTATTAGCACTAGTTCCAGAAGCTGTGATCTGATGGGATCCAGAGGAGCCCAAGCAAAATTCCATGGCCACTTTGGGCTCTGCCTGTGCTGAGGAAACCAGAACATAAAAAAAGGAGGAAGAACTTGAAACCACCCCGGTCCTACAACACTTCATTTTTCAGTTTCTGGACAGGGTTTATATTTGGCATCTAATTAATCTCCAAACACACAAAAAATCATGCAGTTTTGCAATTCCACGGTGCCTTTTACCTGGGAATTTGGAAACACCTTGTTAGGAAAAGGGGCTTCGCAATTATCCCGAGTGTCCAGATGGAAAAACTGAGCGAGGCTCTGTGTCTTTGCCAAGGTTATCCGGCCAGTCAGTGACAGAGGCGCGAATGAGGTGGCAAAGGCACTTCACAGAAAATCCCAGTTAAAGGAAAAGTGCAAGGCAGGATCACAGCTGAGCTTTCCAGGAGCAATCCCGGCTCCTTCCCGGAGCTCTGTGCTGAGCCTGACACTCCATAAGTGCTGCAGAGCTCCGCAGCAGCTCAGTAACATCACGGTGCGTTCATTTGTGGTTGCAAGTGGAGCTCGGGAGCCCTGATTGATGGGACCCCACTGTGCCCACCAGATCCCACAGCCCCGTGTGAGGAGAACATGATCCTCCCCAGTACCTGCGAGCTGCAAGTTGTTTTGGGCTCCAGCAGAATGCGAAGATCCACCCTTTAGGCTTGGGAGGCTCCACCTTCCAGGACCTGAAGTTCTGATATGCCTGCTGGGGTTGGATGCACCCAGTTTTCATCCGTGTGGAGATTTTTTGGGGGTGAGTATCAAAGCTCTGCTCAGCAGGACGTGGATTTGCTCTGGAGTGGTTTCCACTGGGAATGTGGGAGGTTCTGGGGCTGCAGCCTGTCCCAGCTCCATGGAGCAGCAGGGAGGTCAGCAGGAGGAGAAGCGGATGGTGGATTGCTTGGCTGTTCATTCACAGACCAAACAGCAGGGAATAGATGGATTTTAGACCTTGGCTTAAAAAGGGGAGTTAATGGGACAAGGGAAGCAGCTGAACTCTGTTGGATATTGGCTCAAGGTGGCAAAAGCCAGGAGAAAGAACATCTTGATGGAAAAGTCTATGGGATGGGGTTTGTTTCCCTGCCTTGTGTTCCTGACTGTGCTGCCCTTGGTTCAGGAACATACTGGGATACCTGTTTTTTTGATCCTCCAAGCTGGTGGTTGAGCAAACCTGCACCCCCAAACTTCTTTGGCCTGCAAGAGCCTATTTTCAGCTCATGGATGTGTTTCAAGTCACCCACTCCCTAATTTGTCTTGTTTTAGGCTTGTGATGTCCAGCCTGGTGTCTCTGCATGAAGGGTGTTTGAGCTCTGCTGCAGCTTGTGGAGATCCTGTGATGCTGAGGGAAATGGGGAAGCAAATAAGCACCCCAAAATTCCTGAAACATCCGTCTCCAAGGGAGGACAAAAGCTGCACAAAGGAGGGACAGCACAGGAAAGTGTTTCACAACAGCTGAAATGCCAGATCTGGGATGGTGGATCTGGGATGAAGGATGGCCTTGGCACGAGAGGCAGAGGAGGGAGCAGGTCCTGCCTGAATCCTGTTTAAATATTGCCTTTGCTGGTACCTTAGCACAGGTAAGAGGTCACTGGAGCTCTGGCAGCAGCCGAGGGGAGCGCCAATTGGAACCAGATGTCAGGAAGTGCGAGGCTCCAGGAACGTGTGGAAGGGCCTCCCGGCCATGGCGGCGCGGCCCCAACACTGGGGTCATTCACGGAGCAATTATTGGCATCCCGCGGTTCTGGCCTCTTCCAAATGGGAACCGACCTCCAGGAGCTGCGTGGGGCTGCCAGGAGCCTTCCTGGGAAGGGCTGGCACGGGGAGTCCATGGGCTCTACATCGGGGGTGGTGGGAGGTGGGATGAATGGACGTGCCGTTGATGCTGGGAAGGCTCCCATTGAGTTCAGAGGGCTTTGCCTCAGGCTGAGAGCCACAGCTTTGGAAAAAAGGAAAAATAATGGGAAAGAGGGGCCAGGACCTCTCCCTCTCCCCCAGCTTTGTACTGGAACATCCATTAGAGCTTGTGCGAGTTGTGCCTTCCACGTTTTCTCTTGGGGAACGTTGTCTGTTGAATCCTGGAGGCAATGAGGGTGTGGTGGGTCCATGGGTGCTCCAGGTCTCAAACAGGACTCTATTGGGCAGACTCTGTAAATCCCCTGAAAGTTATGGTTGAAGCAGGAATATCTGGGGAGATTTCCTGGCCTGATTTTTGTAGGAGGTCAGGCAGTTTGGGTATGGGCAGTTCTTTGTGCTCCCATAATCATGGTCATCCACACCGTCCTTCCTCTTTGTGGCCACACGTTCCTCCAGTTCACATCAGCTTCTTGGCATGGCCCAGAAACCCCGTGAGGATGTTTTGGGGAAAGACCCTCCTGTTTATTTTCATGCCTAAACCTTCAAGAAAGATGGGAAAAAGGCTGGAAATGGTGGCTTGTACTTTTTAATTGTTATTTTCATTTCAGTTTTCCTTTCTTCTCCACTCTTTCTGCTCTATAGAAAGTCCCTCAAAATCTCAGCAGTCACCTTCTTGGGAGTGTTCAAGGCCAGGCTGGGCAGAACTTAGAGCAAGATGGTCTAGTGGAAAGTGTCCTTGATGACTTTTGAGGTCCCTTCCAGCCCAAACCAGTCCATGATTCCATGATTTTACACTAGACCAGTTTTGAAAGCTCAAAATGGTCCAATATTTGTTTTCCTTTCCAAATGTTTAGCATTAGAATCTACTGACATAACCTGAGCTTTCCATCCCCTTGATTTACTGCAGGAGGAGGAATGTTGAGCTACAAACTCATCCCGTGGAAAAGCATTTTTGTGGGTGACTATTTAGAGAACCACCAGCTCCAGCTGCTGAGCACTCACCAGCAGACAGATGCTGCTGTGGCTCAGAAGAAAGGTGTACCAGCCCGTTTGATATTAAATTAAGTCTTTCTCAAGCTGTTTCAGGGTCCCCAAGGTCACTGGTTGTTGCTCTGCTGAGATCAAGAAGATGCAAGACACTCCTGTGGGGAGATGGTCTCCAGCTGAGTCAGGATTTATTGGTGTGATTACGGAAACCTGTTCTCTGAGGACCCAGAATGCTGAGGAACATCACATGGAGGGGTTATTGCACCTCATGGGACCCCCAGCTGATGGAGCCACCAGAGTCTGGGTCAGTGTTAAAAGCATACTCCTCCAAGGAGACCCTCCCTAAGGGAAAATATCCCTGAGGCTTGGGATGAGGAAGGGGATTTGTGGTTGGGGTCTGCAAGGTGGATGTTTGAGCCCAGCTCAGCCCCTTCCTCCCTGCCTGCTTTGCACCCCCTGAGATGTCTCACCTGGGCAGGTGATGCTTCCCCTGTCCTTCCTGCCAGTCCTGTCTGAGCCAGAGATTTGGGCACGATGACCTCCAGATGTGATTCCAACCCCGACTCTTCTAGGAGTCCATGAATCCTGATTAATAATGACTTTAATGACCAGGCCAAGTGCCAGCTTGGCTTTCCCTTCCAGGCTGCAAAGAGCAGGGAGCTGTGGCTGAGGGGCTGCTCTGCACATCCAGCAACCTCCTTTCAATCCCTGCCCTTTCCAGGCTCTCCAGGAAACAGGGAAAGGGAATGTGCTGGTCTCCAGAGCTGAGACTCCCCACCCAGTGGCACCGGATTCATCCCACAGAGCCCCTTCCTGCACTGCCCAGCAGTGGGAACCCCCAGCTCTGCAAAGGGGCTTCTCCACAGCCCGCAGTTCAGCAGGATGGTTCTGCAGGCTGGGCTTGGTTCCAGGAGGAGATGGCCCTGGCCACAAATACAGCTCACTTAGAGCTGAGCCTAAATGGTCTGAGGGGGACCTTTCCCAGCCCTGGCAGAGCCAAGAGCCACTCACTGCCACCTTTGCAACGAAGGAACTGAAAATGAGGATCTGTTGGGAAAACCAAAGTGAGAACAAACTTTGGAAGGCCTTTGTAGCCCTTTCTTTGGTTCAGGAGTGATCTGGGATGGTTGGAGGGAGCAAAAGGATGCCCAGCTCAGGGGACCCTTCACACTGGTTATTGCATTAGGCTAAAAAAAGGAGCAGATTCGGTCAGATTTTCCAGAATGCTGCAGCTGTGTGAGGATACACGGGCAGGAATCAGAGGGGTGGGATTTGGGGGGGTATCTGGGCTGGGGGGACACCCTTTTAGTTCCCTTCACTTCTTCCGAATGTCCCCAAGTGAAAAAGTGCATGGGGTTATGGCTTTCTAAGCGCTCACTTCACGGGATCGGAATGACTTACTAACCCTTCCTATCTGAACAAAAATAACCCCAAACATTCCCTTTCCTCCCCACCCCTCCCAGGCCTCATGACTTTAAAAGGATTTGTGACAAGCCACGAGCCTTGAGAAAATAAACCAGGATGAATTCCCACCCACAGAGACAATTCCGAAGGTATGTGTCTCCTCCTCCCTGCTCAATGGAAAACCACAGGCTTGGCCAGGACTGGGAGAGGAGCCTTTTCATTCACGATTTCCCAAATGGCATCACAAGGAATGGTCTCAGTCCCTTCTAAAGGAGGTCCGTGGGGATTCTGCTTCTCCTCGTGTGCCAGGTTGGATGTGCAGAGCGTGCAGGGCTGGGTGATGTTCTCAGCACATGGGATTGGGACAAGGGATGGCTGAGCTGAGGCCTCATCTGTGGGATAATCACCCTCTGGAAATACCCAGCTCTTCCCAAATGTCCCACTTAGAGCCTGGGAGAGGGATTTTAAAGCAGGAGGTGCTGCCTCACCTTTTTCTCTAAATAGCTGGTGGGATTTGAAAGGATGTTTTTTGGAGGGGCTGGTGTGGCTTTTGGAATTCCTGGAGTTTTGGGAGGATGGGTTTTGGAATTCCTGGAGGTTTGGGAAGATGGGTTTTGAAATTCCTGCAGGTTTTAAAGATTGGTTTTTGAAATTTCATGAAGGTTTGGAAGGATGGTTTTTGGAATTCTTGGAGGTTTGGAAGGCTGGCTTTTGGAATTCCTGGAGGACATGTAGGGTGCACATCTCCTCTTTGGAGATGATCTGAACAAGCCTTCACAGTGGTCACAAGCGTGAGAAGGTTGATTTCAGTCCCAAGCAGCATGGAGATATCAGGGAGCAAAGCAAACATCTGTCCATGGCCTTAAATCCAGGCTTGACCTTGCTCTGGGTCTATTTTAGGCCAGTTCTAGGCCAATTCCTTGGTATATGTGACTTTCTCGCCTGTGCTGGTTCAGCTGGTGCTTTTTTGGGGAGCAGAGCTCTGGCTCCAGCCCTTCCTGCCCACCAGAGAGGGAAAAGCAGCCCTGTTTCCCTCACACCGGTCCCCACAAGACATGACATTCCAGGCCTGGCACTGGGATGCGCCGTGGGATGGCTGAGGGCAGCAGGGGACAGGCCATGTGCTCCGTGACGCTCTGTGGGATGATGTAAAGCACTGTGGTTTGTGCTGGTCGGAAGGACAGGGGTGTGCAGGGGTCACAAAGGGCATTCTCCTTCTGTGCTCCAGAAACCATCCTCTTGTTTGGCTTTGTTGAAAACATTGGCAGAGAAGCGCAAAAAACGGTTCCCATCGACAGCCTGGTGGTTTTTGTTTTGTCATCGTTGAATCACTGACTGGTTTGGGTTGGAAGGGACCTTAAGGATCATCTATTTCCAGCTCCCAGGGGGTGTTAATTGTTCCATGGCTTGTCATTGTTAAACTGGTGCTGGTTTTCTTTCATTCTCCGTTGGCGCTTGGGAGATTTATTGGGACCTTCCTGATAAAATGAAAACAGAAATAGATTTCTTTGAGGAATACTTGGAGAAAGGCAGAATTTTCAACTCCTTCCTCTGCCAAAAATTATCCCTAAATCCAAGTTACACTGATAAAACTCTGGTGTTACCTTGTACTGATACACAAAATGGTTATTACTCCCAGCACCTCTTTGACAAGGAGGATTTTCTTGCCTTTCCAGCTGGAACTGCCCCACCTTCCTTTGCCCGAGTGGTCCCATAGCCTGACATAACTCAGGAGCAGGACCTGCACAGGTCTCTCCCTGCAGTTTGGTGTGTCCACCCGGCAAACTTTGCCTGAGGAAGGTCTGTGCTCCTCCAGCAAGGCTCACCAGGGCGGGCAGGGAAGGGGGAAGCACCATGTGGGCACCAAATTCACTGGGGAATTCTTTTGGGATGGGTGGGGAGTGATGGCACATCAAAAGGGAAGCAAACCCCATGATATCAACCCTGTGGCAAGACCAACCACCTGCTGTTTAATGAGAGAATTAGGACACATGAGTGTTCTTTCTCAGGCTGCTCCAATGTGTTTCTAATTCCGGCCCAGGGAATCATGGAGGGGGAGCAGAAGGCCCTACATCTCTCTCTATCTATACATCTATCTATACATCTATCTCTATCTATACATTAATGCTTCTCATCTTTCCTGAGGGTATATTTATATTTACTGTAATTGCTCACAAAGACACATTCAACACTCTTGTTTCTGATGTTCCTTGGCAGCAAGAGGCTTTTCACCACCAACCTATTGATACCACATGGGGGGTGAAAGCACCTCTTCCTCTCCTTCCCTTCTGTGCTCCGCACTGAGAAGTGCTGGCAGGATAAAGGAGAAGAGCCAAGTTATCTTTCCAGCTCCAGAGCCCTCCCTGTTCCTCCTGAAAAGTGGATCCCCTGTTCTAGCAAGGCTACGTGCTCCGAAGCATTCCCAGGGCAGAGCATTCCCAACACTGTTTATTTTGCTGGGTTATCCCTCAGGTCAACCACGGTACTCCAAAGGCTGGTGGTTTGGACTCGGAGAGGACCATGTGGTCTCCATTATTGGAGATCACCACTTAAAGACCAGCCTTGCCAAGACAGACCAGAACCTCTCATTATCTGACAGTTTTGCCCAAAGTTGGATGAACTTGAATCCTTCTGGGAGAAATGTCTTCCTCATCAATGTGGATAATGCAGAAGTGCCTGGAGGACAGAGGATGGAGAAGAGAGCAGTTCCTTACTCCCCCCGTGGTGAAATACATTTTGCTGGGCAGTTTTGCTTACACCGGTTGTCATAGAATCATAAAATCATGGAATGGTTTGGTTTGGAAGGGACCTTAAAGGTCAACAAGTCTAAAGGCAGGGACACCTTCCACCAGCCCAGGTCACTCCAAGCCCCATCCAGCCTACCTTTGGACACTGCCAGGGATCCAGGGACAGCCACAGCTTCTCTGCCCAACCTGGGCCAGGGCCTGCCCACCCTCCCAGCCACCAATTCCTTCCCACTATCCCATCTAACCCTGCCCTCCTTCAGCTGGAGGCCATTCCCCTTGTCCCTTGTGGAAAGTCCCTCTCCCTGCAGAGAAGATCCAGTAGGCACTGGTCTGGGGACTGGGAACCAGCCTGCAAAGGGACACGGGGGCTGCTGCTGCTCATGGACCTCATGGTGAGCAATGTTTGGGGTGAAAGGGGGAGAAGGTGCCACAACAGCACCTTGAGGATGTTCCTTACCGACAGCTGGGAGGGCAATTGGGTGGGTCAGAGCCAAAGATACCCCAACGATGGCACAGGAAAGAGATGGACTTCCTCCTTTAACACATATTCAGGAATATCTTCCTCTCTCTTCCCTTTTCCCCAGGCAGACACATCCCTTTTTGGAACCTGCATCCCAAAGGGCTGGTGGCTGAACCTTTCAGGAGCTCTTGAGGGGTATCTGATGCTCCTCTGGTTGGAGAAGGGAGGAGGTGGAATTGGGATAACTGTTAAAAAGGACTTGAATATGCCAAGATAGCCATAAACCTGCTGTTTTCTGCCATAAATTCTGTGCAGTCAAGGTCAGAAATGCTTGGCTGATCCTCCCTAAAGAACTGGCTTTTCCACAAAGTGGAGATGACCCGAGTTTTGGAAATGGAATTCACTCTCCTTTGATTCTTAAGGGAGCCAAATAGCCAGGCTGGGCTGCCTCTGGCCTTTTAAACTCCTAGATGGAGGTGGGATGAATCCCACTTTTAATATCTTAATTCTTTTTCATTACATGGAGCTTTCACAGCCTTTTCCCCTTGGATTTTCCTTGGATTTATTCACTTGTAAACGAATTTTCTGCAGTTTGTATGGCAAACTGTACAGGGTATTTCAGTATCTGTTGTCTGAGATTTCTGCAAATGTAAGAACCCTCCTTTAATCCTATTCACCATCACCTTTGAAGGAAATCAAGGTGTTATTCAAGTCCTCAAAAAATCCCTGTTCTTTGGCTCACAGGTCTCTGCTCCCCGGGTATGGTGGATATTCCTTGTCATCTGCTTATTCCACAGCATTTTACTTCCTAAAACACCCATCTGAGCCAAAACACGTGGGCAGCTGGACCGTCCTGATGGAGCTGAGGGCCCTGCCCTCCTATTTAGCTGTCACTTCACCCACTCCTGTGTCCCAAACTGCTGCCATCAGCTCCAAGATTTACTTTCATCCAAGCCGACCACAATGCTGAGCACCCCTGGGCAAAGTAGGAGGTCCTGACAAGGCTCCTCTCTCCCAGGATGACAGCTCCCAGCTCCCCAGTCCCCATCTCCAGGGTCCCTGCTGTGCTCCCGCAGCGCAGCAGGAGCTGCTCAGGCAGCAGCTTTTGTGCAGTGGGAAGTCAAGCAGCACATGAAAGTTTGGGCTCTGAGAGGCTCTTTGATGAGCAGAACTCCTTGTTTTGTCCAAAAAGGGGATCCAGGCCCATTTCCCATGGAAAACACTGCCTGCCACTTGCTGTAAAGGTGATTATTTCCAGGGCGAGTGGTGTCACTGGGCTCCTTGGAACAGTTTGCTGTCTGATCCGAGCTGTGCTCCGCAGTCAGTGCAGGGAGATCAGCCCTCCAGCAGCTGAATCATCTAATCTGCCTTAGACATCTGTCTTACAGGGGGATGATTCCTGCTTGGAAGTGCCTGCCTGTCTCCAGCGACTGAAGAAAAGGAGCAGGGATTAATTTGGAGCCCGTGTGGAGCTACCTGAGTGAAATCACTCCTGCTGGTAAAATATTGGCACGGCCTTCCCACGTCTTTCTCCAAATGTTGGGAAACGCATTGTTCCCCTTCAGGACTCTCATGACTCATAGTCTGGGGAGTTTCAGGTAAGTCATAGGATGAATCCTCGGGACACAAGTCCAAGATCCCCTCCCTGCCCCTTCTCTTTATCCAGAAAGGCGGTTAAGCTTGGCTTGGTTAATGGGGCAGCATTTGCTAGACAGCTCCCAGTTTGCCAACCAGCCAAGGGCTTTGATCCTGGAGTTCTGTGCATCATTCCAGCTGGAGAGGTGTGAAAGTTCGCCATCACAAGAGGAAAGTCTTGTGTTTCCCCCAGCAAATGTCTTGGAAGCAGGTGGTAATTTTGAGAGAAAGTTGGACGGGGTGAGAATGGAAATACACATGTGATGCCTCATCCTGATCCTGATCCTGCCCTGGGGGCTGGGCTGGATGGCCAGGGCTGTTTTAAGCTCTCCTGGGAGTTGAACCAGATCAAGGGCCTTTTCTCCAGCAGAGCTGGGCCAAGGAACACTGGCCTGCTGCAGGCTCTGCAAGATGTGGTCTCCTGGCCCTGGGGTCTCCTTCCAGGGGTGTGGGAATTGGAGGTGAATCTGTGCCAGGGCAAACGAGGTGGGTCAGGGACAGCTCGTGCCAGGCACTGCCTTGGTGCCACAGAACTGTTTGGGAGCTCCAGCTGGGGTAAAGAGGGGATGGATTTGTCCTGTACCCAACAACTCCCCAAAGATGGAAGCAGAAGGCATGAGCCAAAGGTGGGTGAAAGGGAAAGGAAGGAGGTGATGAGGGATTTCCCCCCAGGAGGGAAGCAATGCTTGTTCAAGCACCGATTAGTGAAATCAGTGTCAGCCTTGAAACGCCCCTCTGAGGAGTGGGGGAGTGGGGGTTAGAGCTCACCCAAAACTGCTTTTCTTCCCTGGTTGTCCCTGGATTCCTCCATTTCCACTGTGCATCACTCCAAGGAGACCAGAATAGCGCTGGGAGTGCAGGGATATACAGCTGCAACTCCCAAGTGCTGAACCCAGCCAAGGATTTAGCAGCTATTAATTACAAATAAACCAAATAAATGCATTTCACGACCTGCTAATTTGTAAGTGGAGACAGACAAAAGCAACAACAAATCAAATTGGTGTTTGCACCAAAACGTTTACTTTGCTTTAATAATAAATATGACTAAAGAGAAATGCCAGTGCTCTGGAGGGGGGAAAAAAATGTGTGTGCCTGCCTGGGAGTGTAATTCTTCTCCTGTTAAGCACTTGAAATGAGTGAAGCTGAAAGGATTACAGGAATCTCATGTTTCATCCTTTAAGCTCTTTGTTCCCTTTTGCATTTCATTGAGTCTGTGGAGGACAGAGGAGGTGGCTGTAATGTGGGTAATCATCAATTAGTGCCAATCAGAGCAGTTTTGTTGCCTTTAATGGATGGGTTCCTTTGTGGGAGTCAGTTTCTCTTCTGAGGAGAACAAATCTTGTTATTGATTAAGGGAAGTGGAAACATCTTTTTAGTTGTATTGATTTGAAGTTCTTTTTCCCATCCAACATGTGGATCTGCAGCTGCAGGGCTGGGCAGCAAAAAGGAGATGTGTTGAGACATCTGTGAACAAGAGAGGTCATAAACGCATGGACTGGTTTGGACTGAGGGGACATTAAAGATCATCCCATCCCACCCCCTGCCATGGGCAGGGACACCTCCCACCAGCCCAGGGTGCTCCAAGCCCCGTCCAACCTGCCCTTGGGACACTGCCAGGGATCCAGGGGCAGCCACAGCTTCTCTGCCCAACCTGGGCCAGGCCCTGCCCACCCTCCCCGCCACCAATTCTTCCCTCCAATCTCATCTAAATCTCTGCTCTTCTAGTTCAAAACCACTTCCCTTTGTCCTGTCTGTGTAAAAAGAGCTATATTTGGGTACAGCAGAATTCCCTCCGTCCCACCCCAGGTCCTGCCCCACAACAAGGAGCTGGGAAGTCCCCAAATGTGCTGTGCTCTGGGGACCTGCCATCAGGAAGAGCTTCTGTCCCATCTTCCTTCAGTGTCCAGTGGCTCTCAAACACTTGAGCACGTCAGATATTTGCATTCCGGACACGGTCCCCGGTGGGAACAGCAGGGCCATCCTGAGCACGGAGGAAATGTGGATTCGGAACCATGTCCAGACTTAGTAACTTAAGTCTTCCTTCTAATGGGCTGAGCAGAGATCTCTGCTCTGAGGAGTCCCCAAAGGCTTCAGCTGGAGCCCAAGTGTCCGGTACAAGGAATTCTGAGGGAGATGGAGGCCAACTGGATAAGGTCCAGGCAAGAGCAGCAGGAATGATCAGAGGTCCAGAAAACATGACCTCCAAGGAAGGACTGAAAGTGTTGGGATTGTTTAGTCTGGAGGAGAGAGGACTGCAGGGAGATTTGCTGGGAGGCTGCAAGTGTGCAAAAGGGGACTGTGGAAAGGAAGGGAGGAACCTGCTCCTTGGGGCCACTGCAGGAGAGCAGGCAACATCTAAACTGGGAGCAGGACATTTGGGTTGGACAGGAGGAGGTTAATTATCCTACAGGTGAGAAGCATGGACTAGATCTGACAAAATCTGCTCTCATTCTGTCTCTTTTCTGTGTATTTGAAGGTGTTTGGATTCTGATCTTGGTGTTGCTGCTCCAGTGCCCTCATAGATGTGAAGAGGGGATGTGAGTTCTGGTTTAAAACCCAAAGGAGATGACCAGGAGAAGGAACCTTGTGCAGAACAAGAACCACAAACATCTGTGGGTCACCTGGGAGGTCCACCCAGAGTTATGTCAGTGCACATAGAAGAGAAGGAAGTATGAGATGAGAAAATGGACTCCCTGGTGAGGTCCCCCCATGCTTGTCCCATCATTCTTCTCACTTTTGGGGAGCATTGCATGGAGCTGGAGTTTGGAGATGGTTCTGCATATAATGCCTAAAATACTGCTTTACTCAGCATTTGTTAGGCCTCACCTTGAGAATGTCTCCAGTTCTGGGGCTCTCCCAGTACAGGAAAGACATTCCTAAGCTGGTGTGACTTCAGTGGAGGCCACCAGGGTGGTTTGGGCTGGAGAACTCACAGCACAGGGCAAGGAGGATGTGATGGGCTTTGTTCATCCTTGAAGGTTTTCAGGATCAGACTGGAAAAGTCCTGAACAGCCTGGTCTGGTCTCTGAGCTGACAGTGCTTTGAGCTCTGGAGGTCCCTTCCAGGCCAGATTATTCCATGATTCCAAGACTCACTCTGTCTCTGTCAAAACCCAGAGCTACTACCGAGGCCAAGATGCTCTTTAAGCATCTGTTGCCAAGAGACAACAAAAGTATCCCATTCCGTGGTACCTCTGCCTTAATTATGACCATATTTTCATATTAATTTTTATATTAATTTTTATGCAGATGACAAGCATGTCTGATTGTCCTCAGATGGCTCCGTGACACCACAGCTCTTCAGCTCATGTGCTCTCAGCCTCTTCTGTGCTGGCAGGAAGGTGACAGCCAGCAGCTCCAGGCTGGATTGTGCCCCCCAGGAGGGACTGGAGGGAGATCCTCGAGGGAAAATGGACCAAACTGGCTGTTCATATCTTGGATGCTGCTTGTGACCTTCTCCAGGTACTGAGGTTGGAGCAGCTGGTGGTTGTTTAGCATTGCCTGTGTTTCACTTTTGCTCCAGCTCCTTCTCAGTGGAGATTTGATTTTATTTTAATTTTATTTTATTTTAATTTTATTTTATTCCTATTTTGTTTTATTCCTCCTATTTAATTTTATTCCTCCTATTTTGTTTTATTCCTTCTATTTCATTTTATTCCTCCTATTTTGTTTTATTCCTATGTTGTTTTACTCCTATTTTGTTTTATCCCTGTTTTACTTTGGTTTGGCTTTTTCAGGGGTTTCGCTGCTGCTTTTTGTTTATTTCTGTTCCATTGTTTGCTTTGGTTTATCAGAGCTCAGAGATGTAACAGGCCCTTGGCGTGGGTTTTGGGCTCATAAATAACTTTTATGGGCTGTTTGAAGCTCAGGCCAGTCCACCACGTGTGATAATCCCTGTGTATCACAGATGTTGGAGCCTCCCTGATAATGAAGATCTATGGCACCGTTTCCACAGCTTTCCAGGGATCTGGATGACGTTTGTGTCCAAACTCTGGGCATGGCACTTAAAAGTCCCGACAGACCTAAAAACTGTTTCCCAGCCTTATATCTTGGTTTTCCCTCATTTTCTGTGCCTGGGAGAGAAGGAAGAATGAGAGCAGCTCTTCTTCCATACCCTCATAGTGGAGCTACTCCCAACCAGGAAGAGCAAACCTTATTCCCCATGGAAGCTGTGGCTGCCCCTGGATCCCTGGCAGTGTCCAAGGCCAGGTTGGATGTGACTTGGAGCAACCTGGGCTGGTGGAAGGTGTCTCTGCCTGTGGAAGGGGTGGAATGAGATGATCTTTAATACCCCTTCCAACCCAAACCATGCTGTGATTGCATGATTTAAAGCCTAGTCCACGCCTGGGTTTTCCCAGATTTGGGCAAAGGTCCTTGCTGTGCTCTCTGAGCACCTTCCCATGGTCCCCACTCAGCATCACATGTTGTGCTGCTCGAAGGGAACACCCTGCCCAGCTCCAGTCCATCCCTGGTCCAAGCACTATTCCCACCAGACTGTGTTTCAGTCCATTTTTAAACAGCTCAAAGAGCAGGATTTCCACCCCAGCCCCCGGGGAGGATGTTCCACAATCCAGGAGGTTAGATCTCACTGCTGAGAATGTTTCCCCTGATGGCCAGTGTTCATTTTCCATTTCTTAATCCCATCTTGAGATTCCTGGTTATTCCCCTGTTGGGCTAACCCAAACAACTCCTCGCCCTCCCTGACATTCATGTCTGTCAGCAGACAGTTGTCCTCCTTCCCTGTGCTCCAGCCAAACTAGCCATATTTAGCTCCTTCAGCTTTTTTCCTCATAAGTCAATCCTTCCAACCACTTAATCATCCACGTTGTCCCACTTTGACTTCTCTCCAGTTTCCAGCATTCCAGCGCTGCTGAGGTGCCCAGAAGCAAGTCAAGTCCCCAGCGGGCTCAGCCCAAGGAGGTCAACAGAGAAAACCTCGTTTATGGGAAAATCCCTCCAGTTGTCATCCTTGTCGTGGGGTGGAAACAGGGTTGGTGTCACCCCTGAGACCCTGCTGGAGAATGTCATTCAAATATTCCATGGAATCCAGGCACTGGGAACAGCTGAGCAATTATGTCTTGCTGTGTTATTTACATTAATTTCATTGGATTCTGCTGGGAGAGGGGGAGGGAGGGTTGGCCCAAGGGTGATAAAGGCACCCAAAAGCTTCATCTCAAGTGTCACAGCCTGGCCACGCCAAGGCCATGCCATGACAGGAAAAGTCCTTCCATTTCCCTCAGGGCCTTTTTATTTCCTAAACTCGAAGACACTTCCAGTCTGCCATCTGTCCTGAGCCAAGGCTGATGCTCACCTGGTTCATTTTGGGAATTAAGATGTGTTTGCTAATGCAGGGCAGAAAATATTTGCCAATCTTTTCTTAAAAAGTAGGAAGAACTGGCTGAAGAAGAGAAGCTGTGGCTGCCCCTGGATCCCTGGCAGTGTCCAAGGCCAGGCTGGACAGGGCTTGGAGCAACCTGGGCTGGTGGGAGGTGTCCCTGCCCATGGCAAGGGTGGAACTGGATGATCCTTGAGGTCCCTTCCCACCCAAACCATCCTGGGACTCTTTGAAGAACGTGTTGGTAGCACAAGGAAACGATCCTGGGACACTGCAAATCTTGTTTCCGAGTAGGATAAACTAAACACCAAGGATTTCAAGGTGATTATCACCCCATGGAGCCTGAACTGCTCCTTTTCGGAGCCTCTCCAGCTCTTTATGTTCTTTCCAATGCAATGAAAAGCCACTGGAAGTGGTGATTTACCCACTGCTCGCTGGCACAGGGGGCAGGGCTGTTGGCAGCTCTGGATTCCTCCCAGGATGGCAATAATGTCTGCGGCTTAATTAGAGCCCAAGGTGTCATCAGGAGCTGCTGTGATGAACCTCTTGCCCGTGGCATAAAACTAAGCCCCGCAGTGTTTATTCACATCCCAGATCCTCCGCCGTGATTGAAATTCATGATGGTGTGGCGTCTGTTATTTGCAGCTGAGCTGTGTCTGCCGCCCCGAGTGCCCAGATGACGGCAGATTTAATGACACTGGGAGGAAAAAATGACTGTGCCACCAAAATAGACAAGTCAGGAGGAGGAGAGAATTCTTATCCCCCTCGTTTTAATGATAAGGAACAGAAATGTTGGGTTAGGGAGAAAAGAATATTCGGCTTCCTCTGCTGGGTCAGGTTTTCTCAGGAGCTCAGACCCAGCTGAAGTATTTTGTTAACGCTGCAAGCTGAGATCTTGTCCAGGACCCGAAGCCAAATTGCCTGAAATAAAATCACAAAATGGGTTGGCTTGGAAAGGACCTTAAAGACCATTTAAATCCAACCCCCTGCCGAGGGCAGAGACACCTTCCACCAGCCCAGGTTGCTCCAAGCCTCGTTCA
The DNA here is from genome assembly GCA_013400415.1 of Scytalopus superciliaris. Taxonomy (NCBI): domain Eukaryota; kingdom Metazoa; phylum Chordata; class Aves; order Passeriformes; family Rhinocryptidae; genus Scytalopus; species Scytalopus superciliaris. The sequence continues at coordinate 23,907 of VXBX01004086.1, forward strand.
ACCTGGCCTTGAAATAGCAGGTGAGGATTTAAACACATTCATCCTTCATCCTTATGAAGCTGTGCCAGGGCAGGGGCAGGTGGGATCTCAGGGAAAGGCTCTTCCCCCAGAGGGTGGTGGGCACTGCCCAGGCTCCCCAGGGCAGTGGGCACGGCCCCAAGGCTGCCAGAGCTCCAGGAGCCTTGGGATGATCCTCTGGGGCACAGGCTGGGATTGTTGGGGTGTCTGTGCAGGTCCTTGGGGGGTCCCTTCCAGCTCAGGATATTCCCCACACTGCTGTGAGTGGAGGTTTGAAGAACTGACCATCCCAGATGCGGCTTAAGCACTGAATCCATACTTCTGGAGCAATCCTGGGCTTATTCCATACAAATACCAAGTGGTGAGTGGCTCTAAATCATGGCCAGGCTGCTGTAGCTGAAAGTGCTTTGTACCAAAACTGCAGATTACTGTAGGTCAACCCAGAAAATTCCTCTTCAGATTTAGAACACAACCTCTAATTTTGCCCTTCCAGTCTATTTTAAAAATAGGAAAACAACAGTCTCTGTTAAAAATAGGAAGACAGACACTTTACTAAGGAAACAAAAAAATCAGCTATTTTTTTCCCCTCTGTTTAATTCTGCAGGGCTGCCCAGGCCCTGACTCAGCAGGGCATTTCTCCTCCGTGCATATCTTATGCACATCCCATCTCTGTTTCCATCTCCTCCTGCCTCCAAGGAGTTGGCTCCTTGGGCACAGCCCAGTTAGTGGGAACTCGGTCCTTGTGGAATGCTGAGCGAGCAGGATTAAGGGAGAGGAAAGCTGGGATGAAAAGGAGCTACGTGACACTGGGAAACACCTCTGTGGTGGTTCAAGCTTAGCTACTCTGTCACTGCTCCAAGGTGGGATGAGGGAGAGAATTGGGAGGGAGAAGCTGAGGAAATTCGGGGGTTGAGATAAAGATATTTTAACAGGGAAAGGAAAAGCCACCTGAGAAAGCAAAACAAGGGATTTTTGTTGATGGGAGGACTAGATGACCTTTAAGATCCATTCCAACCCATTAACACTCCATGATTTCCCACTTCCCACCCCAGGCAGGTGTTTATCCATCCCAGAAAAGCTGGGCTTTGTCATGTGCAGTGATGACTACTTGGGAAGTCAAAATGTTATCCCTCTCCATGTCCCTGCCCTCCTTGTTTTTCTCCCTATTTTACCTGCTGAGCATGACTGGAATATCCCTGTGGTCACCTGGAGCTGGCTTTCCTGACTGTGCCCACTCCCAGCTCCTCGTACACTCCCATCTTTCTCACTGGTGGGATGGGGAGAGGAGCAGAAAAGCCCTTGATTCTGTGCAAGAGCTGCTCAGAACTAAACCATCCGTGTGTTACCAACACCGCTTCCCACCCGGATCCCAAACACAGCCCCCTGCCAGCCCCTGGGAAGGAAAGGAACTCTCCCCCAGGCAAAGGCAGCACAAGCCAAGCTCCCCTTTCTGCTGAGCACACAACTTGGGCAGAAGGTGGGGGGATAACACCAGGTCCCTGTGGCAGATGAGGCTGCCAAAAGCAGAGCCTTGGTGCTCAGCCAGATGGAGACCCAGTTCCATGGGCTGTATCCAAACCTATGTTGTTCCTCTCCCATGCACTGAAGTGCAGCAGATGGATTTGAGCTCCTGTGGAACTCCCTGCTCTTCTGGAAAGAGCAAGGAGTGCTCATGAGCAAAAAGTGGGATTTTTCCTTAGCTATTGCTGAGAAACTTTGCTTCTATCTCTTACAGGAGCAGCTGTGGGCATGGAGTGACAGGACAAGGGGGGATGACTGAAAGCTGAAAACTGGGGTATTTAGGTTGGATATTAGGAAGAAATTATTCCTTGTGAGGTGGGAAGGCCCTGGCCCAGGTTGGGCAGAGAAGCTGTGGCTGCCCCTGGATCCCTGGCAGTGTCCAAGGGCAGGTTGGACGGGGCTTGGAGCACCCTGGGCTGGTGGGAGGTGTCCCTGCCCATGGCAGGGGGTGCCACTGGGTGACCTTTAAGGTCTCTTCCAATCCAAACCATTCCATAACTCTGGGAATGTGATGATAAGGAACTTGTCTGAGTCTGGCCCTGTTTTGGGATGGAGAGGGGGAATGTCCACATAATTACCCAGCTACTCCAACCAGTGACTAATGGCCAGAAAATGAAAGTTATCTTTCTTCTTTCCTGGAAACAAAGGGAAATCTGTCCCAGATGACACCTCTCTTTCTCCCACCTTTCTTTGCCATCCATTGGGTCTTTGCAGTGTCTTTTTTCAGTGCCCAAACTCGGTCTGGGGTCTTTGATCAGGCATGAAGTGGCCATAAGTGCATTTCAGAGGTAGAGGGGCTGTGAGGTTTGGGAAATTCCTCCCAGCAGGAGTACTGTGGATTGGGAGCCCTGCAAATGGACCTGGATCAGTCCAGGCATGTGGTTTGCTGTGGGAGTTGGATGAACTGAGGGCTGGGAAGATGTAGCTGTGCCACTTTGCTGCTCTCAAGTCTTCCTTAAGCATCTGGAGCAGGCTGGATGTGCAGGCAAGGGGAAGGCTTAGTTAGACCTTAGGTTTAATCCTGATCATGGATTTTGAGGGAGATTCTGGCCCTATCCCTGCCCATCCTGCTTTCCTAGAGTAAGATTTGAGCCATGTGTTTGTCTTTGGGGTCTCGGCAAGAACGTGATACATCCTATGGATGCACTTAAGTGTCTCCTAAAGCCAAAATCCCACGTTTCAAAATATTGCTGCAAACATCCCAATTCCTCTTGGCATTTATGGCAAGTCCTGTTACACTCCAAGGCTTTTCTAAGCCCTTCAGGAAACTTCCTGTCCTCCAGATGTCATTATTAATGACTGGATGTGGCACTGGCAAAGTGTTGTTGGGTCAAAGGTTGGACTTGATGCTTTTGGAGGTCTTTTCCAACCTTGATGATCCCATTCTATGATTCCATGAAGGTGCAGCTCAGGTGATCAGTGTCCAGGACACTCACAAAAGTGAAAGGCAGAAGGATCTCATCCATTCTTCATTTCTCCACTAAACTTTCCAACTTGATGAGGCAAAACACACCAGAAAACTTGGGCAGAGTCACAGAATTCCTTCTAAGGGTCAGGGCTTGCTTTTTCCTGGGTTTGTGTCACTGTGTTCCAGCTACTGTGGATACACCAAGGAATAAATAGGATTCAAATAATAAATAATATTAACAGCTCCTGAAACATGTGAGCCACTGACATCTCACTTTATTTACTGCTTTTACGCTGCTTTCATGTCTTCTCCCCCTTCCTCTTGTGCTAAAAGGCACTGTAAAAATAGTGTGTCGAGCTCAAAGCATGGGAAAGTCCAAAAGCCTCTCTGCATTCCCACTAAAACACCAGCCGTTCCCACAAATTGGAGATTTCCCTCCCTCCTCCCCAACTTTTCTTCTTTCTTTTTTTTTTTCCTTTTTTTTTGGTTTTGTTTTGTTTTTTTATTTTGTTTTGGTTTTGAAATTTTTTTTTTTTTTGCACTGGACAGGAATTGTGCCATTCAGGGCGACTGCACAGGAATTGGGGTTGGAAAGGAAGGCAGCGGGGAAGGGGGGGAAGGAGGGGAAAGCAAATGGAAAAAAACACACCACAGTAGTAGCCACAGAATTCTTCTCTGCTCCAGCTTCTCCTTTGAACTGGATACACCCCCCCTCCCTTTAATAAGGAACAAATTTTCAGGGCTCTATGGGAAAGTTTGAATGCAACATATTTCTGACAGGTCACTGTCAGTTCACACTGAAGAGCTTTTTGCCTTTTTTTTTTTTCCTGCCCCCCCCCCCTTTTCTTTCTCTTTTTTTTCCTCTTCCTTCCTATTATTTTACTCCTTTTACCCCCCTGTTTTTTTGGGGTGGAAGTGGTGCCTGGAATATGCCCATAATCCCTGTGGGTAGTGGCATCCAGGACATTTGGATGATGTCATGAGTGACGAGCAGCTGTCCCTGGCTTGGCTGTGGCAGAGCTTTGCCACATCTCCAGCTCGTGGTGGGAAATGAGGAGTTTGGAGCTGGGCATGAGCTGCTCCAAACAATGGTGATATGTTGGGAGACAGGCTGGGCAAACTGGGAACATCCTGCAAGACCTTGGATGTTCCTGGAAAATTCTCCTGGTCAGTTTGCCATTAACAGCAAAGATTTGGGAGAGGGAGAAGCTGGAATTTAACGTACAGACTGCAGAGAGCTGGAGGCTCCCTCACAGTGGAGGACTTTCCTCCCTGCTGATCGACCTGCACCTTCAGGGCTCTGAGTTGCTTCTTCCCAACCCTCTCCAGCAGAGTCACAGCCAGAGTGCTGAGCTGCCTGTGAAGTCTTGGATACCCTGGAGTCTGGAGGCCAGCACTGCTGGAGGAAAGCATTGTATTGACCTCCTTGGCCCAAACTCTTGATGTTCAGCCAGTTTCCTCCCCAGCCTGGCCCAGGGTGCTCCAGCCCTGGTTCCCTGCCCAAACCTAATGATAGTTCTCAGCCCTGGCTCGAGACAGCACTTGCAATGCCCAAAGCTGGTGCTCTGGAGGACAAAACTGGTGCAGACTGGTACAGTCAGGGATGTTCTGGGAGCAGGCAGAGGAAACACTTTTTAGGGAAGCCAGCAAAGCAGGGAAGTCCTTTTTTTCCCAGTGTCCTGTGAAACTCTGGTGGCTGTAGCTGCTGGGGGCTGGCTTGGGGCTGCTGGATTGAAAGAGGAGGTGGTTCCTCCATTTCCTTCCTCCTCCTCTCTGCAGCAGTGGAATGTCATGGCTCTCCCAAGGTCTGTCTCCTCTCTTCCCCTTCTTTATGCCCCTCCTCTTCTCACAGGAGGAATCCAGGGGTCTGTTTTACCCCAGTGTGGAAAAGCCTTGTAGCATCTCCACCCAAAAGATGCTGGGTTGAAATAGGAGGTGCCTCCTCTTCTCTGCAGCAGTGGAATATCATGGCTCTCCCAAGCTCTATCTCCTCTCCCCACCTTCTTTATGCTCTTCCTCTTCTCACAGGGGTCTGTTTTACCCCACTGTGGAAAACCTTGTGGCATCTCTACCAACCCCAGGAGAAGAATTTGGGATGAAATAGGAAGTGCCTCCTCTATTTCCTTCCTCCTCTCTGCAGCAATAGAATTCAGTGGCTCCCCCAGCTCTGTCTCCTTTGTCTCCCTTCTTTTTGCCATTCCTCTTCTCACAGGAGGAATCCAGGGGTCTGTTTTACCCTGGCGTGGAAAAGCCTTGTAGCATCTCCACCCAAAAGATGCTGGGTTGAAATAGGAGGTGCCTCCTCCTCTCTGTGGCAGTGGAATTTAGTGGCTCTCCCAAGCTCTGTCTCCTCTCTCCCCTTTTTTATGCTCTTCCTCTTCTCACAGGAGGAATCCAGGGGTCTGTTTTACCCCAGTGTGGAAAAGCCTTGCAGCATCTCCACCCACCCCAGGAGAAGAAGCTCAGCCAAATTCCCCTTGCACGTGGCATCCCCTCTGCCAGCAGCACCTGTGTCCCAGCTTTCCTGGCTTCTCCCAGAGCAGCCAAGGAGTGGCTAATTAACAACAGTGCTAATAAGCTGTCCTGCTGCTGCTGGGGGGGTGTCTGCTGGGGTTTGTCTCACTCAGCCTTCGGTTGCCCCCTGGTTTTTGAATGACACTCGGAAGATCAGCAGAGGGTGGTGGTGAGGGGGGGTTACGGTGGGATGAGGCCCTTGAAGGGCAATTTTAGGCAGAAGTAATTGGCTTCATATGTCTCACAGGCCACTTCTGAGATCTCCAAGCGAGGTCAAGGGTGCTTGAGGCAGAGATGAGTGGCTGTTCTCGCTCGCAGTCATTTCCCAGTGGTCTGTCAACAGCTCAGTCCCGGCCGGGGCTGCCGGGCTTGGACACAGGGCTGGGTGACTCATCTCCCTTGCTTTAAAAGCCATTTTTATACAGGACTGCGGGGCAGCGGCTCCACTAATCGGCATAAATCTTCCCAGCTTCCCAGGAGGGGACACAGCAGGGCCAGAACGGGGAGGGAAAAGAGAAAAGCCCTTTAAAATGAGGTTTGGCCCGTGGTGCTGGCCCAGGAGAGAGACAACCTTTGCTTTTGCCTGTTCTTTGGGGTTTCCGTGCATTTGCTGGGTGGGTTTTGGTTTGTTTAAATGTCCCTTCTTCCAGGGCTTCAGGGTTTTAACACCCTCTCTGTTACAGTCTCTAATGCTTGTTGAGATGTCAGTGGTCTGCCCTGATGCTGCTGCTGCAAACAGAGCTGTGCCAGGCCAAAAAACGCCAGGGCTGGCTCCAAGTGTTCCACAGGAAGGTACCTGAGTTCCTACTGAGTCCTGTTGCTGCAGAGCTGAGCTCTGGGGAGCACCAGCCACTTGTGCCACCAGCCAAGGATGTGCTGAGATCTTCAGGAAACCTGGTGATTGGTGACGATGGTGAATTGTGGACAAGGGGAGGGAAGAGCAATGAAGGCAGTCAGAGAAGATTAAAATCATTAGAATCAAATTAGATCAGATTTTAAGAAGATCTTTACTCAGAGTGAGGTGAGAGCCCTGGCCCAGGTTGGGCAGAGAAGCTGCGGCTGCCCCTGGATCCCTGGCAGTGTCCAAGGGCAGGTTGGACGGGGCTTGGAGCACCCTGGGCTGGTGGGAGGTGTCCCTGCCCATGGCAGGGGTGGTACTGGGTGGGTTTTGAGGTCCCTTCCCACCCAAACCTTTCTATGGAATCTATGAAATTCCTTTCCAGCCAGTTTTCCATTCCAAAGGGTTCAAAGCAGACTCAGAACTTGTGTTTGATGATAAATTTTTTTGTCTGGCCCTGCATGTCCTCCTGCTGGGATGACTTTTATTCTTTCCTTGACCTAAGCACTGCTGGTGCTCATCCCCTGTGGAAGCTTGTCCATGCTTCAGAAAGGTACTTTTCCTCCATGAACTGCTGCCCTTTGCAGTCCTAAAATGCCCTGAAAAAGGGAAAGAGAGGAAAATAATTCTGTTTTGCTGAGGGAAGGACATACAGGGCATGACCTGTTGTGTTGGGCACTCTCAGGTGAGGTCTGTGAGAACCCCCAAAGTTTAAAGATCAGTTTATGGGGGGGGTGTCAGGCACAGGTGTCAGAGTTTCTGGCTCAGCCAAGGGCAATGCCCAGATCCCACACAACAAATATCTGGCCTAAAATGTCATGGCATAAATTGTCAGTTTTAGTATTTCACAACTAATATTTTAATTAGTTCATAGAATCACAAAAAAATCTCATGTTGGAAGGGACCTATAGGGATCATCAAATCCAAATCTCTGCTCCTTGCAGGATGGCCTAAAACTAAACCATATGACCAAGAGCATCATCCAGAGGTTTTTTGTGCTCTGACAGAGTTGGTGCCATGACTGTGGCAGGTTTGAAACTGCTTCTGTTCCAGTCACAGGAGGAGAACTCGATGTGGTTTCAGAATAGGCAGCTCCGTTTGGCAGTGAGAGGGTTGGTTGTGGTCTCCAAACCAGCTGCTGCCTCCTGAGATCGCCAGTTGGACCAGCTTATACTTCCCCATCAAAGAGGAGAAGGGTGTCACCTCCTCTCAACCACCTCAGACAACAACTTTGGGCTGAGGTGACGTAATTTCTTCAGTGCCTTTTTCTCTCTGATCCATGTTTTACAGATGACTAACTCTACCCGATGTTTCAACTTGTAATTACCGGGAAAAGAGGGGAAAGGGGGAATAAAAGCTCTGTGAGGCAGTGGCATCACCTGGATCACAAATCAGGTTGTGATAGGTGTTTGAGATGGGCTTGGATGGGGCTTGGAATAATCTGAACTGGTGGAAGGTGTCCCTGCCCGTGGCAGGAGGTGGAACTGGGTGGTCTTTGAGGTCTTTTCCACTCCAAACCATTCTGGGATTCTCTGATACTAATTAGAAATGAGATTCCCTTATTGCCTGGTGTCCTCTGAACTCCATTACACTGTTCCCACTACTGTCGGAGTAAGTCGGCGAAGTCGATGGAGTCCGTGCTCTCCCGCTCCTTCCTCTCCCTCTAGGCATGAATCAGAGTCCAAACCCTTGGCTCTGGGATGCATCCATGACCATGAGGTAAGTTTCCAGTCTTAGGCACTGACAGAGACGAGCTGGGAAGAATTTGTCTCTCTGTGGCTGGAGAATGACCGTGTCCTCCCCTAAGGGATCAAGCCTGGAAGCCAGAGCAAGGATCACCCCTTGGCAGGGCCACGGAAACTCAGCAGTACAGTAGCAAAAGGTCGGGACACAGCCCAAATGTGGCCGATCCTGCCCCGGCACGGGAAAGGCTTTATATGGAATGGCCTTCTCCTCCTTTTCTCAGGAGAGAAGCCTTTCAGAACACCCCGCTGGAAGAAGGCAGGAGTGAGAGATTCCTGCCATTTTTCTCGGAACCCCTCCAGGGAATCCTCTCAAAGCAGAGCCGGTTTGAGCCTCCTGCTCCACAAATCCCATCTCAGCAGCCTTGGGCTGACCTTGGCTGGTCAGCGACACCGGTCTTTCTCAGAAACCCACAGACCTAAAAAAAGGAAGAGCCTCTTTTTCTCTTCCCTCCCTTTCCATCACCCTCTCCCCGCCGAGCCAGAGATGACAAACAGCGTCCCGACCTTCCAAGAAAACAAGGCAGAGCCACCTTCGCGCAGAACAATGGGGAATGCTGGAGCCACAGCCACGAGAGCTGGCTGTGGTTAACCTCAGAGGCTGCGCTCAACCCGAGGAAATTACACAAAACCCTTAAACAAATACAATGGCCACGACTGTTTGCTCCCCAGGGGACCCATAAATAGCAGCGGCGCTCGCGGGGAGGGAGGAGGGAGAGGCGGGTGGCCACTGTTTGCTCTGCTGCGGTTCCGTGTGGGCTGAGCCGGGGATGAGGCTACGGAACCGAAGGGAAGGAGGGAGAGAGGCAGTGGATGTTGGCACCGACTCACACACAGATCCAGAGCAGGAAAAGGCTGCGTTCCTGCGGGGCTCTGCAAGGCCTGCGTGGGCTTGCTCGAGCCTCCGTGAGCGCGGCTTAAACCCTCCCCGAGCCAAGGGTCAGCGACTCCCAAGCTTTTTCCATCCCTCTTCATTTCAGAGCTGAGACTTGGGTGCTGCCTGAGCAGGGCCCTGGAGTGAAGGGAGGCCGCTGGATGGGAGTATCAGGCTGCTGTGGTTGTGTGGAACTGTGGAGTGATCCGTGTGGGATTCGTGTGATGGGACAAGGGGGAATGGCTTCAAACTGAAAGGGAATAGGTTTAGATGGGAATTGTTGGCTGGGAGGGTGGGCAGGCCCTGGCCCAGGTTGGGCAGAGAAGCTGTGGCTGCCCCTGGATCCCTGGCAGTGTCCAAGGCCAGGTTGGAGGGGGCTTGGAGCACCCTGGGCTGGTGGGAGGTGTCCCTGCCCATGGCAGGGGGTGGGACTGGGTGTGCTTTAAGGTCTTTTCCAACCCAAACCATCCCAGGACTTTATGTTCTTCAGGCCAGCAATGATCTCTGTCTGTGTCTCTTTATTCCATATATAAAGTCATGGAATTGTTAAGGGTTGAAAAGATCACTAAGCTCATCAATCCCGAGATTCCAACCATCAACCCAGCACCACCACCATGTTCATCACTAAACCACATCCTTCAAACTCTTTCAGGGATGGGGACTCCACCACTTTCCTGGGAATCCTGTTCCAAGGCTTGACAACCCTTTCCATGAAGAGATTTTCCCAATATCCAGTCTAAACCTCCCCTGACACAACCTGAGGCTGTTTCCTCTCATCCTGTTCCGTGTTCCCTGGGAGGAGAGACCTGGTTCCCCTGGAATGATCCCTGCAGTGCTGATGGCAGAGAGAAGTATAACAAAAGGCAAAGCCTAGGCTGGAGATGACATCACGTGATGACAGATGGATCCATCCATGTCCAGGGAATGATTAGATGTGGCACTCAGTGCTCTGGTCTAGCTGACAAGGTGGGGATGAGTCAAAGGTTGGACTTAATGACCTCAGAGATGTTTTCCAACCTAAATGATTCTATGATCTCCTTTAGCTTCCAAGGCCTCTGGATGCAGCTAACAAGGGATCTCTGGGAATTTTTTATAGAGAAGGTCGCAATTCCATCCTGGCCAAGCTGTTTTGCAGCTCTGGTTTGTGTCATTGATTGGTTCTGCTGTGAGTGTCTCTGTTTGTAAGGAAAGGAAGATGCAGCAGAAGTCACCCATGCCTCCTTGCAGTGTAAATCCTCTCACTGGGGTGTAAAAACAGCCTGGCTGGAGCAAGTTGGAGCTCAAGGCACTTCTGAGTCGTGGGATGAGCTGGAGTGCAACCAGCTCAGTGGTGTGCATGTTTAAAGGGCCTGGAGAGGAGACAGTGGTCCAAGGAGCAGCTCCTCAAACAGCAGAGGATGTTTGTTACAGGACACAGTGTGTGCACTCCAACAGGACCCCTCAGGGTGACATTGCCTGGGTGTTCAGCCCCGGTACCCCAAGGAATTACCAAGGCAACAACAACCTTTATTTCTGCTCCTCACAAACCAAATTCATCAAGGCAAATCCCTCCGTGTGGAACAGGATGGGCAGGTCCCAGCTGGATTTTGCTGAGCTTTCTGCTTTCAGGCCTGCCTTCCTCAGGGGTCAAAGGCAGAACAGGTGAGACTTTCTGAGGGGACACCTCAGGTGCACTGAATTAATGTGGCAAATGAGAAGGTTTTAATTGTTTTAAGATGGCAGCTGAGGAGGGTTTTTGGAGCCTGGGAGGTCTGAGTCAGAGGTGGAGTGACGGCAGCAGCTCCTCAAGGTAAGGAATGAGGGTTTGTGCTGTGTTTTTTTTTCACTGTGTAAAGGATTAACAAGATAAGGAAATTGTTCTTACCTCATCTCTTGAGATAGTTGAAGTACCTGCCAGAAGTTCCACCAATTCCCTTGACGTGGTGTAAACTGCAAAGGTGAACACTTGGAAACTTGGATTCTCTCTGGTTTAGGACTCTGGGCATGGTCCCTTTTATTTCTTGTAAAAGAAGCTTGAAATAGCCCTGACAACCTTTTTTTAGTGTTTCTCTGGAAAATATTGATTTGTTGAAACAAGGGCTTCATTGTGGAGATCCTGCTGATGAATCAGTGGATGCACCAAGCGGGAGGTGCTCGCTCCAGGCTGAAGGTGGTTCTTATGGTCAGCTCAGGCAGAGTTTGGCTCAGAGGTCATTAGGGTTCAGCTCTTGTGTGTGATTCATGCAGAGCCTTCCAAGTGCCCTCATATCTCATGTGAGCTCTCTAATAACAGACCTATTTGTCCTCCTTCCTTCCTGCCCCTCAGCCCCACCATGCTTGTGAAAAGCTTCCAAGGGACATATAATAGTGGGATAATGTGATCTTGGAGTCACGGGCAAGGAAAACATTTCCTGCTCAACTAAGCTTTGCAAATAATTCTGCTTGGCTTGGTGCTTTCTCTGTTGTTAATCTGGGCTGTGAATCATCCCGGGGAGGGACTGGCTCATGTTTGGCCCGGGCTCTCGGGGGAGGTGGCCAAGGCCACGTTAATCTGGGTGAGTGATGTCAAGTGCAGCTTTGTGATTCACCCATTGTTCACGAGGTCGTGATTAAGCCTGGCAAATGTCACTTACCTTGAGGTCCCTCTGGAGGTGAGTCATGGCTTCTTGTCTCCAAGCCCTCTTCAGAGAGCCTTGGGAGGTCTTAGAGGAGCAAGTAGAAGACACTTCTGGTGTCCCATAACAAAATGTGCAGCTTAAGCAGTGAAGTGACTCCATGGCACGTGGCAGATATTCCACATCCCTCACACAAGGTGGGTCATGACCTCAGGACAACCTGTAGCTTTGCAGCAAAGGGAAACAGCCTTCAGGATCCATTTGGGAAAAAATTAGGATTATTTCTGTGTCTCTGGACCTTGGTCGGTGTTGTAAAGGGGCTTTTTCTCCACCTCCTGCAGTGACTGGAGTATCCAACACAAAATACAGCCATACCCTGCACACCACCGTGTGTAACTGTTGTTGTAGCACTTCAGGGGTGTGAAGAAGGGAATTAAGCAAGGTGGAGATACCTCTGAGGCTTGGGAAACCTGGAAACATGGAATTATAGAATGGTTTGGGTTGGAAGGGACCTTAAAGCCCGCCCAGTGCCCCCCCCTGCCATGGCCAGGGACACCTCCCACCAGCCCAGGGTGCTCCAAGCCTCATCCAACCTGCCCTTGGACACTGCCAGGGATCCAGGGGCAGCCACAGCTTCTCTGGGCAAACACGATGGTGTGAGATGCAGAAGGTTGTGGAGTACCAGAGGAGGGTTCTCAAGGAGCTGATGAATATCTGTAGATGCTCAAAGGTTTTTGAGGGTTTTTTGCCTTTTTTTTTTTTTAGGCAAAGATATGCATTTTTTGGGAAGAACACACCTGAGTGAGTGTGAATATTCTAATTTAGGGACCCTTGACCCTCTAAACTCCTGTCAACCCACCCTCCTGCTGCTGAAATACTTCAGCTTTTCTCCTGTGCCTCCTGCAAGTGGTGGGATGTGCAGGCAGGGATGTTGTTCAGTACCTGCAAAACTCCAGCTTGAATCTTTGTGTCAAACAGCTGGATGGACACAAGGATTTATGTCCTGTTCAGCCAGTGCTTTGAAGGCAGAATAAGGAATTTCCTTGGTAAAGGCAAATATTTTCCCCTTTCCCAAGTTCCTGTGAGAGATGATGCAGTGGGTTGGTGCTCCTGAGAGTTCACTGGTCCTTCTTTAGTGACCTGAGAAGTTCTCTCTGCTTTCCAAAGGCTTTTTGGCACTGTTGTGGCACTGAAGGGAAGGTGGATTTTCTAATGTCACTCTTGATTAGGGGATATCCTGTGGGTTTGGGGTTTTTAAACAGTAGGTGTTTTTCTCCCCTCTGTCCCATTTGCTGGGTCTCTTCTGAGCCAATTCAGGGTGTCTGTGCACTTGAATATGAAAGGCCCTGAGCTCAGGCACAACTTTTAAACACCCTCTCCTTGAGGCAGGAGCCCTAATCCATGGAAAAGAGAGTTAGGAAAGGTACAGAAGCCGATATCCTAAAACCAGGACGCCACATGCCTCTCCCTCTTGGATGGGAAATGCTGGAATAAGCATCACCACAGCACCAAATGCCTGAAGCCCTTGGAAATGCCCAGGCTGCAGCAGGTTGGAGTGTTTATGGCTGTGGGAGATATTTATGGCTCTATTACAGCCTCTGTTAGTTTGGCCTCGTTCACTTCTTACAAAATCTTTAATGAAGGTTTAGATTTTATGCCTTCCCTCCTGCCTTGGGCTTTGTTTGGGAATGTGATGGGAGCAGGTGAAGGTCCAAAAGGTCCTGCTAAAGGAGCCTGGGAAAGTTTGTGGCCCGTGGTGTGCGGGATATCAGTGCTGATTCTCAGCCTGGCTTCCTGAGAAGGCCCCATTTTCCGTGGCAGCTCAGGAAAACATGGATAGATGTGGATGCACATTCCTGCTGCGAGCCAGCTCCTTGCCAGCCCACAACCAGTAGTTCAAGCTCAGTAATGTGTGGCTCTACCTCCTGCCTTTGGGCAAGTGTGACTGTGCTTTTAGTCCTGCCTGACTCAGGAAAGTGCTGACATTAATGTTTGTACCACAGTGTGAACGCTGCTCACTTGTGCTCTAGGTTGATTCCATATATGTGTGTATTTATCTCTATTTATATACTTATTCATTTATTTATTTCCAGCCCACATGAACTGGCAAGTGCTGTCAGTCTTGTCATCCTGAGAAGTCTGGGTGACTTTTGTCCATGCATGAGGACATGGACATTGTCTCGCTAGAGCATTTTTTATTTCCTAAACAGCTTCTCAGAAACTCTTGGGGAAGCTTTGTGGGTAACATCTGTTTGGTGGGAGCTTCCCCTGAGAGCTGATGCTGTTTGCACCAGTCATGGGAGCTGGGGGTGTTGTCCTTCTTGTTGACCTTACACAGACCAACATACAGAAAGTGTGATGGAAAAACTGCCTTGAACCCCCCCAGATGATCCCAAATCAGTGAAGAGCTGAAATGGGAGCCAGAGCGTGTCCTCAAGTGCTTGTGGAAGTGCCTCTGTGTCGCCCTGTGAGTTTGGTTCTCCTGGACAGGACGGGGTTGGGACTCCAGGGTAGTTGTGCCCTTCCATGGGGTCCCTGGGTGACATCTGAACAAATCTGTCCCTCCTGGGTTTGGTTCCCCTCCCTGCAAACAGAGGTTGGTGTCCCTTTCCTGCTTCCAGGCACTGGTTGCTCTGAGCAGGAATTCATGGAATCCTGGAATGGTTTGAGTGGGAAGGGACTTAAGACTCATCCAGTTCCACCCCCTACATCTTCCACTATCCCAGGTTGCTCCAGCCTGGCCTTGGACACTGCCAGGGATCCAGGGGCAGCCACAGCTTCTCTGCCCAACCTGGGCCAGGGCCTGCCCACCCTCCCAGCCACCAATTCCTTCCCAAGATCCCCCCCAGCCCTGCCCTCTGGCAGTGGGAAGCCATTCCCTGTGTGCTGTCCCTCCAGGCCTTGTCCCAATTCCCTCTCCAGCTCTTCTGGAGCCCCTTTAGGCTCTGGTTGCTGAGCATAAATTTGCAGAATCACAGATTGATTTGGGTTGGAAGGGACCTTAAAGCTCATCCCATTCCAGCCTCTGCCATGGGCAAGGACATGTTCCACCAGCCCAGGTTGCTCCAAGCCCTGTCCAACCTGGCCTTGAATTTCCTCAAGTGTGAAGAATGTCTGAGGCCACTTGGAGATGAGCAGACACAGGGAATTCATCTCCCAAGCTTTGTTAAATCTGCTCTCGCCTCATGTGGATCGAGACTAACATCTACCAAAGATGCAGCTTGGCCTTTGGACCTGAGGGTTTTAATTCCTTTGCTGCCACCACAGACAGGCCCATCCATGGGCAAAACCTCCCAGGAACTTCTCCTCCTTCGTGGTGGGGACAGGACAAACCCCGCGAGGAGGTGACAAAGCGCAGAGGCACGTGCGGCGTGGGCCCAAGGGCTCCGTGAGGTGCCTTTTGACTCACTCCCCATGACACGAGCTCTTCTCAGTTTGTAAACTCCAAGGAGGGTCAAAAGTTGAAGGGCTTTTCTCCTTTGTTTGCCACCTCCGTGGCCCCTGCCGGGATCGCGGGAATCCTCCCTGGAGGGGCAGGCGGCATTGTTCTGGCTCCTGCCGCAAAACCAACACGGCTGACACAGCCCTGCATGGTTCAGCAGCTCTGAAAGGAGGGGCAGAAGCTGCTGACTTAATCCTTGGAGCGCCTGCCTTTCATCCCCGACGGGAGCCGGATGTTTTTGCCACTTGTCACGGTAGCAGGGAAGCTGAGCGCGGAGGATCCTTGGGAGGGAGCAGCCCCACACCTCCAGAACTGATAGCCAAGGGGCATGTCTGTCCTGCTGGTGGAGGCAGAGCTGAGCCACCTCTTCCCTTGGCTCAGCTCGGGGTTGGCAGCCTGGCCTGGTGCTGGGCTTAACAATCCCAGCTGAGCCCCTGCAGAGCTGTGCTTGAAGCTCAAAATCCAGCTACGAACCCTCCTGGGTGGGTCCAACTAGGCCCTTGTGGACTTAGAAATGTAAAGGCCTCATTAGGCTGCTCTTCCTGCCTTAGGATGTCTCAGAGCTCTGCACAAGGAAAGTTGTCTCCAAAATTTGGGCATAAAGTTGCAAGGCACTGGGTTGCTCCTTGATGCTTTCCTAGACATTTAGAGCTGTGAGGCCTTAGAAAGAGCCAAAGTTTTGGAGGGCTGGTGCAGAGGATGAGGAGCTTTACACAAGGGAGGTTGTCTCCAAAACTTGGGCATAGACTTGCAAACCACTGGGTTGCTCCTCAATGCTTTCCTAGACATTTAGAGGCCTTATTAGGTTGCTCTTGTTATCTTAGAAAGGAGTAAGAGTCTTGCAGAGCTTTGCAAAAGGGAAGTTGTCTCCAAAACTTGAGTATAAATTTTGAAACCACTGAGTTGCTCCTTGGTGCTTTCCTAGACATTGGAAGCAGGACCTGTGAACAGGGTTTGTTGGTGTCCTGCTTCATGAGCAGAGGACAAACATCAGCTGAAGTCTCCTGTGGAAAGGCAAACCCACAGGCACAGGCTGGTCTAAGCCTGCCCTCCTGTACCTGCTCCCTCTGAGCCTCCACCCTCCTGTCCGGCCACTGTCACGTGTCCAGAGCTCAGACTCTTCCTCCAGGCAGGGATTAGCCACACCAACCAGTGTCTCCCCACCTGGAATGTGTTTTACCATGTCCCAGCCCTGGCTGTAACTCGGGGCAGCTCAGCCTTGCTCTGCTATAAGGAGGTGTGAGTTTGTGGCCAGGGTTTTCTCCAGAGGTTTTAATGAAGATGCTGTGAATCCACTGAAAAAATGCTTCACATCCCGTCCTAAGCTTTTCTTTACCCTTTCACTATTCTGGGAATGTGGAGTGTCAGCACTGCCCATGTTCCCATCCTCTCCCGACCTTGTGTGCAGAGAAAACTGCTGGGATGTGTCCCCAGGTGAAGGTCTTGCTCCCCTTTCCAGGTGAGGGTCTCCCAATTTCTTCTGCAGAACACAGAAGGCAGGTATTTTTGGGGTCAATACTAGACCTTGAATGCTTTAATTGATTAAACCAAAGCTTCAGAGCTGGCCTAGCTGAGGGGGATCATTTCAACAGCCCCCTTCCAACCCAGATGTGAACACCTTCAGAGTCAGCATGGCCTGCTCTTCAGTGGAGTTGCCACTTCTTGCCTTACTCATCCTTATCTCAGGGAAAACTCTGCCTTTCCCCCTTTCCTTGCCTTTTTTTCTTCCATCTCCTGCTGCCTCACAGCTCTCCAAGGGCTCAGGGCTGAGGGCTTTGGTCATTGCAGTAACACCTTGGTGGCTTCACCACGTTTATCTCCTCCAGCCCAGCTGAGGAGCTGCACTTTGCAAGGCTCTCCTGGGCTGTTTCCCCCCAGCCAGTTGTGCAATTTCACCTCTAAAGGAGACACTTGCTGGGCAGAAGGGGATACTTTTTAAAAGCAGCTTATGTAAACTCTTTGGAGGCCTCGTTAATTGTATTTACTTCTGTAATTAATGGCCTTGCTGGGTTTTGAATGATTCCTGCCCTGCTGGTAAATCCTTCGCATTCCTTTGCCCCTTCTCTGCCCAAGAACAAGAAAGTTAAATGACTTCATGATTGGAAAAAACATCTTCTTTCTGGGTTTTTTCCTTTTTTTTGGAGGGCAGGGAGATCTTTGAGAGGTTTCTGTGAAACCATCCCCATCACTTGACATTCCTGGCATAGTTCCCTTTCAGGAGCAGGGAATTATGTCCGTGTAACGTCACCTACTTCAGGGATGGGTTTGAAGTGCCCCATAAAGAGCTCATTCCACAGGAGATGCCTGTGGAGTGACCTCACTGTTATCCCCTGTCAGTCTCTGGGATGCTCCAGGGATGCTGCAGAGCAGCTTCTTAATCCTCAGCTGGTGCTCAGCCTCATTCCAAGCATTTTGTCCACTTCCTCTCCCTCCCCTTTGTCTCCTGGCTGTTTAGGTGCTGCTGGAAAAGCCTTTTCCTGAGCAATGGGATATTATTTTCCTGAGCAATAAATGGCATCAGTGTGAACTGAGGATTTTATCAACATCCAGTGCCCTGAATTCACACACTTTGAAACTGGATGGCTAAAAACTTCCCTGATTTTTCACACTTGGAATCTGCCATTTTCCATTATTTAGGAATTTCTTGAAGTTCATGGATCACATTTTACCTCCAAAGTTATTTTTGTGTCTGGACCCAAAATATGTGGGAGTTGCTACTCAGCAATTGGTGGACAAGGCCCTGAAATTCCTTAGTTTGACTCAGCCAGAAAACAGGAGGGAAAACTTAAAATAACTCCAAGTGGAATCTTGTGGTTCAAAATGTTTTGGTTCCATCTGAAACAAAACTTTTGGGGTTTATTTTGGGTTCCTTGAGTAAAGACAATGCAGAATTTCCACCCCAGCTGCTTCATGGTCAGGCAACCACTAAAGGGTGGCTGCTTCCACTTCTGTGCATGGCTCAAAAACTCAAGGAATCCTTCTGTGTTTGTGGGGGGAAAGGAGTTTTCCCCACATCCCAAGAAATTAGGCAGTCTCATTTTGATATTTTTGTCCCAAAAATGCAGCTGTCCCAGTGGTTTTGAATGGACTTTCCAATTCAGGGACTGCTTGCGGAAAAATTCAGTGTGTTGGAAGGCAGATCCCACTTTTCTGTGACCAGAACAGGAGGAGGTGGTAGTGGCCTTACCAGTGGTTGTATCATATCCATCCATTTCTAGGGATATGGGGAACTGGATCAGGAAACAGCTATTCCAGTATTCTTAAGGCAGCTTATAAAAATGAGGGACAAGGACTTTTTATTTGGGCAGATTGTGACAGAACAAATGGTTTTAAATGGACAAAGGACAGGGCTAAATGGGATATTGGGAAGGAATTGGTGGCTGGGAGGGTGGGCAGGCCCTGGCCCAGGTTGGGCAGAGAAGCTGTGGCTGCCCCTGGATTCCTGGCAGTGTCCAAGGCAGGTTGGACAGGGCTTGGAGCACCCTGGGCTGGTGGGAGGGGAATGGCCATGTGAACTTCCCAGCCACAAGGCTGCCAGAGCTCACGGAGCTTTTGGACATCACTCTCAGGGACAGGGTGGGATTGCTGGGGTGTCCAGGAGCTGGGCTTGGATTGCTTCCAACTCAGGATACCTGTGATTCCAAGAGCTTTGCCCTTACCTGCTCACCACCAAAGCCTTTCTCCCTGACTCAGATGGGGAAACTGGCGGGGTGGGATGTGCCAGGCATTGGCAGGGCTGGGAACATTCCTCCCCCCCCCCACCAATGTGAGTGTGGGGCTGGTGTGGCAAGGTCTGACTGGGGCACGTTTATCTTGGGGCTTGTTGGGACTTGTTGGGAGGCAGTTTGGGCTGGGCTGGAATCCCATCCCGGGCTCCTTGTGCCGGCTGCCAAAATTTGGCATTGTAAACAAGTTGCACAAGCCCGAGACACTTTGGGAAGGTAAGGCAGGACTGTGAACCCATCACAGTGGCCTCCTCTGTGTCCCCAAGAGCTGGAGGTGCTGAGGGTGGAAGCAGAGCTGGGTCTGTGCTCTGGGGACACACTCGGGATGTTTCCTGGGTTCATGTTCAATATCCGAGGCGAAAAGCTCTGGAAAGGCAGGAAAAAGGTCGAAGTTCAAGTGTTGCATCACCTGAGCAGCTTCCTCCTAACTCCAGGCTGTGCAGGAGGATCCAGGCTGAAGTGTTTGGATCTGGTTACTCACAAGAGGTGGGGAATGGGGGGAGGAGGATGGGGAAGGAAGGATGTTGGAATGAAACCTGCTGGAATGAGCTGCTGCGTGTCTGACTCATTCTCCCTGTGGGATTCCGGGGCTTTGGATGGCACTGGGCAAACCGTTCCCTTGCCACCAACTTAAACCCTCCCCTATCACCCATAAACTCCACCTCTCATGCCAAGATTTTTCCTCCCCTGGTCCATGAGCACCTCAGGAGTGGCTCCAGCAGCAATGGGTGTCCAGGGGACCACTCAGGGCAGGAATTCCCTCCAGCCTTCTCTCGGCTGCTGCTTTTCCCAGCCAGCTGTGGTTAAGGTGAACACGAAATTCGAGGTGAGTTCAGGTTCTGGTCCATGGGCCTTTGCCTGCATCTGTGGAGAGGTCACATCTCTGACCTGGCTGGATGTGACCAGCGACCCCTCGAGACTCCCAGCCCAGGCAGAGGGTTTTGTGTGTTCAGGTGGCTTCAGGTGGCCCAGTTGTCACTTGCCTTGTGCTGCACACACAAGACCAACCCCAAGCCTGTGTTTCTCCAGGGCTTAGTTAGTTCTTCAAAACCAGCATCTCTAACTCACAGCAGTCTGGTGCTGTGGCATCTCTCAGGGTGGATAACGCACCTTCTTCCACTTCAAATGCTTGCAAAGCACACGAGAACTGCTGTGGCCACTGGACACCATCTCTGCTGTTCTGGAGGTGACAAGGCCTGCAGTTTTCTGTCTCAGCAGGGTTTTGGTGACAGTGCAGACACACTGAGGCCCGTCTCCACCTTGGCATGGTCCTTTCCTCCCTCATGGCCATTTACTTAGCAGGAGAGACCCCAGGAAGAGGCGGAGTGAGGGCTGAGCAGACTTTGATATCAGCAGTTGGTGCTGCCTCTGTAGGAGAACCAACAGAGAGGAGGTGTTGGATTCCAGGAGGAGATGTTGGATTCCAGGCTGGGATGGAGCTGCAGAGCCTCCCTCTGCTCCCCAACCCCTCTGTGAACAGTTCTCTGCCTCATGATGCCTCCAAAGCCAGCTGAGAGACAGCCCTGCACACACGAGCTCCCACACAAGGAGATCTTTCCCTCCTTCCCACCTCTTGCCGAGAGTGAAATATTTGTGCTGAATTCCAGCAGCATAAATCTCAGCTCACCCTCTCCAAAAGCTCTGGCTGCAGTTGCCTGCCAGTTGCCCGAGCTCCAGCCTTGGAACAGGTCTCAGCTGTGAATTTCCTGCCTCTAGCTGCAGGATTCTCAGAGAATTCTTCATGGCACAGGGACAAACACACCATGACCTGATTTATGGCTTCAGGGTCTGCTCCTGCCCTCCACGACCAGGCAGAAAATGAATAGGGGGTTGTGTGAACTGCTGGGTGTTTGCACGTGTCCAGAAAGTCTCTGTGGCCGTGGCCAAAATTCCTGAGCATCCCAAATGGGATCAGGTTGCCTTCAACAAGGTCCCAATGGTGCGACAGTGGAGGAACACCATTCCCCGAGGAAATGGTTCTTGGCTTCTCTCTGGGGTTTTTAATAACTGGGTTTTCTCTCCCCGCCAACATGGAGCAGTATAGGCAAGAGCAACAAAATTCCATCAAGGGTTGGAAAATATAGGGATGGCACCTGTGACTTGGGAAGTCTCTGAGCTGGAGATAACTTGAAATGTTTTGGGATGAGATCTTATCATGTCAGTGTGTATCTTATTTAGCCTGGAGAAGGGAAGGCTCCAGGGAGACCTCCTGGCACCTTCCAGTGCCTAAAGGGGCTCCAGGAGAGCTGGAGAGGGACTGGGGACAAGGGATGGAGAGACAGGACACAGGGAATGGCTTCCCACTGCCAGAGGGCAGGGTTAGGTGGGATATTGAGAAAAATTTCTAGTGATCTTCAAGGAGGAATCAGGAGGTGATTCCTACTGCTCCAGTCCCTCCAGAATCAGCTCAGCTGGTCTCTCTGCTCCAGTGGATTTTTATTGCTGGGGTTGTCTTCTTCCCAGAGCTCTGCCCTTGGGGTGCCTTCCCAATTCCCCAGACTCCAGGCTTTTCTTGTTGATCCCAGGTTTCCCAGCATGGCTCCTGAGTTGCCCCTCTCAAGCGTTTCCTCAGGCCAGAAATTCTTTCTCTTCCTTGCTCCAGGTCACGGAGCGTCTTTTCCTGAGCCGGCTCTGCTGGCACCGGATCCAGCCTTTCCCTGGGAGTCCTGAGCCAGTGGGATCGTTCCAGCAAGTTCCTACTAGAGCTCTGCAAATCACTGCTTTCTTTGGGTTGGCCCACAAAGTGGAGGCTGACAATGTTCAGTGTGAAATGGGAGCATCTCCATCCGAGCTTAGTCTGCTTGAAGTCAAGCAATCTGGCCTCCAAATCTGGTTCCAAGCAGAGGCATTGCTGGAGCGAAAAAAAGGAAGTTAAAAAGCAAAGTCTAAACAAAACGCTGCTTCCTTGAAATGTTTTCAGGCTTTTGGTGGAAACTATTCCCTGAGTTTGCAAATAGTTTTGGTGGGCCCAAACCCCGCATTTTTCTCAGGGAATAAATTATTCAGCCAACAATCTCCCGTGCCGTGTCAGCCCTCGCAGGATCCACCACCGGGGGTCGGACCCGAGGGAGGGCTGTCCCAGGAAAAGCTCGGTTGGATAATTCCCTGCGGCTCCTGAGATTTGCTGCAATGGCCAGAGCAGACAACCTTTAAATGCACAGCTTCTCTTGTGGTTTGCTGCTGTGGCAGCACGAATTTCCCTCCCCTCTGCCTGGGCTGCCTCTGGAAAGCCCACAATCAGCGTGCTATTATCTCTTACTAAGTGCTGAGGAATGTTGCTGGAGGAAAGACCTGAGCTTTCTAGGCAGGTTAGGCACGGGAGAAACCTTGATTTCCTCTCCCTGATCGTTTGGCCTCGTCTTAATTCATCTGCTCTTTGCTTGGCCTCTGGATGACTCTGGGTTTCTTACTTATGTCTGGGCCACGCTGGTTTTTTTTGGGATGAAGTCACATTTCTAAACCGTTCTGGGCTTTTTTATTTAGGAATTGCTCTTAAAGCTCAAGGCCTGTCCCTTGCCATGGGATGTGAGTGGGTGGGTCTGATCTTTAAATCTCTTTTTTTGGGGGTTGTGGGGGTTTTATCAATGAGGTGTCTTTAGTTTTTGAGAACTTGCCCTCCCACATAGTGACATTGGTGTATAAAACCTCTCCTGGTCACTTTGGGAAGCAGTGGTGGTTTGGAGACTGGAGCAGAAAGTGCTGGGGGTGGGTCACAGCCACCCTGTGCTGGGCACTGGAGGTTCCTTTGGGAAACCACTTTCTCCAGATATAGAATCATGGAATGGCTTGGGTGGGAAGGGACCTTAAAGCTCATCTTGTTCCACCCCCTGCCATGGGCAGGGACACCTTCCAGTAGCCCAGGTTGCTCCAACCCAGCCTTGGACCCTTCCAGGGATGGAAACCACTTTTTTCCAAGGACTACAAGCCCCATCCCAGAAAAAATCCCTTCACTCCATGATCATCCCTTCCCTTTGGGCAGCACCTTCCTTGGTCACTTCCAAAGGTCAGTGCAGTTGGAGCTTGTGCCCCTCAGTGGGGCTGTGGGTGGGATAGAAATGAAATTATTCCTGCTGGATCTGGTGCTGCAAATCCCAACTCAACCATACTTGTGGCTGGAAGTGGCCTGGGAGGAGCAGCTGGAGATGGAACCCCCTGACTGCCCATCCCTCTGGTGTGTCCTGATTGTTTAAATGCTGTGCTGGAGTGGGAGCATTTGGTTGGTGCCAAATCCAAGCTCAGGAATGTTTGGGAGCCAACTGACCTCCCCTCCTGTCCCATCCACAGGATCCAGAGTCGTCCTGGCAGGACTTCAGGAAAGAAAATTTCGAGTGGGACAGGGGAGGGGACTGAGGTGACTTTCCTGCTCCTCCTTTGCATCCAAGTGCCTTCTGATTCCAGGGCAGGCAAACCTGAATGTGGAATCCCATGGAAAGGGAACTCCAAGGAAGGCCAGTTTGAAACCTCTTAGAGCTGCATTTACACCCATTCACCTACAAAGAGGGTGAGTTCTGTAAAGAGTAGTCACAGGGCTTTGTTAGGGAGCGCAAGATGAATCCAGATGGATCCAGGGTCTGCTGGGAGTGAGGATACACGAGGTATGTGACTCCAAGACTGGAGCTGCCGTGTCTGGCCAGCTTGGAAAGGGGCCAGGGGCTCTCAATTTACAGCCACTCATTCAGACTTGGCCCTGGCTCATGCCTCCCTCACTTTCTAGAGGTGAAACTCATTCTGTGAAGCTTCAGAGTAATTATTCCATGGCCTTCAGGTGGAATTGGCCTTCCATTAAATGGAGATTCATGGAAGGCTTTGAGAAATTAGCTTTTCCATTTCAAAGTATGTTGGGATTCCCTCACTGCCCTTTTCACCTTTGGGGTTTGTTCCTCTGTTTTCCTCTCTCTGTCACTTTTTATGTTCCCAGCATGAGGAAAGGGTGACCAGATTGTTCTGATTTCCCTTTTTGCCCTCCCAGGGGAAAAAAAGGGGCAAATAAACACATACTTTTGGGACTGAACTGTTGTTCAGTGGGAATGCATGCATTCGGGGGGAAAAAGGTTTTCCAAAAGCATCAGCTGTCACTGTTCTTTGGAAAAGTGGGAAATCTGGAAGATTCAGAGAGAGCAGGAATTGGTGAATGTCTCCAGCAACTGCAGGGATATTCCAGGGTCATTCCATGACCCATCCATTGCTGCAGCACCTCTTCTTGGTCTCTTTTAGCTCAGGATTAATAATGTTTCAGCTAAACAGTGGCAAGGGAGTGTCTCCCTTTCTTTCAGCGTGCTGGAAGCAGGAATTCCTTACAAATGGAAGCACTGAAGTGCTGAAGGGCGGGGAAATGCTGGCTTTAGGCTTTGCAGGGGAAATGTTCCCTCTTCCTCCTCATGTTTGAACAATTGGCATTTATTTCCAGCGCAGTAGCACCGTGAGCCATCCAAATCCTGTGCAGTTTGGGTGTTCGGAGTGTGTATGAACAGCTGGGCTCCAAATCCCTCGGGATTCTGTCAGCACGGGAGTCGCCGGCCTGTCTTTAGCAAGGTAATTTCCCCTAAGTTGTAATAAGGGATTGAGTTTTAGCCGGCACCTCCATGTTTCCAAACCCACCACGTGTGAGGGTTTCTTCTTTATCTCGTCCTCTGATGGTCTCGTGAAGTTTCACAACAGAACTATTCTGGTTTATTTTCTTCAGAAAAAAACCCTGCCAGATAAAGGGAAAATATTTTGATTTGAAATCCTGTCCTGACGTCTTTTTCTTTATAATTCAGTCACCCACTTGCTGCCCTTTATTAGGTCCCTGCCTCTGGATATAAATGCCCTGTGTATAAATATAGTTTTTAACCCCTTAAGGTCAACTTTCAGATTGGTCTGGAATCTTCCAGATGAACAGAAGCAGTTCCAAAATCTTAATATTTTCAAGAAAAGCTAAAAATTCTTCAAATCTCCCCAAAACAGGGAGAAAAGGAAAATTGTGACCTTCCCTTCCAAACTCCCCTTTGCTGCTGCCTCCAATATTAGAAGCAAAAAAGAAAAAAAATCCCAACCATCATCCCAATCCATAAATCAGAAAGGATTTAGTTGGAGTGTAAGCCCTGTTTTGGGTGGGAATTGAGTTTTCTATGGAAAACCTTCACGTTAGCCAAAGAAAATCCTCTCTAAAATATGGCCCTGGTTTTCCTCAGGCTCCTGTTTTCTCCTTGGGGCGCTCAGCCAGGTCATCTTCCCTAAAATGCAGGGGCAGAGGGATCTTAAGAATTCCTGGTTGTTGAGCACTGACAGATGTAACCTGGTATGAACTTCCCCTTCGCTGGATGAGGTAGACAGAAGTCTGGTTTCTGGTGGTTTTAATATTATTTTTTTTTTAAAAAGTGGGGCTTAAAAAGCTTTTATAGTCACAAGGTACATGATTTCACTTATAGAAAGGGAAGGAAACCTGATCGTTCCTACGCGGGGTAAAGAGTTTTCTCCTCGCTACCTACAAACCTCTCAGCCTGTCTCTCCTCGGCCCCAGCCCGTGCTGTGGGTGCCCAAATTGCAGCTGGAACATCTGGCCATGCTGCTGCATGGAGGGGAACTGCAAGGCAGTGGGTTGTGGCCCCGCTCTCAGCCCCCTCCTGGCAGCCTCCCCCAAACCCCCAACCCCACACC
>VXBX01004086.1:54248-88895 GCA_013400415.1 Scytalopus superciliaris
AAAAAAAAACAACATAAAAAAATCCAACAAGCTCTTTTGTTCCGGAAACCTCTGGGCATATTAAGCGAAACCAGATCCTTGAGGGTGGGGGTGTCAGGGGGGGAGAGGCATAAAGGAAAGCAATCAAAATCTACTGGAGGAATTCCTCCTTTCTGGAAGAACATAAACCAGCCCCAGAATGTAAACAACCCGCCATATGTAACTTGTAAATCAGGAGGAGAAGCAGCGAGTTCCCAGCAGGCCATGGGGAGGCTTTTGAGTTCTGTTCCTCTTGTTTGAGTTAATTCCCAAATTGTCCCTCTCTTCCCTCCTCTTCCTGCTCCCCCGGGATGAGCCACCAGCCGAGCTCTGAAAGCCCGGCCTCCGGAGTGGTGCCTGGAATAGTCACTGAGGATTCATCTGGCAGATGGAGCTTGGGGTTTAATGAGCTCTGACAGTGGTTCCTCCTGCTACCGAGTCAACAGTTGGTTGGGAAAGGGCTGGATTCGCCTCCCAAATCCATCAGTCACCTGTGCTAGTTGGTGTAAGAGCTGGGAAGTTTATTCCTTGTTTATTTAGACTGAATTGTTGGGAAGGAAGGACTCTTGGGAATAGGTGTTTTGGGATTTAAAACAGCTTCAGTCTCAAACAACCCTCCCAAAAAATTCTGTTTAGGCTTGAGAAGACTTTTTCCTCCAAACCTCTTTTCTAACTGAGAAGAAAAACCACATGTACACAGGATTTTTAAAAATAAGTGGAATCCCAGGATGGTTTGGGTTGGAAGGGACCTTAAGGATCATCCAGTGCCACTGCTGCCATGGGCAGGGACACCTCCCACCAGCCCAGGGTGCTCCAAGCCCCGTCCAACCTGCCCTTGGACACTGCCAGGGATCCAGGGGCAGCCACAGCTTCTCTGGCCAGTGTAGAACAGCAGGAGAAGGAGAGTAATCCATGGAATTATTGCTCTTGTGGTGCAAAGTGGACTCCAGGGGGTTGCAGAGGCCAAGTTTGATACTCTTCCCTGAAATATCCACCTGCTCTTTCTCACTTTCCAGCCACACTGACTATCTGCAGCCTGGAATGAGCCTGGGAAACAGGATGTGTTTGGCTCTGCAAGGTGGATCTACCCAAGACACAGGTTTTGCCCTACAACATATTCTTATGCTTTTCCTTAGGATGTTAAACAGGAAATTTCCAGAAAAGCTCGAAGAACTCTCTTTCTTTTTTCCTTGTGTTTGTTTTTATGCTTCATGATATCAGATAAAGGTGTTTGTTCCAGTATCCCTGCCTTGATCTGGGAGCACAGCTGGGCTCTGATCTCTGAGCACATGCAAATGAATTCCAATGAAACAAGAGCAAAGTTTTGACCCTTTAATGCCTACAAAAGGCAAGCCAAGCTTATAAACAGGCTGTCCTGAAGACAAAGGCTGAGAGGGATAATCCCTTCTTACATCTCCCCCTGTTAATGTGAACAAAGGCCTCTCCTTTGTTGTTGTTGGGAACTGGAGGAACCTCTGGAACACTGAGGGACTTCACCTCATCTCCATTTCAAAGCCAGCCGGCTGTAGCTGAGCCTGCAGGTTGGGTTTGCCGGGGAGGGTGACCCCACCCCCAAACACAGGCACTGTGGTCATGGGTTGGACAGTGAGTGGCACTGAGCCTTCCTGGGATCCCTGCTGGGATGTAGTTCTGCCTCTGGAAATCCTCACACACAACTCTGACTCTTTGGGATCACTCCCTGCTAAGTGTTTGGGAGCACTTCCTCCCCAATGCCTATATGGGATCACTCCCTATTCAAGGACTGTTTAGGATCAATCCCTGCTCAATGTTTGGGATCATTCCCTGCTCAGTGTTTAGCATTTCCATGAGCTCAGTGCCTATTTGGGATCACTCCCTGCTCCATGTCTATATGGAATCACTCCCTGCTCAGTGTTTGGGATCACTCCCTGCCTGTTTGGGATCACTGCTTGCTCTGTGTGCCTGTTTGGGATCACTCCCTGCTCAGTGTTTGGGATCACTCCCTTCTCAGTGCCTCTTTGGGATCACTGCCTGCTCACGGCCATCCTTAAACTTCAAGCGGATTTGGAAAGACTTTCCCCAAGCCCTGTGTGCCCTTATCATGACAGCCCCAGTATCTCGTGTGCCTGACAGGGCTGTGCAGGAGCTTTGGGCTGGGGTGGCAAGGAGGATGGTGAGGGACTCGTCGCACTCATGTCCTTCAGAGCTCCAAAGGTCACTTTGCTGTTGGGCAGCAGGAGGGAACGGGCAGTGACAGGCTGTGCATGAAATCCGAGCGCAGGCTCGTGCTGCTCCCCGCTCCGAACCCGCTCTTGGAAAGGCAGGGATGAAGGAAAGGGGGCATTTTCCTTGCTCATCAGAAACATGGAGCCACTGGGGATGGCTTTGGAGAGTATGGAAGCAGCTTTGCTCTTGTCCTGTGGGAGCAGACTCGGAAGGCAGATTTTGGAAGGTGCCGAGGGGCTCTAGCCCAGCTGGGACCGGTCACACGGTGCAGACATCTTATCTCCGTCTTAGCCCTGTCACAGGATCATTAAGGTAGGAAAAGACCTCCAGGATCATCCAGTCCCACCTTCCAGCA
This sequence comes from Scytalopus superciliaris, assembly GCA_013400415.1. Classification (NCBI taxonomy): domain Eukaryota; kingdom Metazoa; phylum Chordata; class Aves; order Passeriformes; family Rhinocryptidae; genus Scytalopus; species Scytalopus superciliaris. The sequence goes on from VXBX01004086.1 coordinate 56,827, forward strand.
GCTCCCCCATGTCCACTAAGCCATAGCACAAAGTGCCACCTCTGCTTGTTTTTTGAACATCTCCAGGTATGGGGACTCCCCCCCTGCCCTGGGCAGCTGTGCCAGGGATGGACAGCCCTTTCCAGGAAGGAATTTCTCCTGATAGCCCGTTTAAACCTCCCCTGGTGCAACCTGAGGCTGTTTCCTCTTGTCCTGATGCTTGTTTATTGAAAGCAGAGCCCGACCCCCCCCGGCTCCCCCCTCCTGGCAGGGACTTGCAGAGCCAGAAGGTCCCCCCTGAGCCTCCTTTTCTCCAGGCTGAGCCCCCCCAGCTCCCTCAGCCCCTCCTGCTGCTCCAGCCCCTTCCCAGCTCCGTTCCCTTCCCTCCAGCTCCAGCTCCTCAATGTCCTTCTTGGAGTGAGGGACCCAAAACTGCCCCAGGATTTGAGGTGTGGCCTCAGCAGTGCCCCAGGAGAGCAGCTGTAGCTACACTGAGGTTGGTGGAGATGAATCCCACCCAGGGGAAAGCAAAAAAAAGCATGATATTCCTGTTCCAGCCCTGTTTGCTGAGAAGTTTTCCAAGTTTTGTGGGAAGTATCTGCTCTCACTGAGGTTTCCTCTCATCTGGTGCCCATGGTATCCCTGGTGTGGAGATGATACCCTGTTGTCACAGCACTGGGCAGAGCTGTGGGCACAGCTGGTGCTCAGGAGCCTTCACTGAGGCCAATATGATTTGGAAAGTTAGAAATAAATCACATATTTAAAGTTAGAAAGGATCATAACAAATTGTATTGGAAGAGGGAAAAAATGGAAGAGGGAAGTGGTGGTTCAACCAAACATCATTAATTTGGACAATGTAGGGGGTTTGTGAACTCATTTAAGGCCTGTCATTCAATTAAAATATATTATTCCATACATTTCTACCTTAAAAGCATCCCTGAAACTATTTCTGGTTGAACAAAACCGTTTCCCTTAAGATTTTTAAATTTTCTTTTAACTGGGAGGCTAAAGCAAGAAAATCACAGCAATTCTCTGAAACAACCACTTCAATAAACCCAAATCAGCTGCTTTTGGCCAAAAGCTGAGCTGAAACCATGACCTGACCCTGGCAGGAAGATTCTGGAAGCTCAGCCCTAATTAAAAACTTGCAGCCAACACTTAAATGTCACCAAAAATGGGAGGGCCCTGCTGGGGGGGCTGCGTGGGAAGAAATGTTTCCTTCCTGGGTGTTGCTCGCGCAGCTCCTGCGTCACCCGCCCCCCAAACAAACATTTCTCAGCCCAGTGGGGTCTGTCTGGGATCCAACATTATCTCTCAACAATTATCCAGGGGGAAATATAAAGTTCTGGGTCAAGTCCTTCAAATTTTGCAATCCTGGCAGAGAGGTCAAGTATGGCCAGGACAGTTAAACGAGGTGATTGTGATGAGTCGGCACAAAATCCTCCCTTGGCCGTGTTAAAGCAGCCAAGGGCAAGTTTACATTTCTGAAGAGCTTAGGGAAGGAGACTTGGAAGTCAAGAGCTCTGGGAAGGCTTGGGATTAACAGCAGATAACAAACTGCATGGATACAGATCCCTGCAAACAGCAGGAATTCCATCCACTGTCCCCTATGCCTGTGGTGGCTCAGCTGGTGAGGACAAAGCACGTGGCAAAGGCTCCCCAAGTGACCTGGGGACGAGGTTTGGAGCTGGAAGGACAGTTAAGTCCTGGCTCAGACTGTGGGTGGGTGATGTGAGGTGGGGAATTTCCATCCTGGAGGTCTGGGATATCTCCAGGGACAGATTGTCCTGCAAGAAGACAGTCAAGAAGTCCCAGGTCCTCTGGGCTTGGAGCTGACTGGGTTTGCTTTCTGAGATGGATGGACTCTTTGGCTTGGGAGCCTTTCCTTGTCCCTGTTGAAGTGAGGGGTGTGTGGGATTGTCCCTGTTTAAGTGAGAGGTGTATGGGATTGTCCATGTTTAAAAACCAGTTTAACCCACTGAATTTTTATGGTAAATTTTGTCAGAGATGTTGGGAACCCCACAGGATTAGTGTCCTCATGGAATCCCAGAATATCCTGAGCTGGAAGGGACCCACAGGGACCATCCAGTCCAACCCTCAGCCCTGCACAGACACCCCAACAATCCCACCCTGTGCCCCAGAGGATCATCCCAAGGCTCCTGGAGCTCTGGCAGCCTTGGGGCCGTGCCCACTGCCCTGGGGAGCCTGGGCAGTGCCCACCACCCTCTGGGGGAAGAGCCTTTCCCTGAGATCCAACTTGCCCCTGCCCTGAAAGAGGTTTCTCACTGGAAAATTGAGAGATTTATGCAATTACTTTTTTTAAAGAATTTTTTATTTTTACATGCTCAATCAATGTAGCTTTTTTTTTTTCTTTTCCCACTGCATTTTTGCAAGGTTTAAATGTCTTGTTTCCTCTTCCCTTCCTGAAGCTTAAGATACAATTTAGGCTGTGTCTGTACCAGCAAATTACCTGTGCCTGGGACTGTTCTCTCATCCTGAAGCCACCAGGCACAAGGCAAATTGTGTCCACACTCCTGTCCTCCAAAACAGGGTGTTGGGGACAATCCCTGGCTCCTGCCACCTCCTGTTTGGGTGTTGTTTGCAGAGCCATCCCAAAACTGTGCCAGGGAATGCTGCAGGATACATGTATCTATAGAATAGTATGGCTTGTGGTGTTTCCGTGCCTGGGAATGATCCCTGACACTGGTTAGGTCATTGTGTAGCCTTTGTGTAGTACCAGGACTTGATGGTCTGTGGTGGGACACTTGCTGTGATCAATAGTGGTCAAGGTGAAGCAAATCCAAAGGGTGCAGAGCTCTGTCCCTGTGCCATGGTGAGTGTGAGAACTTGTCTTCCAATTCCTGAGGGATTCATTCCAGGATTGAATTACAAGAAGGGCAAAAAATGCACCCACTGTCTATTATCTGTATTGACACAGAGTTAGTTCTTAGTCATGAACTGCCAGAGCAATACTGACATGGATTCTTGAGGAGAAAATACCACTTTTGTGGGTTTTCTTTGTGTCTTGGTCTGGCCCTTGGCTGGTCTGAGTCAGAAGAGAGTTGCCAAGGCCAGGAAATTGTGCTGCCTGCTACCAGGGATGTGCCTGTGCTGTGCCACCTCGAGTGGTGACAGAGAGCAGCCCTGAGGAGGTGTTTGAACTGCTTGAGGTGTTTAACAAGTGAAAATCCGAGTTTTGACTCGCAGTGTCTTCTCTCTGGAGCCTCCACACTGTGGTTTCATAGGGACAGTGAGAAAAGGTGGCCCTGAAGTTTAGGTAAGACAAATACAAGGAAAGGTCATGTCCAAAGGGGACTAAATTGGGACTTGCAAATCATTTCCACTCTCCCCAGTGGGGTTCAAGCCTGGCAGCCCTTTCCCAGCAGGAGCTCTGTACATGTCCTTGTCCCATATCCCAGAGAGGACGTGCCCAGTGCTGCGCCAGCTGTGCCATGTGCTTGTCCTCTTCAAAAACTCAGGCACAGAATCTCTCCTCTGTGCCTGGGGTGGGCATCTCTGAAGGGAAACCAGGTTTTTGCTGCTGCACCTACTCAGCTCATCAGGGTTTTGTGCCCCCCCCCAAAGGATGATCCCGGAGCCCTCACTGTTACTTGGGAAACACTTGGATCTGCAGGAACTGTAGGAACTTAATTTGTAATTTACACACATTTTGTAGAGTGCACAACTAAATCAGTGAGAAGCACAGGCACAGCTTCAGAGCCTCGAAACATGTGAGTATTACAGGACCGAGTCCAAGAGAAAGCCCTAAAATAGATGACTAGATAAATTCTGACAGCTAACGACCTCCTGGAAGATCTGAGAGCTCAAGGGCTCTTCATCTAGGAACTCATTAAATGGCAGACCCATTAGCTGTCACCGCTCTGCCTATTTTGGGACACGTGGAGCTGTTCAGGGGGGCAGAGAGGGTCCTGTGGGGCCTGTCTGTGCGCTCAGGGTGATCAGCTCTCACTCACTCCGGGACCAGCAGCTTTGTCCTGAGCAGCTTCTCCCCTGGCTGGACACTGATCCGAGCTGACCTTCTGCTCCGAGGACACAACCAAAACCACAGCAGGGCGTTCATTTTCAGCATTCCTTCAGCTTAGGGCTCTAATTCCGAGGTGCACTCGTGGGCCACGAAGCCTCTGATCTGTTTTCAATGGGATTTCACATATTTTCGTGCAAAAGGTAGACAGCTCCTAATTTCTTCTGCAGATGAGGCATTTGTTGGCTGTTTCCCTTTGTCTCAGCTCAGATTAAGGAAAGAACACTGGTATTTGGAGTCGTAACAATTAAGCTCTGACTTTGCTGTGCTGTGTGTAATTTTCATCCCACTACAAATGCTCAGGTTTCAGATCTGCAGCACCAGAACAGGAACAACACTCCCAATTACTGTTTCCTGAGCAGGGGCACAGATCCTGAGCCTCAAGTGTCTGCGGGGTTTCACTGCCTGCCTTTCCACAGCCTTCTCAAAGGCACTTTGCTCTGGATCTCTGACACCTCCACCTTGGGCTTGACTTAGAGGTGTTACACCAGTGTGAATCCAACCTGGAATTTAGCTGGAGTTGCCCCGGTTTCACACCAGGACAGGAGAACACGAGGCCACTGGCAGCTCTTGTGGTCTTATAGGGCAATTTACTGCTTAATGGGGGTGAAAGTTGGGCCCCTGTTTCAATTATGTTTATGATGGGGGGAAAGTGCAGCTTGCCAGTGCCAGGAGATCCTTTCCAGACCTGCATTCCCAAAGAAGGTGAGTTTCGCTGGTCTCTGTGGAGCTCTGCCAGCATGGAAATGGTGAATTCAGGCCTTGAAACTGTGACTCCTTTCCTCAAGAGTGCTGCTGTCTGGGCTGTGCCAGGAGCTTTGGAGACAGAACCCCCAGGGGTGGAGAAGGGCTGTGACCACAAGGCTTTGTCCCTCTCAGCCCAGCTGAGCATCTGCTCTGCTCAGGGGTGGGCAGTGCTGGATGTTGTGCTTTGGGGGATCTCAATGGCCAAGGAGTGAACTGAGAAATAATCATGGAGTCATGGAATGGTTTGGGTGGGAAGGGACCTTAATGCCCATCCAGTGCCACCCCCTGCCGCGGGCAGGGACACCTCCCACCAGCCCAGGGGGCTCCAAGCCCCCTCCAGCCTGCCCTTGGACACTGCCAGGGATCCAGGGGCAGCCACAGCTTCTCTGCCCAACCTGGGCCAGGGCCTGCCCACCCTCCCAGCCACCAATCCCTTCCCAAGATCCTCCCCAGCCCTGCCCTCTGGCAGTGGGAAGCCATTCCCTGTGTGCTGTCCCTCCAGGCCTTGTCCCCAGTCCCTGCCCAGCTCTCCTGGAGCCCCTTTAGGCACTGGGAGGGGCTCTCAGGTGTCCCTGGAGCCTTCCCTTCTCCAGGGGAGCCCCCCCAGCTCTCCCAGCCTGGCTCCAGAGCAGAGGGGCTCCAGACCTGTGAACAGCTTAGTGGTCTCCTCTGGACTAGATCCATCAGGTCAATATCTCTCTTGTGTCGGGGACATTTGCCTTGTCATGTTGGCCCTCCATGTAAATACACACCCTTTTATTTGGGGAAATGAAAGGGCTCGTCCCAGGCCATGGAGCACAGCTGGGAACAAACCTTTCCCACCTCCAGGCGTTGGGATCAGACTTTGCCTCTGCCAGTGGGCTATGAGATGATTCCCCCTCTCTCCTTCAGGAAGCTGCTCTGACTCACCCACATGGAGCAGACACAACTTCCTTGGTTCCATTCCCACAGCAACAACTGCTGCCTTTGGCTTCGCTTCAAAAAGGCTTCGAGGTGCTAAAATCACAAGGCAATCGGTGGGAAGTGGAGGCCAAAATGCCTTTTTTAGAGCTGGGGCTCTGTCTCTGCTCTGAGGAGTTCTGTTGTTGCTGCTGGCACTGAAGGGGCTGGTGGGAGGCTCTGAAGGTTCAGAGGCTCTGGGTTTTTTGGTTCCCAGATAAGAGTCTCTATCTGTTGTGTCTACCAGCTGGTTAACCAGGCCCCAAACAGACTCCATCAAATAGCTGTGGCTTTTCCTGCTCGGTGCAACGCTGGGTCACTGCAATGAGCTTCATTTGATTCCTTTCCCATGTCACTCCTCAGATGTAAAACTAATTTTACTGGTTGTAGGGAGGGCTCTGGCTATGAAAACAGTCTCTGCTTAATCAACAGATCTCTTCCCTTTTTTTGGTTATTGTCTTCATGAGAATGAGCTCTTAGTCTGGGAGAGGGTGGATGATTTTGCTCTCTGCAAGTCCCTGACAGGAGGGGGGAGCCGGGGGGGGTCGGGCTCTGCTCCCAGGGAACAGGGACAGGAGGGGAGGGAATGGCCTCAGGCGGGGCCAGGGCAGGGGCAGGTGGGATATCAGCAGGAATTTCCCCATGGAAAGGGTGGTCAGGCCTTGGCAGGGGCTGCCCAGGGAGGTTTGGAGTGCCCAGCCCTGGAGGTGCCCAAGGCAGGACTGGCCGTGGCACTCAGAGCTCTGGGCTGGGGGACAAGGTGGGCATCGGGCACAGGGTGGGCTCCCTGGGCTGGGAGGGCTTTTCCAGCCCCAGGGATCCATGTGATCCATACATTGCTCCTGGCATGGGATATCTAATGCCAAGGCTCAGCCTGGCACGGTGGGTGTGAAGCCTCCCTGACCCACCTGACCTGTCTTGTGGCTTCATTTTGTTCCAGCAAGGAACAAGTGGTGGGGCTTGGCAGGTCCACCCGCTGACAAGAGAGCACCTTGACACCATCACAGCTTTGCTGAGACAAGTTTGCTCTGTGAGTGTGACTTCTGTTTGCTGAGGTAAAGTTTGGTCTGTGATGGGAATTTTCAGAAAGGAAAGACCAGGGTTTAGAACTGGAAAAGATCAGGTTTTAGATTTGGGCAACCTGGGCTGGTGGAAAGTGTCCCTGCCTATGGCAGGGGGTGGAACCAGATGGTCTTTAAGGGCCCTTCCAACCCAAACTATTCTCTAATTCTGTGATTTTTTTTTTCCCCTTCAGTCAACAATGCAAATAAGAAGGGCTTGGAGGTGCCTTTCCTGTGCCAGGGGAGTGATGGTTCAGGGAATGTGAGCAATGAAAAGGTGAAGTGACTGGAACAGTGGGAAGCAGCAGGGTTGGAAACCTGCCCATCTCTGACTAACACATCCATAGTTATTTATTCCTCCCCAGAACCGGGACCTCCCCCTGGAGCCTCTACAGATAAGATTTGCAGGAATATCTTTGCCCTGCTGCAAAGTCACCCCAAGTAGAATTTGGGTTTCTTCTGGGCCCTTTGTGGTTCCCTGATATAATTAATTCCTTTTTATTTCCTCTGTTTTAAACCCAAAGTGCCTGATACAGCTGAGGACTGTGTTGAGAGGCTGACTTTGAGCACACTGGGAGGGTTTAGGGAGGTGTTTCCAAGGCTTGGGGATGACTGTGGAGGATGGAGAGATCCAAACCTGGGAGAGCCTCATCTGTGCAGTGCCCAGGGAGCAAACCATGGAGCCAAACCCCCTCCCAGCCATGCCTGGTTCCACCCCACAGGACATTGGGTCATCCCATAGAGAGGCAGGAGCAAGTTCACGTGGTGGGGAGGGCTGGAGGACCACGACCCAGGGGGAAAGGGGTTTGCTGAGCTGATTTAGATGTTCCTGTGGACATCTGGAGCTGGCAGGGACCTCAAGGGACTGTGTCAAGGCTGTGGGCTGAGCTGGTGTCAGCTGGTGTGGTTGGACATCCCTTCCAACCCCGGTGCAGCGCCAGGCGTGGGATGAGAACATGCCTGAGCGGCAAAACAAAATCAACCACCACCAACCCCTCCTTCCTCCTGCTCGGGGTGGCTCCTCTGAACCTGCCTTTGGTGGCATGCCATGGGGCACATGCCCCCTGAGGGATTTCTGGGAGGAAGAGCTGCTTCCCAAAGCCCCTGAGGGATGGAGGAGCCCGGTGAGGGCGGGTTTGTGCTGCCAGGAGGAGGGTGAGGAGCAGGCAGGGTTGCTCCATGGCTTGGCAGTTTCGGGCAGCTGTTCCCCCCTCCCTGGGCACGTCCCTTGTCTCCTGCATCTCTTATCTCCTGCGTGGTTTCCTTCCCCACATGGAGCACAGCTGGGGCAGGAGCTTTAGAAGCAGGAAGGCATTTCCCCTCCCCGAGCATGGCTTGGGAAAGGGGGAGGGAGCGGGGAGGGGACGTTGTGGCTCCCAGAGCGAGGGGATCCGCCGTGCCAAGATCCAGCTGTGGCTCCTGAGAAATCAATTAGCGAGGCAGGGAGGGGCCGCTGGCAAACCACAGGATTGGAAGGGAAGCATCACAAAAATGAGGCGGAGGGAGGGCTTGAAGAAGCGGCGCCGCTGGAAGATGGGAGAGAGTGGCTTTGTTCGAGAGGCGGTGCGTGTGAGGGAGAGATGCTCCCCTGGAGGTTAGTCAGGATCGGCAGGGAATGCTGGCTTGGGATCTGGGAAGCAGGCTGCTCGTAACAGAGATAGGGAGACCACACTCATGCTGTACTGAACCATGTATCCCAGGAACTCTGTGTGCTCTGCGGTGCCAGAGGTTGGGAAGATGAGCATTTGGCATCTGTGCAGTGTTTTGCAAACTCCTTTAGTATTAGAGGGAATAGTTGGGCTGCTTCTTTCAGCCTTCAACTCCCTCCCTGCATGCCTGAAAGACTTGAGCTGCTCTGTCCTTGTATTTTGGAATTAATGTGTCCAGAGGTACTTAAGAAAGTGTGTTTCTGATGTTCTTCCATGTGGAAACAGAGCACGTTGGAAAGGCCCGTGGATCGACATCCATCATGGGCTGCAGTTACAATGAGGGATCTTCCCTGCCACCAGTCCTTGCTCCTTGGACTGCCCAGTTATTTTAAATTAACTGAATCTTTGGGTCCAAGTCTCTCCATTTCCAGTCAGCTCCCTCCTCCCTGGCTTGGAGATGTTTCTAACTCCTGGTGGAAAGCAGCATGGTGGTTTTGGGATGTGACTCCTTGCTTCAGGAGAGGGGCTGATGCTGATTGCCCTCACTGAATTTTTCATCCCCGAGCCTTTCCCTGGCAGAGTTCTGTGTGTGGTTGTGTGGAGAGCTGGACCAGGGAGTGCATCTGCCTGAAAACCTGGCCTTGGCCTTGTCCTGCAAGCACAGCTCATCAGCCCTGCTCACCATGGAGCTGGTGACATCTTCTGGCACCAGTGTGAGGGAGAAACATGTCACTAGGGGTCTTCTGGAGATGTGGTGATCCCTACTCCAAAACCAGCTTGGAGGGACTGTAGAGCTGAGCCTGGTGCCAGATCTGTAGCCAGAATTGTTGGATAGTGCCATATGTGACCCTCAGCTTTCCTCCCCAGACAATAGGGATCTGAATCCCCCTTCCTGTGGGTTTTGGTTTCCCTTCTCCTCCCCACTCCTGGGGACAGGAATGTGCTGCACGTTTGGGAGGAAGCCCCAAGGTGCGGGGAACAGGTCATGGTGGTGCCCCAAGCACCTGCAGCTCTGGTGAGGAGGGAGGCTGGAGGTGAGACCTCAGGCTCCTGGGCTTGGAGATGTGCCCTGGGGAGCACCTCAATTACTTTGTGCTCTGCAGGGAGGTTTGAACCTCCATCTCAAGCTTGCAAATTGGGAAACAGGCCCTCAGGATTGAGCACTTGGGTGGCTTTCATGGATAAACTTGTTTGCCATCCATGTAGGGGTGGTGACCATGTGCACAGGAGTGTCCCCACAGCTTTGCCTGTGTTGTTATCCAGACAGAAAACATCCCTCCAATCCTGGGGTGACCACCCAACTTCCCAGTCACAGAATGTGCTGAGCTGGAAGGGACCCTCAGGGAACATCCAATCCAACCCTCAGCCCTGCACAGCCCCATCCCCAAGAGTCACTCCCTCTGCCCCAGAGGATCATCCCAAGGCTCCTGGAGCTCTGGCAGCCTTGGGGCCGTGCCCACTGCCCTGGGGAGCCTGGGCAGTGCCCACCACCCTCTGGGGGAAGAGCCTTTCCCTGAGATCCCCCCTGAGCCTGCCCTGGCACAGCTCCAGCCCTTCCCTGGGTGCTGTCCCTGTTACACAGAGCAGAGATCAGTGCCTGCCCCTCTTTTTGTAGAATGTGCCTTGTCTGCTCATTTTGACTCACAGATTTTACTCCTCTTACCAAATTTCTCTGGGAACTCCTCTAGAATCTCCCAAACCTCTGCTTGGATGGTTTCTGGGAGATGAACCTGCTGAGAAGGGAGAACTGAACCAACACACAGTTGGGCAGAAGAGGAAAAGTGTGTGCACGTGTCTGGGAGAGGGGGAGGCCTTGGGAAGGAGCGCTGCTGATGCCATGATAGTGTCCCTGTGTGAGACAGAGTTCGTCCGGGGGTGTGAGAAAGGAATATATGGAAGTGAGGGTGTGTGGGTGTGAGGTGTGTGTGAGACTGTGCCTGGCTTTCCATCCCCACACTCTGCACACCTTTCTGGAGCCCTCCAGTGTTCAAACAGGCCCAGGTCCCCAGAATAATGGACTCACCTTGAGAGGTTCCCGTGTCTGTGGGTCCCTGGAGGAGCAGGTTGTCCTGCTGGGCTTTGTGATATGTTTTCAGCAGCTTGTGCTGGCTGAAGGTGATGAAGGTCATGGCAGGTGCAGAGTGATGTTTAGGGTAGCCCCAAACCTTCTCCTCACTTCAACAGCTCCTCTTGCCATCTTCTGAGGGATGGAGAAGTTGGACACATCCTACATCCCCACCACTGCCCATCATGCTCCCCATAGAGCAGTTACAACCAGACATCCACAGGGTCAGATCTACACTGTGGGTGACGTTCAAAACTCCTGCAAAAGGGTGGAATTGTCCTAATTTTGCTGTTTCTGTGACAGGCTTGGTTATTTCCCCCTTCCAGGGTCAACCCTGTGCTCCCAAATCCCTGGGAAGTGCTGTGTGCTCTTCAGAACCACATCCCTGCACTCAAAGGCTCAGCCTTCTCCTCCTGCATCAGCAGCTCACCTCAGCAGCCCCGACACGTGCTCAGGGCAGGGAGAACATGGGATCAAGTCCCTTTTCCATGGGGAAAGGTCCAACCTCATCTCCCACCACCCCCACCTGGGGAGATGTGGTGGCAGGTGCCTCTTTGCATCCCTTCTCCCTGTATTTTGGGGAAGCTGTTCCACCTCTCCGTGGGGAAACACCGGATTTGGTGGGTCAGCAAGAAGGAACAAGCAGAGCCACCTGTGTGAGCACTGGGGGAAATTCCCCTGGGGCCGAGAGGCCAGAGATGCAGCTCCTGCTCCAAGGACTGTTTCTGTGTTTTCAAATGAAACAAGCCCTGGTTGCTGGTGACTGGAATTCAGGTCTCCCCACTCCCAGGGGAGTGCCCCGATCCCAGGGCTCTGGAGTCATGCTCACTCTTGCCCTCTGGAGCTTCAGGTTTTGATTTTGTGGATTATTTTTTCCTCCCTGCTGAGTGGTTTCTCCAGAAAAAAAGGCGTGTGGGGGGGGTGGGAGCCCCTCTCTCCTGGGTGGGGGCACAGGATTTTGGAGGGTTTTCCAGCATCAGAGGGAGCTGGGCTGGGGTTTCCCAGATCCAGGGAAAGCTCACTAGTATTTCACTTGTTAACTGGGAGGGCAGCACAGGAGTTTTGCCTCCTACTCCTGCCTGTTCTGGGCATCTGCCAGTGCCCGACAGTGTGGAATGTGATGGGAACACCTCTGGACCAGGATTTGGTGGTGACACCAGGGAGGGACAATGCATTGGCCAGAAATGACCTGAGACCCTTCTGCACAAGCCCTGATGCTTTGGGGTTGGGAATTTTCACTGCAAAAACAGGTTTTCCACGGACTGTGGTGCCCCCAGGGTGACAGAGCAGGTGAGCCAGGGTGTGAGCGTGAAATCTTGGATGTCAGCGGCTATACTTGGCTGGGTTTGGCTGTGCAGCCCCTTGTGGGAGAGTGTTCTTGTTGCTGATTTATCCTGGGCAGGGCTCTGGCAGTCTCCAAAGGCAAGGGAGCCTTCAGAGAGGCCCCTTGGAAAACACAGTAGTCCAAAAGCTGGCAGGGAAAATCCCAGCCTAAACCCTAAACAGGAAAGCTTTGATATCGCCGGCGTTAGGGATGAGGAGCAAGGAAAGGCTCTTGCACAACTCCCATTGAAGTTGGTGCTCCCACAACCCCCCAGCCGCCCCTCTGGCTTTTTAACAGCCCTTATAGATCCCAAATCCCCCAGGAGCCGTCTCCTGCCCCGCCAAGGCTCTGAACTCCCCTCGGGAGAAGCGGAGGGTCCCCAGCTCCGGTTACGTCGCCGCTCTCCCAAGTTCTAGTTCAGTCTCAGGCGTTGAGTCGGTGCCTGTGGGCAAATCACTTCCACCTCTGTGAGCTCTGGCTGTAAAACAAGGCTAATAACCCCAAATTACCTACCTGTGAGAATTAATGAGATCATACTCGCTGGGCCCTTTGAAGGCAGGAGGCATTACAGAAGCACCGGGGCATTATTGCACAGTGTGTTTTTAATATACGTCTAGTTTCACTTACAAATTGGAGTTTTGCTCCCTTTTGACTGCACGGCACTAATTAGACATGGAGGGGAGGAAATAAATGTTTCCAGTGTTACTCAGCCTGGAAACCAGTTAATTTCAGGGTTCTTTGGTTTAATTGCGTCTGAAAAGACATTGAGAAAATGGGTAATGAGCTGAGAACGCTTTAACTTTGGCTTTATTGTTCCCTAAACTCTTGCTTCTGCTAAGGCACAAAATGCCAGTAAAATAGTGGAGAAATGGACCTTTTTCTTGTGTGTGTGTGTGTGTGTGTGTGTGTGTTTTTGGGAATGTCAAGGTACAATAATTCCTATTTATTCCGTCCTCCCCCTCCATAAATCTCTGGGCACTTCAGAGGTGGGGGCAGAGCTCCCCTCAGTTGACAAGGGGGGAAAACATAAAGCACAAGGACTTGTGGGATCTGCCCAGGGCCAAGTAAATGAGGCCTTGGCTACGTGAGAAACATGTGCCAATTTAGGAAAACAGGTGGAAAACACACTGTGGACACTTACCTCATCTGCAGAGGCTTTCCTTATTTTCTCTTTGGCCAATTCCAATCAATTTAAGCTCATTTTAGCTTAGTGGGTTTAAAGGGAAGGTTTGCCACATTTGTTGGGCTGGAGTTGGTCTGTCCCCAGCACGGGAAGGACATGGAGCTGCTGGAAAGAGTCCAGAGGAGGCACTGAGATGGTCAGAGGGCTGGAACAGCTCTGCTAGGAGGAAAGGCTGGGAGAGTTGGGATTGTTCAGCCTGGAGAAGGGAAAGCTTTGGGGTGACCTCACTGTGGCCTTCCAGGACCTGAAGGGGTGACAGGAAAATGGAGAGAGACTGTTTACAAAAGCAGTGACAGGCCAAGGGGGAATGGCTTCCCACTGCCAGAGGGCAGGGCTGGGGGGACTATTGGGAAGGAATTGGTGGCTGGGAGGGTGGGCAGGCCCTGGCCCAGGTTGGGCAGAGAAGCTGTGGCTGCCCCTGGATCCCTGGCAGTGTCCAAGGGCAGGTTGGACGGGGCTTGGAGCACCCTGGGCTGGTGGGAGGTGTCCCTGCCCATGGCAGGGCTGGCACTGGGTGAGGTTTAATGTCCCTTCCAACCCAAACCATTCCATGATTCCAGGATTACGATCTGCTCAGAGCCAAGCATTTAATGCGGCGAAATTCTGGGAGTCTGGGCGCTTCCGAAGGGTGACACGAACCTGCTCGCTGTCCTTTGGCGGGCGGGGCAGGGAGCAGAGCCCGGAGGCAGCCCCGGGGCTCGGCGGGGCAGGTCGGTACCATGGACAGCGCTGTGGCCCCGTCCCCGCTGCCGGGCGGGCGGTGTCACACCGTCCCCGCTCCGCGCCCTGCCCGCAGCATCCCCGGCGCTCTCTCGCAGCGGCAGCAGCAGCGTCTCTTTAGCGGGGCTGTCTCATCCGCGAAACAGCCCCTGGATTTGGAAGGGGAGGGGAGGTACCTGTATTTTTGGCATTGGCGCATGAGGTGTTTTCCACCTGCTTTGGATGAAAAAGGAGTTTTTCCTCCAAAAACAGAGAACTTGACTCGGTAAAACCTTTCCTCTGACAGGCCTGTGGATCAGTGTCCCTGTATCACTGCAGAGGGCTGGAATATCAGGAGAAAATGTCTATAATAACAGGTGTTTCTGGGAAAAGGGATTCTACCCTGCGAGGGTGGTGAGGTACAGGATCAAGCTCTCCAGAGAAGCTGTGACTGCTCCATCCCTGGAACTGACTAAAGCCAGGTTGGACAGGGCTTGGAGCAGCCTGGGCTGGTGGAAAGTGTCCTTGTCCATGGCAGGGGCTGGGACTGAATGATCCTTAAGGTCTCTTCCCACCCAAACCCCTCCATGATTCTGTGAAGGTGATGATAAGGTGCTTGTCTGGTCTGGCCCTGTTTTGGGAAGGAGAACAATGTCCATGTCATAGAGCCAAGGCTGGAGAAAGGATCAAACACTGATCTTGTTATCCAGCTACTTCAGGCAGGGACTGATGGCCAAAAAATGTAATTTTAATTCTTCCTTCCTGGGAGCAAAGGGAAAGGTGTGCCCCAGGTGACACATCTTCCCTGTGAGGGTGGGCAGGCCCTGGCCTAGGTTGGGCAGAGAAGCTGTGGCTGCCCCTGGATCCCTGGCAGTGTCCAAGGGCAGGTTGGATGGGGCTTGGAGCAACCTGGGTTAGTGGGAGGTGCCCCTGCCCATGGCAGGGGGTGGCACTGGGTGGGCTTTAAGGTCCCTTCCAATCCAAACCATCCTATCATTCTATGCTTGATTTCTGGGGTGGGAATCTATTAGGAATTGCTGCTCTAAGGAGTCTATTGTGTCTCTTTGGGGTCAAGGGTGGGTCATGGAGCTTGTTCAGGTAGCAGAGGGAGTTTCCCTTTCATGGCATCCCCTGTGCTCCCCCTGAGGAAGGAGTGCTGAGGGGAGATTAGCAAAATCTCGCATGTCAAGCACCTATAATTTGGTGTATGGAAGAAGAACCACCTTTGAGCCTGGGGAGGAGCAGGGCACAGCAAAGGGCTGGAGATGCTAATCGGGTTAGTGGAGAACACAAAAGAGCTTAAACTGCAAAAGGGAGGTAATTGCGAAAGCTCAGGTGAGAAACCCACCTCCAAGCACTGCTGTGCTCCTGCTGGGATCAGGACAGGGCTGCTGAGTGCAGGGAATTGAGGACATCAAAGCAGCAGCTCTGCATAACCAAGGAGCTCTAATAATGGCTGAGGAACTCGTTCAGCGATCCCATGAACACCAGAGGTAGCAAAGGGGTGCCAGGTCCTCATGTCATACATGTGGCCAACTCAGCTGTGGAGAGCACCCAGATCTCAGCTGTTCTTGCTGGAGGTTCATGAGGAGTTGCTCTAACACCAGATGGACACTTGGCCACCAGCTGAGTGTTTCTCTGTGGGTGCTTCCCGGTGGAGTTGGATTTAAAGGATAATTTGTCTCACACTTTGAGCAAACAGAAAGAAATGCCCTTTGGGCCTGATGCTTTGTTATGACCAAACTGTATTCCTGGCCAGAACAGCCTGGTCTGCACATGAGTCAGAGAGAAGCTCTGGTTCTGAGGCCAGTGGTGGGTGGACAAGGTGGTTTGGGGATGGTTGTTCTGGGATGTCATCAGGGCAGTGGTTTGGGCACTGAGAGGACTTAAAATCAGCATGGAATGATTTGGGTTGGAGGGGACTTCAAAGCTTATCTTGTTTCATCCTCCTCCCATGGGGAGGGACACCTTCCATTATCCAAGGTTGCTCCATCCTGGCCTTGGACACTCCCAGGGATCCAGGGGCAGCCACAGCTTCTCTGCCCAACCTGGGCCAGGGCCTGCCCACCCTCACAGGGAAGAATTTCTTCCCAATATCCTATCTAATCCTACTGTCTGTCAGTTTGAAGCCATTCCCCCTTGTCTTATCCCTAATTCCTGATGTTAGTCCCCCTCTCTGGCTTCCTTGTAGGCCCCTTCAGACACTGGAAGAACATCATTAGATATTTCATCTCTTCTTCAGAAGCATCTGGAGATTCCATCAAAAATCATGTGGAAAGTCCTAATTCTAGTTTTAATTCTAGTTCTAGTTCTTTCAGTGGAAGGTGTCCCTGTTTGGAATGAAATGGCCTGTAAGGTCCCTTCCATCCCAACCCATTCCATGATTCTTACGGATCATGGCCACACTGTGCGTGGTGTGGTACAAACACCCCTTGCTGTGAGATGTTTGTCATCCATAGAAGGGGCTGGATGATCGAATTCACCTTTGGGAAGTGACTCAGGCTTTGCCATACTCAGGAATTTCAGACTGAGGGATGGAGGGGTCTGTTTGTGTTTGGGAAGAATGAGCTGAATGTCACAACAAGCTGTAATCCAGAGGCAGGACCCTCTGGATTGGGACAGCCAGAGCTGTTTAGCTTTCCTGAGCCCTGCACAGGTGCTGGTCTTGGGAAAAGCTGGTCCCTGGGAGACACTTCTCCTATTTGACACCAGCAGGTATGAGGGAGGACATTGTGATTCTGGGAACGCTGAGTTCCCTCTGGAGTTGAGGGAACTGGCAGGAACTGTCTTTGCTGGATAGACCCACCTGCAGGAAAAATAGGAGTGCAAGACCCTAAGCCAGTAAGGTCTTGGACCTGTTGTGGTTGGGCTCCACACCATGCAAGAATGTCCATCACCTCCTTGCTAATGAGTCTCCTAATTTCTCCCAATCCATTGGCTGCTCTTCCTCAGTGCCAGAGCTTTCCTTGGGTACCACTGGTGGGCTGTCCCTGGGTGCTGCCCCGGTGTGGGCAGCGTTCTCTCCACCACCAAAGCTTCCAGGGGACCTTGGGGACAGGTTTCCTACAGGCCCAGACAAGCAACCCAAAAACTGTTTCTCAGTGCAAGTTTCCCACAGCCAAAGAAATTCCTGACAGGGGCCACACCTGCCTCTGAACTTGTTTAACACCAGCCTGCTAAATGGGTGAAGCTGATAGGGACTGGAATCTTCTGGAAAACACAGAGCCCAACCCAGTGGGAACATCTTCACCCGGGGCAAAACTTTCTTGTGCAGGGGAGGTGACAAATGTCAACGCCAACAGTCCTGGCGTGCCCATTTCCACCCTGGGGAAGGGAGCTGAGAGCCACAGGGGGTATCCCAGGGAGAATCCCGGTGCTGGCACGGAGGGATATCACCGTGCAGGGAGGGAATGGGGACCATCCCTCAGCACAGGCTTCACCTGGCTCTGAAGCCCCTCTGAAATTCTTGGGTGGGTTTTGACACGCGTGTTTTCCTGGCAACAAATACACCCTTTTTGTTTCTCGCTTGGAACAAGTTTTTCCAGGTCTGGAAGTGTCCCAAGCGAGACAGAGAAAAAAATGATATCTCAGCTGCTTAAAGATTCATGGGAACACCTTGGAGAGGTTTTAGTGTCATTTATCCTGAGCCTGAAAACAAAACAAAACCTGGTCTGTGCTTTCCTTTTGAACCAAGACCCTGAAAGGAAGGAAAAAAGAGAACTGAGATGAGTATTTTAGGTTCAAAATATTCCTGTCTAAAACTGGTGTTGCCCCAAATAAAACCTTGGATCAATAATATGGGTTCAAAATTTGAAACAGCTTCAGTTGGAAAATGTAATGAAATGAATTTGTACTTTTCTTGTTGCCTTTCCCAAATAAACTTTTCCCTGCTTATTTTTTCAATCATATTTTTTAGATTAGCTTTTCAGATGAAGTTCTGAGCTTCTGTCAAGGTTAAATGACACAAAATGGAACTGAGGATTTACTCCACCTTGACTCTGAAGCCTCTCTGAAACGGTTTTATTTTATTGATTTTTCTACTTGAAAAATCCAACAGGTTGAGTTGTTTTGGTTTCTTTTTTGTTCTTCTGGGTAGAGAGGAGAAGAATCAGTTCCTCAGGCTGCCAGCTGGGACCAGACCTGGGTCTGCATGACTGAGTTCCTCAGGATGTGATTGATTAATTAATTGTGACCATGTTGTAGTGAAGGTGAGACCCCCTTGACACTCTGAAGGGGTTAAAATGCCCAAAAACAGATTACACACCTCACAAACTGCATTTTCTCATTATTTACCTAAATAGAAGAAAGAGAACTTGTCTGTTTTTTCCCTGTCAGGTCTCCTGGGACTTTTCCCTCCCTCCACCTGTTTCTGCCCCTCCTTGCACATTGTGATGTCAGTGCTGGCTGCTGCTTTATTTGTCCAGATCACAGAAATTCCCAGTCCAGCCCAAACTTGTCCACGGTCTATTTTAGTCTTGTGTGTGACACCAAACAGGTGTAAAATCCCTGGAGTCAGCAGAGGCAGGACAGTGGGATGGAGGGATCCACTGGGGCTGCTGCAGGGAGTGACAGCACAAGGGGAATGGCTTCAAATTAGGTCTTAGGAAGAAATTCCTCCCTGTGAGGGTGGGCAGGCCCTGGCCCAGGTTGGGCACAGAAGCTGTGGCTGCCCCTGGATCCCTGGCAGTGTCCAAGGGCAGGTTGGATGGCGCTTGGAGCAGCCTGGAAGGTGTCCCTGCCCATGGGAACAAGATGATCTTTAAGGTGTCTTCCAACCCAGGCCATGCCATAATGTTCTATGGTCCCTCTGTAAGCTATCCATTAGAATTCCTTATGCTCTTGATTGCCAAGAACTGGGAGAATTCAGCAAGGGGATGTTTGCTCTCTGCTTGTCCTGCACCATCTTTTCTTAGTTTGAAAGAAACCTATATTCCACCATCAATGGTTGGAAAAAGGACCTGGAGTTTTGCTGGTGACTCAGGAATGAGTGGCCATGGCAGGGAAAGGGACAGCTCTCCCTCCTGCAGTGAAACAAATCTTCAGGTACTTGAGACAGGGGCAAATATCTCGGGGCTGAAGTTCCTTGGCTCCTTTGCCAAGAGTTTCCCTCCGTGGGTCTTGAGGTAGCGGTGGGATTTTTCCGTTTCATTTTCCCCGCTCTGAGGTGGAGGATGCCTTTGGGGTGTTCCATCTGGGCCCTTGCCTTGGTTAGATTCTCCTTCCACCTACTTAGGGATGTGCAACTGAAACTCTGGGTGACTTTGGCCGAGGGCCATGTGAAACCGCGTGGTGGCAAACAGCAGAAAACTCCCAAGTGGAATGCCATGGGAATGGCAGGGAGCACCTGTGGTGGAGTCCAGAGGTGCCACAGGGTAGGACGAAGCATGCAGATGTGGAACGAGGGTTTGTGATGTAGGTTTTTGCATCAACACCTGGATTTCTGCAGGATGCTGAGCTTTAGGGAGACAGAAACTCCCGAGCCCTGGAACTGCAGCCCCCGGGCCCACCCGTGTGTGCCACCGTTGAGGCTTCCTCAGATCCATCTGCTGGGCTGAATCACAGCAGCAGGTGAGTTATCTGAGGAAGATGGGAATCTTTCCTTTCCCCTTCTTGCAGCTGGATCGGGAGTGTGTCACTGGCAAACTCCCCTGCAGGGCAATGACTTAGTGCTGGGCTTTGCCAGTTCTGGGTGAATGACTAACAAAGACCAAGCACTTCTTGGAGCAACAGGCTGGAACTGGAGAGGGAGATTTTGCCTGTGGTTGTCCTCAAGCAAAGCCTCTGGAATTCTAGAGTTGGTGCTTGAAGAGGCTCATATTCCCACTCCATGTGGAGCAAATTCCAGCTCGCACCACCCTGGCTCTATGGAAAGCTCAGTCAGGCTCACCAGGGTCTTCTCCACTTCATGGTAGTGCCAAGGGAGCACAGGTAATCCAGCCATCAGGAATATCATTCCATGACAACACCGGAGTGGGATTCACAGCCTTTTATCTCCACACACACAGTACCCTCTGTGCTTGGAATGGACACATTGTAAGATAAGTAGGAAAGGACTAGTTGGGAAAGGTCTCTGTACCACAGAGCAGTTCTGCTTTGTTAAATACCCCAAACTGAATCAGTTTTAATGATTTTTGGGCTAATCTTCCCTTCTTTTCCATGCTCCTTTGGAATTTAAATTAGCCATGGCTCTGACTCATTTGTGTCTGAGATGTGTATGAAACTGGGTTAGGCTGTAGGAGAGGTCATGGGGTTGCTTTCTCTCCTCCAGACTTTCCTTGGGAAAGAATCTGGATCAGGGTTTAAATATCAACAACTTGGTGCTGGCATCAGGATCCAGGAAATAACCTGAGGTGTGGAAGCAAACAGGAATCCTGCTGGTGCAAAGGAGGAGGGCAGGAGAAGGGAAGAGAGGGAAAAGCTCAGAGAAAGAGTCATAAAATCATGGAATGGTTTGGGTGGAAAGGGACCTTAAAGCCCACGCAGTGCCACCCCTGCCATGGGCAGGGACACCTCCCACCAGCCCAGGGTGCTCCAAGCCCCGTCCAACCTGCCCTTGGACACTGCCAGGGATCCAGGGGCAGCCACAGCTTCTCTGCCCAACCTGGGCCAGGGCCTGCCCACCCTCTCAGCCACCAATTCCTTCCCAGTATCCCCCCCAGCCCTGCCCTCTGGCAGTGGGAAGCCATTCCCTGTGTGCTGTCCCTCCAGGCTCTCATAAACAGTCTCTCTGAATCTTTCCTGTCAGTTCCCTTCAGGTCCTGCAAGCCACAATTAGGTCTTTGATCACTCCAGGAACTGCACAAACTGTTCCACAGTTATTGAATTCCACCTGGACATCAGACTCCTGCCTGGAGATGACCTCAACTTTCAAGGTCTTCTTGCCCTTCACACCCAACTCTGCTGCTGGAGGATGTGACATTAGGGCTAATAGGGCTTCTAGGTCATCTCCTCCAGCTTCAGGAGGAGCCTGGCCAGGCAGGAATGCCATTTGGGAGAGCCTTATGGAGCCTGGGAAGCCACCAGACACCCCCAGTAATTAAAGACCTCGGAGCTGCTGAGCAGAGGTGACAACGGGGCCTGATTTGGGTAGTGCTGAGCCTCTGTAAGCCGGGCTCTGCTGGGTGTGTGACCTCCCAGCACAGCCTGGCATCGTGTCCCAGTGTGTCTCTGACCCGGGGCCCGCAGGTCCCGCTGCCTCCAGGACATGCTGAGTCCGGGAACACGGCACGTTTTGGGCCAGTGGGGCGAGGACAGACCCACCCTGAGATGTAGGAGATAGAGAGTGAGAAGACAGGGAAAGGTCTGATGCAACAGCCAACCTGGGAGCAAAGGAGGCGAAGGGTGATGACTTTCCTAGGCAGGTTCTTTTTCTCAGTTTCTTCTTTATTTGATGGTTTTTGCAAAGCCTTCACAGAATCCCAGGATACGCTGAGCTGGAAGGGATCCACAGGGAACATCCAGTCCCTCTCTCAGCCCTGCACAGACACCCCAGCAATCTCTCCTTGTGCCCCAGAGGATCATCCAAAGGCTCCTGGAGCTCTGGCAGCCTTGGGGCCGTGCCCACTGGCCTGGGGAGCCTGGGCAGTGCCCACCACCCTCTGGGGGAAGAGCCTTTCCCTGAGATCCCCCCTGAGCCTGCCCTGGCACAGCCCCAGCCCTTCCCTGGGTGCTGTCCCTGGTCCCCATAGAGCAGAAATCAGTGCCTGCCCCTCCTCTGCCCCTCCCAAGGGAGTTGTTGGTCACAGTATAAATGCTACCAAAGCCCTTAATGTTTGGCCAGAACTACCCTGAGTGCAGCAGAAGTCTGTGTTGGGCACGTGCCACAAGGTGTTTGTGCCTCCACCTCATGGCTGAGGGGCCTGGGGGCCTAAAGGAGGCAGGTAGCGAAGTTTTCTCCCAGTGCAGCTCCTTGTTTCCTGTGGATCATCCTGTTCTAGAATCCTTTCTGTGGATCATTCTTTCTTAGTCCCCATCCCTGGAGGCGCCCAAGGCAGGCCTGGCTGTGGCACTCAGAGCTCTGGGCTGGGGGACAAGGTGGGCATTGGGCACAGGGTGGGCTCTGTGAGCTAGGAGGGCTTTTCCAACCTCAGGGATCCTGGGATTCTGTGATTCTCAGGTGCACCACGGAGCAGCTGCAGGTGGTCAGAGCATCACCATATACTGGGGTAGTAAAAAAATGGTCCAGGATGCAGGTTTGACCCTCTGCCTGATGCTCCAACTGGGGCTTGCCCTCAGGCCACCCGCTTTTGGGTTTGCTGAGCAAAAGGGAAGCAAAGAGACTCCTTTGCTCTTGTGCAGGTTGAAGCCCCCACTCCCACCACCCTGCAGATACCAAGATCTTTAGAAGATCTTTCAAAGCAGCCCCAGAAGAGTTGTTGGTGAAGTTGCTGTCGGGTTTTGGGATGGTGATGATGAGATTTCGCTTGTGTAATTTTTGTTGCTCCAAGAGGTTGTGGAATTCCCATCTGTGGAAGTGTCCAAGGCCAGGTTGGATGGGGCTTGGCAACCTGGGCTAGTGGAAGGTGTCCCTGCCCATGGCAGGGGGTGGCACTGGCTGATATTTAAGGTCCATTCCAACCCAAACCATTCCATGATTCTGTGATTCATCTGATTGACTTTTAAATGCAGCTTCTCCCTTCACTTTGGGGCAATGAACAATAAAGCAGTGGTAATAATCCAGGCCTGACTCCACTCGTGGCTCACAAGGAGCACTTTAGTATGCCAAGAATAGTCTCCTCATGGCTCTGATTTCATTCTTCTTGGCCTTGTGTTGAAAAATACAGCAGCCAGGTTGGGTTTGTGGGTGTCTTTCAGCAAAGGAAACCAATTAAGACATCAGGGTGGCTCCACCCTGCCATAAATCATTTATGCATTGGTAGAGAAAGACCAAACAACATGAGATTTGCAAGTCACAGTCCCTGCCAGAGGTGTAACCAGGCTCCTGGAAGCAAGTGCCAGCAAATTTGGAGGTGTGCTAAGGGTCAGAGAGGAGACAGTGGGCCAAAGTTCCTTCCTTGTGCAAAACACCACTGTCAGGAGGCTCTGGAGTTTTTATCCCTATCATAAAGCTCTGTCTTTCCCTCAAAGGAATCTTTCAACAACTGTTTTTCTTGATGGCAACCTGTACACCTCTGCCTTGCTGCCCCAGTGAGGCCTGTGCAGGGAGCAAATGATTAAGACAGTGATGGATTTAGGATTCAGAGTATTCTGGAATGGTTTGGGCAGGAAGGACCTTAAAGAGCATCCAGTGCCTCCCCCTGCCATGGACAGGGACACCTCCCACCAGCCCAGGGTGCTCCAAGCCCCATCCAACCTGCCCTTGGACACTGCCAGGGATCCAGGGGCAGCCACAGCTTCTCTGCCCAACCTGGGCCAGGGCCTGCCCACCTTTATAATAAAGAATCCCTTCTTAATATCCAATCTAAACCCTCCCTCCTTCAGCTTAAGGAGATTCCCCTTGTCCTATCCCTCCATGCCCTTCTGAAACATCCCTCTCCATCCTTTTTTAAGCGCCCTTTAGGCACTGGAAAGGGCTAAAGATCTCCACTGCCAGAAGTGTGGCACATCTGAGGAAAACAGGGAAAGCAGAATAGCAAACTCCGAGCTGTGCTGATTTATGACAGCAGAGCAAATGCACCAAAGGGATCCCAATTTCATTTGTGGCTGGAGGAGAAGGGTGGAGGGGTCAGCCTGGGCTCTGGGCAGGCTGGTGCTTGTGATATGGGGGGCACGACCTCCTGGGGCTGGCGGTGCCAGTGAGTCTGTCTGGGGAGAACAAAGGGATGTGCCAACACTTGCTGCTGTATTTTTCTCTGTGTTGTGCTGCTGGACCAGCTGCAGAAATCATGATCTGGGAGCTGACTCTGCTTCAAGGCTGGGACTGGGATTCCCTTTGGGGGTGGAGGCAGTGGATGGGTGTGAGGGGAAGGACTGTAGGGGCAAAGGATCCATTGCTGAGGAAGGACTCAGCAGTGCCCTGGAGCCAGGAGGGACATCCCTGTCCTGGGGGGCAGCAGGGCCAGCATTGCTGGGTGAGGGAGGGGATTGTCCTGCTCTGCTCTGCACTGGGGCGGCCCCTCCTGGATGTTGGGGGGACACAATGGAAGGGAGGGATTGAGCCATCGGAGAGTGTCCAAAGGAGGGACACGGGGATGGGGAAGGGCCTGGAGGGGCAGCGTGTGAGGGCACTGAGGGCACTTGGGGTGTCCAGCTGGAGAAGAAGAAACTGAGGGGAGACCTCAGTGCAGGGACAGCTCCCTGGGGAGGAGCAGAGGAGGGGCAGGCACTGAGCTCTGCTCTGTGGGGACCAGGGACAGCACCCAGGGAAGGGCTGGAGCTGTGCCAGGGCAGGCTCAGGGGGGATCTCAGGGAAAGGCTCTTCCCCCAGAGGGTGGTGGGCACTGCCCAGGCTCCCCAGGGCAGTGGGCACGGCCCCAAGGCTGCCAGAGCTCCAGGAGCCTTGGGATGATCCTCTGGGGCACAGGGTGGGATTGTTGGGGTGTCTGTGCAGGGCTGAGGGTTGGACTGGATGTTCCCTGTGGGTCCCTTCCAGCTCAGCACATCCTGGGCTTCTGTCGTTCTGTGACATTCCCAAGGTGCTGACGGGATGTCAGGGAAGAGGGAAAGGAATTTACATCCCCCTCCGTGGCAAACCTGGCCCTGCAGCTTGCAGCAGAGGTAGGAAAGGTGAACCCAATCCATCAATCCTGAACCCCGCCCTTCTCTCTGCTTTTGGGGTGTGCTGAGCTGGGTTTGCCTGCCACGGGAGGGTGGCCAGGTGAGGCCCGGGCTGCAGGTGGAGATAAACAAAGCAATTAAACTTTTACTTTTCCCTTCCCCAAACGGAAGCAGCAGCTGAGAAGGGGCAGGAATGCGGCTCCCGAGTCCTGT
Source organism: Scytalopus superciliaris (assembly GCA_013400415.1). Classification (NCBI taxonomy): domain Eukaryota; kingdom Metazoa; phylum Chordata; class Aves; order Passeriformes; family Rhinocryptidae; genus Scytalopus; species Scytalopus superciliaris. Next base: position 81,405 of record VXBX01004086.1, read on the forward strand.
TCCTTAACGAGCTCGGGGGCGGAGGTTTGACGGGCTGGCCGCAGCGCTGTCACTGCAATGACACTGCTCCGCACACCTTTTACCTGGGAGATCTCGGGGCGCTGCACAAACATCCCCCGAGCTGCTGGCACTGCAGGGCTGCCTCGTTCTTTTGATCTAGCCCGGGAGAAGGCGGGGGAACCGGGAGCAGGGAGATTAAAAACCAGAGATAAAGAAGCAAAGCAACGCCGTGGTACAAGCCTGGCACCTCGGTGAGAGCAGGACCTGCAGAGCTGTGCCGGTGCCCGCAGTCTGTGGCCTTCCAGCGATGCTGTCCTTGACCCTGACCTCTGAAAGCACCTTGGGACAGTCACACGGCTCTGCTGATGCCGCTGGGCTGGGCTGGGATTTGCTCAAGGTCCTTCCCAGCTGTCCCCGAGGCACCGCAGCAATCAGTCATGGAATGCTTTGGGTGGGAAGGGACCTTAAGGAGCATTCATTCCAATCCTCTGCCATAGGCAGTGACACCAGGTTGCTCCAAGCCCCGTTCGACCTGGCCTTGGACACTTCCAGGGATGGGGCAACCACAACTATGTGAGGTGGATCCATCAGGAAGGCTCCTTGGAGCAATGCCAGCGGATATTGGCTCATTCAGGCCACCTTGCTCCTTGCCCTCTTGCTTCAGAGGTGGCAATAAAGAGACCTCCTTTCTTCTGGGCTCCCAGGGAGCTGTTGCACCACCCACAGTGCTCAGAAGACATTTATCACCCCAGGAGCATCTTGGTGCCAACCTTTTGGCCCCTCATTTGCACCGAGGGTGTGAAGGTGGCAGAGCAGGTCGGACCAGGAGCAGGAGAGGAGATGCAAATGGCAGTGGCAGAACAAAGTCCTGCTGGTGCCGGCTCTGTGACCCATCCCAGCAGTGGCTGCCTGGTGTGGTGTGGCCATGGTGGGGCCTGGGCTCTCCCAGAGGGTTGTGGGGACACGGTGACTTGGATGGGATGAGCTCCAAGTACCTGCAGTGCAGAAACATGGAGAGAGACTGTTTACAGAGATGGAGGGACAGCACACAGGGAATGGCTTCCCACTGCCAGAGGGCAGGGCTGGGGGGGATCTTGGGAAGGAATTGGTGGCTGGGAGGGTGGGCAGGCCCTGGCCCAGGTTGGGCAGAGAAGCTGTGGCTGCCCCTGGATCCCTGGCAGTGTCCAAGGGCAGGTTGGATGGGGCTTGGAGCACCCTGGGCTGGTGGGAGGTGTCCCTGCCCATGGCAGGGGGTGGCACTGGGTGGGCTTTATTTCAACCCAAGCCAGTCTGGGATTCTTGCATGCTCCCAGTGCTGTGCAGACATCCAGAAGTATCAACAGCTGCCAACAGCTGGAATCCCAACACCGTTGCTGGGTGCTGAAGGTGTCCCAGTCTGGGGGAGCAGCCACGAGCTCTGGGTGCTGCTGTGCAGCCACATCAAGGTGGGGTTTGAAAACCACATGGAAATGGAGACTTTTGACCTGAGAACTCACTGAGAGCCATTCCCACACTATTTCCACCAGTTATCCAAGGACATTTTCAAGCAATATTATGGAGGGGTTCTACTCCTTGGATGTTCTGCCTCTTGCTTTCAAGTTGCCAGGGGCTAAACTGTAGTGGAAGTGACACTTGACTTTAGTCTCATTGCAGTGGGGACTTAGAGCTGCAAAGTGACTTGGTGAAGCCCTTCAAACCTGAACTCCTACCCAGCTTTCCTACAGCCCAAACCTGCTCTGCCTTGTTCTGAGGAACAAGCAGCAAAACCCACCTTTTTGTCAGGTTTCAACACATTTCTTATCATCCTCGGGGAAGCTCATTAACCACTTTTTTAATGAAAGATTATATTGGTTGAATCTCTGACTAATTTTTCTGGTTGCTGGAGCTGGGTAATAAATAGTCTGTGTGCTTATCTCAGTGACAGATGGCTTTGGTGTTGTAAGAGATTGTATCTCTGGGTTGTGCTGGAGCTCTCCTGTCCCCGGGGGCATTCTTCAGAAAAAGGAAAAAAAAAAAGAAAAAGAAAAAGAAAAAGAAAAAAGGAAGGTGTTTATCTCAATGAGTTTGTAATCCCTGCCCTAAAAAAAACAAAAAGGCAAAGCTGAACCGAACCTGAAGAGTAATTTATGGCTCGGGGTTCAGCCCATTTCAGGACAGAGCCAAGGAATGGTGGTGTTGGGCTCACAGAAATGTGTGCTCTGCTTCTTCTTGGCCTTGCTGGGGACCTGCCACTCTGCTGGTGCTTTAACACTGAAAAGTTGTTGCTGGATTGGATTTTGGAAGGAATTTTGGTTAAGTTGACCCCCTGAAAGAGAGTGGCTTGTTCTCTGTATGACTTTGACCTTTGCTTTCAAGCCTATGGACAACCCATGGGAAAAGTTGATGCTGGTCATGTTCCAGCAGAGCAGGACCATCTGCCCTGGGCTCTGTCCTGTTGGAAAGGGGTGGGAGAACTGGGAATTCTCTGGGCAGGATTGTGGGTGACACCACACAGGTATGACATGTGCAGAGTGATGGGACAAGGGAATGGTGTTAAGCTAAAAGAGGAGAGATTTGGATTAGATACTGGGAAGGAATTCCTGGCTGGAAGGGTTGCTCAGAGAAACTGTGGCTGCCCCTGGATCCTGGAAGTGTCCAAGGTCAGGTTGGACAGGGCTTGGAGCAACCTGGGCTGGTGGAAGGTGTCCCTGTCCTTGGATCCTGTTCCACTGGATCATCTTTAAGGTCCCTTCCCACCCAAACCAGTCTATGATACCCTGCAAAGAACATTTTGGGTATTGCAGTCTTTGCTTTCCTTTTGCTCAGCACCCAAACCCAATTTTAATGGAACAGCACTGAAGCAAATCAGAGCTTTGAGGGCCTCTCCTCTGAAAAGTTTCAGGCTTCATTTTGAAGTGGCTTTTAGAAGTGGTTATTTCAGGCCTTGTGTCACAAAACAGCTTTGGGCTGTGGACCAGGAAACCCACAGAGCTGGAGCAGTCCAGGGTCCCCTGAACCCTGCAGTCCCTCACCCACATCTCCATTGGTGGATCATTCCATACGGGACCTGTTTAGACTCCCCTCTCCATGATTTCTGAGCCAGGCTGTCCCCAGTGCAGCAGGGTGTGACAGGAGCACACTGAGCCTGTACATTTTGGCCCTTCTCCAGGACACGTTAAGTCTCCCACAGGTATCACTCCGGAATGTGCTCACCCTGGGTGGGTCATCCACACTGTCCTTCACCCCTGGGAACAGCTGGAAACTGAGGGAGTTTTTCCATCTCCTTTTCTCCTGTCTTTTCCCACATCCCTTTCCTGAGCTTTGCCCTGTTCACGTGAGCTCTGCCTGGACTTGGGGATTCCTGCTCAGGTGCCTTTGGCAAATGGCTCTGGGGTTTTTCAGGATGGGATTGTTGCTTTGAGCAGTTCCTCAATTTATTCCATACAGGACTCCAACCAACAGAAAGAAATCCATATAAAACACAACTAAAGGAGCCCACCCCCTTCTGGTCTGGCATAACAGCACAGTGGAAACAGACTTTCCAGGGACCCGAGTTTGATTTTGGAAGAGGAGCAGATGTGCCAGCAGGGAAGGGTTAGGTGAGGTGAGCCCTGCAGCTCCCAGATCCCCACCTGCAGAGCTGTTCCTGCTCAGTTTGGTGGCCCTGCTGGCAACATGGCCATGATGGAGAGGAGAAGGTGGGCCAAGGAGACTGGCAGAGGGAGAGGAAGGTGGAGAGTTGAGGGTCACTCCTGTATACTCAACTGGTTGTTTTCCCAGACCCACTGTACCCCCGAGGAGAGGCTGTGGTGGCCAAACTGTTGTCATCAAGGGCACAGTGACCTGGACACCCACCCCATATGGACACAGGGAGAGCTGTGGAGATGTTACAGTCAGGATGGATCCTCTGGGACCTTCTCAATGGTCCTGCTGCTGCCACAGGAGTGGGATCCTTATTGGCAACTATCTAAGGAACCCTTCCTTGACTCCTAGGGAAATCTCTGGGCTGTGTTTTGCTGTGTCACTCCTGTTTGTGGCTTTCAGGCTCTCACTCTCTGGTGAGACTCGATCAGGTCACAGCTTGCTGTGGTCTCAGAGGCTTTGGCCATCCTGTGCTCCCAATGTCAGGAATAACTGAGTCCTAAGCTGGCCTGGGCTGGAAGAGTCCTGCCCCTCCTGCAGGGAGCTCTTGTATGGGCAGGTCCTTCCCCTTCCCATGGACCTGGCATTGGCCTGGTGCCACGTCACCCACTCACAGGCAGTGCCAGCATGTGTCTTGTGCCTGTGGCTGATCCAGTCATGGAAAATGGGCTGGGGGCACCATCGGAGATTGTTCTGGTTCTTTTGGTGCCCCAAGGCAGGATCAGCTCAGCCTAATCCACCTCTGACAGACGTCTCCCTAATCCTTCTCAGAAAGAAAGGGAAAAGAACCATCCAGTGCTGGTGATTCCAGAACCTCCCTAGAAAATCCACTTCTCCTCCCTGCTGGAGAATTTCTCACTGTGCTTAATCTAAATCTGTGTTTAATCCAAATCCCTTTTCCCTGGTGGAATTTGATCTATGCCATTTTGTCCAGTCCTGAGAGGATGTGAGCAGCAGCCTGGTGCAAGCCCTTGCTGGTGTGACCTGTGCAGAAACAGTGGGGACACGTAGCAAACCCCAGTTGTGATCTCACTGAGCCTCCAGTTTCTGGCAGGGATGGGATGACTATTCCAGATTCAGTTTTCCCCCTTTCCTGAGGTGAGACATGCAGCAAGGGCTGAATGGAAGGAGCTCATCAGTTGTCCCTCATGCTGGTGGTGCTTCTCCCTCCCCACCCCTCTTTGGGTACCAGGTGGGATCTCAGCTGAGATCCCTTTTCTGCTTGGGGGTGACAGTGGAGCAAATCCCACCCTGTTTTGTGGGATGGGAAGCAGAAAAGAGGATGCAGATCCACCGCACTCACTGCTGTTCAGTGCCACAGGTGCTGTAAGATGTGCTCTCCCTGTCCTGCCTCTCCCCTCCCACCCAGCCCATTGTATTCCCTCTTCCTCCCCTTTTGCCACTGGCAGCTGGGAGGAAAGGCTGAGACAACTGGGAGTGTGCAGCCTGGAGAAGAGAAGCTCCAGAGTGTCCCAATGGTGGCCTTCAAGAAGCTGAAGGAGCCAAGGAGAAAGATTCAAAGAGACTGTTTATGAGAGCCTGGAGGGACAGCACACAGGGAATGGCTTCCCACTGCCAGAGGGCAGGGCTGGGGGGGATCTTGGGAAGGAATTGGTGGCTGGGAGGGGGGGCAGGCCCTGGCCCAGGTTGGGCAGAGAAGCTGTGGCTGCCCCTGGATCCCTGGCAGTGTCCAAGGGCAGGTTGGACGGGGCTTGGAGCATCCTGGGCTGGTGGGAGGTGTCCCTGCCCGTGGCAGGGAGTGGCACTGGATCATCTTTAATGTCCCTTCTCACCCAAACCATTCCAGGATTCCATAATTCTTTGTAGTTGAGACTATGGACACTCTACACAGAACACACACAGTTCAATGTCAGATTAATTTTTGCTCTGAATTTTTCAGAGATTGAATCTGGAGCGACTCTTACTTTCCTTCTGGAATTCATGCCAAGCCCGGGAATAAAAAGTAGGAGTTTAATACTGAATTAATTGGTGTATCTGATGTCCATTAAGTGTCTAAACTTGGAACAAAACGTAGATTTACTCCAGCACAAGGAGAACAGAAGTTGGCCTGTTTATCCTTTTGTGTCTGCCTGAGTCCTGCACCGAGACAGCTGAGGAGAAGCAGAGGTGTTATTTCATCCCAAGTGTCACTGACATTTCTGGCAGCGGCAAAAAGAAGCTCCTTCTGCAGAAACCATTGTATTCCTCTTTGTTTTCCCCTCTCGTCCCGTCCTCTCCCAGATGTGGAGGGTGGGGATCCAAAAAGTCTGCAAACAAGGGAAGATCTGCATCTTTGAAGGTGAAAAAAATCCCCCTCGGAGAACTCGGAGGAGACTTTCCAAGAGCAGCCCCAACTTCTTGTGTAGCGTGACCCCCCGCAACGGTGTGTTTTGAGGTCGATCCCAACCTCTCCCGAGACCAAATCTGTCTCAGCCAATTAAGCCCTGTGGTGTAGACACGTGGAAAATCTTCCAGACCCAGTTTAGTTTGCATGGATGGCTTGGAAGGCGCCGGAAACATCGACCTTATGAAACAAGAAGTCCATGAGCTCCTAGTCCGTGTTACAGACTGCCCTGGAACATGAGGGTTTACGAGTCTAATTCAGGAAAGGACTGAGCCTGTGCTTATTTTTAAACCTTTCCTTAATTCCTACTCACACATCTGGAAGAGCAAATTTGACACATTGAATAATTAACTGAGGACTCGAAGTTGGCAAGAAACCTCTGGGCTAAAAATAAGCCACTGAGAATTGGGAATAAACGGGTGGAAATCAGAGTGTGTTCTCTGACAAGTCATAAAGAAAAGAGGCAAGAGAAAGGAATCTGACAAATGGTTCACACTGAATAATTCAAGCAGCATTGTTTGCTCTGTGCACCAGGGGCTGGCCCTGCAAGGGTCTGAAATGTGAAATTGCTACTGAGCTGGGGGTGGCTGAACCCAAAATATAAAGTGTGGGGAAATATCTGCATGGGCTTTGGAGGGAGGCAGTTCAGAGGATTTAAAATGTCTCTCTAGCACTAACTTACATATTTATACCATTAAAAATACATATTTATGTCATTAAATGCCTATTTATAACATTAAACTTCAGGCAGGGTGGAAGTCGTAGCCTCTGCCGGTGCAATTTGGCTCTGGTGAAGTTCGGTGAAGGATTAATTGACCCAGTCCTGCTAAAACTTAGAATTTATGTCCTAAATTATGTCAAAGTGTTCATTCCCACTGGAAATGAGCGGATCCCCCACGGGCAGGAGCTGCTGTGGCCTCAGTCCATCCCGGGATTATTTTATCAATGGACAACCTGCCTTTTTTTTCCTTCTCTTTCTTCTTTTATTATTCTTATGAATGTTTTTTTTTTTTTTTAGGTAGCTCTGGAAATGCACCTTCCTGATAAGGAGGAAACCATTCCCAGTTTATTTGCAGAGCCCTGGCTGTCTGGGGAGCCATTAAGTGGAAGAAAGCAGCTGTTGAACTCTGCACATCCACGCCACACAACAGGTTAGGGCAGGAAGTGAAGAGGAATCCAATTGAAACCTTCGGGGGAATTTAGGGAGACAGAACATAATTAACTCAAATTAGATTTTGGCCGGGATGCCGGGGCTCTGCTGTTGTGAAATGCACATCTGGGATCTTGGACAGTCATGAGGCAGCTCATCAGCTGGTGTAAATGAGCCTGGCTCTGTTCTCCTCCCTGGGTGAAAATTGGTCTCCTTGGAAGGAGTACAATGCTCCAATTTGGAGCTCCAAAATCTGGCCCAGGAGGTCAGGAAAGCAGCTTCCCACTGCTTATCCATCCAGTTCCTCCCCGGCACCGGTCCTTTTAAAACAGGAATACAAGTATGTATTTATGAAAAAGGCAAGGAATGAATTTGG
>VXBX01004086.1:89417-110973 GCA_013400415.1 Scytalopus superciliaris
GTGCCCACTGCCCTGGGGAGCCTGGGCAGTGCCCACCACCCTCTGGGGGAAGAGCCTTTCCCTGCGATGCCCCCTGAGCCTGCCCTGGCACAGCCCCAGCCCTTCCCTGGGTGCTGTCCCTGCTCACAGAGCAGAGATGGAGCTGCAGACCCCAGTGAGCTCTGCCCTCACTCTGCTCTTCTCCAGCAGAACAACCCAAGTGCCCTCAGCTGCTCCTCACGTGGATCCACAGGTGCCTTTGCCATTGCCCAGGTGTCACCAAAGGGAGAACAAGCACCATGTGTCCATGGGGGACATGTCACACCTTCATCCTCCTCCAGCATCCCAGAGCCTCCCTGTGCTCAATCCCCACATGGCACTGGATTCTCCACTTGCCCTCTTGGCCATGTCTTCACCCACAAGAGCAAAAATGGAGAAGCAGATGTTTGAGGGATACAGCCAAGACAAACTGAGACACAATCTCCTTCAGGCACAGTCACAGAATAGTTTGGGTTGGAAGGGACATTAAAGCCCACCCAGTGCCACCCCCTGCCATGGGCAGGGACACCTCCCACCAGCCCAGGGTGCTCCAAGCCCCGTCCAACCTGCCCTTGGACACTGCCAGGGATCCAGGGGCAGCCACAGCTTCTCTGGGCAACATCTTGAGTGTTGTCACCAAACACAACTAAACTCTCTCCAGCCATGCTTTACACACTTCATGGGACAGTTCCCAGGCTGGCAGGTCCTACCCAGACAGCCCTTCCAGGCTGAAAAACTTCCTAAGGAGTTTTGACCTATTGCAGAGAAATAAATTAATGCTAGAAAATATCTGGAACTTGCTTTGCAGGTCCTTCCCACATCTGGTGCTCAACAAGGGGAACAGGCTTCAAGCTGAAGGAAGGGAGGTTTAGGTGGGATATTGGGAAGGAATTGGTGGCTGGGAGGGTGGGCAGGCCCTGGCCCAGGTTGGGCAGAGAAGCTGTGGCTGCCCCTGGATCCCTGGCAGTGTCCAAGGGCAGGTTGGATGGGGCTTGGAGCACCCTGGGCTGGTGGGAGGTGTCCCTGCCCATGGCAGGGGGTGGCACTGGGTGGGCTTTAAGGCCCCTTCCAACCCAAAGCACTCTGTGATTCTGTGTTGGGACCTGTGTGACCAAGTAGAAACCCAAGGAAGAAGCATCACTGCATCTACATCATTCAGTTTAACTGCACTGACTTCAGTCTCTGTCCCTCACAACAATCTCACATCCTTCCTCTGCCTGTTTTCCCCTGGATTTCTCCTCCTGAAGCAGCACAGTGACCCTCCTTGGCTGACACCGGAGCAGCATCCCTGGATGAGGTGGGAAAAGGAAGCTTTTGGCCACTTCTTCAATCATTTAAAGTGCCCACGAGGATTTTGCAAGGGCCAGTGTTTTATCTCTGACTGGGCTCCAGCTTTGCTGATCCCCTTACAACCTGGAGAAGAGAAACCCCAAGTCCAAACAACAAACCCCAAACCAACCCTGGCTGCAGTTTTGGTTTTTTCAGAGCTGTTGCACAGGGTTGGTTTAAAGGGGTGGATGAGGTGATTATCCACGTGCTAATGGTCTAAGAGATGTGGGTGAACATCCAGCACTAGCCAGCAGGTTTGGGGCTCTGGGGGTGATGGGAGCACTGATAAGCTGCTGCTTTGCTGAGCTGCTGCTTCTGCCCCTGCCCCAGCGTGTGGACCTGAACACACAATTGTTTGTAACCAGCTTCGTGATCAAAGGTGCTACATAAATGGGAGTTATTAATAATCATAATTATTGGATGTTGAAAATTGGTGCTGGGTGTTCTGCCATTAAAAAATAAAAGAAGAGGGTTTGAGCACTTTCAACTTTTGCCCGGGAATATTATGTTCATTTATAAAACAGTATTAATGAGTTGCCTAAAGGGGCCTGTAATTTGGGTTGTTGCTGTGGATATTATCTTGCCATTAAACAGTGCAAAAACTCAAAAGGGAGCATTTTCAGGAGCTGAAGCCTAATAGGAGTTTATAATACCTGACATTCATATTCCCCCTCTCCTTCCAATGGATCATAAATCACTTTGCAGACCATCAATGGGGGGGGAGCTGCTCACCTCCCATTCAAACACGGTCACCTCTGGGGTGGGACTCGGGAGCCCTTCCTGTGCCAACCCTGTTGAGCAACAGCTTGTTGAGGAGGTGAAGTCATAGGATCACAGGCGTTAGGGCTGGGAAAAAACTCATTAAGTAATTTACTCCATCCCTCTACCCCTACGTGCTCGTTCCTCTGTCCTGTTCTTTGTCCAGACTAGTTTTTAAACATCCCAGGGGAGGTGAAGGAACATCTCCAAACGAAACTGCAAAAGCAAGCGGGAGTAGACGGAGGAGCTGAAGCCCAGCCAGGAACAGGAATGTTCCTCTTGCAAAAAAATAAATGCCACGGCATCTCCAGGCTTAGAAGGAGCAGCTCTGCCTCCTCCAGCAAGAGTTTTAGGATCATACAATCACGGAATCATTTAGGTTGGAAAACACCTCTAAGATCACGTCCAACCATTAACCCCAGGCAGCCACATCCACGGCCTGGTTTGCTCCAAGTGTCCCCCTTCAGATCCCATTCCCTGCTCCCTGCCCATGGCTTTGGGGTGTGGGTGCAGCGCTCACAGGGCTCTGTGTGTGAGTACAAACTCCAGGCAGGCTGGAGGACACACGTGCACCTCGGGAATTGCCTCCCTGCAGTGGCAAACATGAGCCTGGAAGGAGCAGCTCTCCCACAGAGGTCATGGCGGGTCAGGAGAGCAGGGCTGGCACTGGAGATCCGCCACACAGGAAACTGTGGACGTGCTGGTGTTGGGATCGCTTAAACCAGGGCTGGAAAAGTGCAGTCAGGAATAGAAAAGTGTCCTGGAGGTGGAGGAGCCACCGTGGAACACCATGGGATGAGCCGTGTGAGGGACAGCAGGGCTGGGAAGGGCTGGGGGGAGGGAAGGGGAATTCTTGCCAAGTGTCTGTGGAGAGCTGCTCACCCTTTCAGGCCTGTGGGGCAGCTCAGAGGCAGCAAATCCAAGGTGTTGCTGCTCACTCAGCCCCACTGCTCAGCTTTAATTTCCCTGGAGAAAAGCCCCAGCCAGGCCCTTTTGCTGGACAAATCCTCACGTTGTCCCTCAACCCTCCCTGGCCTCGGCACTGTTTGCTCAGCTCTTACTCAAGGAAACTCCAATTTTCCACCCTGGGATGAGCAAGTTCCTCAGGCTCCATCTTTGTGATCCCAGCCCCGGGGATCCAAACTCACTCAGTGCAGTGTCCCAGCAGGACAGGAGGGAATCAGCTGGCAAATTCCAGTTGTTTGGAAAACTGCTGCCTTGCCTGGCTGCTCAGACACACCTACTTGTTGCAGGCTCGACCTTCCTGCCTGGGGATATTTAACACACAATGGCTGGCACAACTGAACTTTAATTTTCCAGACAATTATGGTGCAGCGGCATTCGCCACATTCCTTTCATGCTGCTTTGATGTTGGGTGATTTCACAGCACATAATGATAGGACACAGACCAGGAGAACATCCTCACCCTTTGGAAGCAGCTCCACCACCGCAGCCTCCTTTATTTCTCCATATATACAGAATATAATATATATATATTTATATAGGTGCCTTTTTTTTTTACTCTCCCCACAGCAGATGGAGTTGTTTAGAGCATCATTACTCTGGGTTCTTAATTAAAGCACCCTTGTTAATTATATCAGGGGACACTCCTTAAGCAATTATAAGTTGGAGAGCAAGGACTCTCCCTGCCCTGACTGCTCTCAAAGGCTTGAGAGATGTTCAGCAGGATTTGTTTGGGATTTGGGAGTTTTAGCTCTTAAAATTTTTATTCTGTACTTTCTATTTCTTAGTGAGAGATCAAAGTTAATCCTGTGCCTTTCTTTTTCCAGCAAGCAGCCAGACAGAAGAGCAGGAAGGGCAGAGGACATCCAGGGATCTTTGGTCTGTCCATTGACTTTTAGTGGGTCTATCAGCTTCTTTCTGTTGGCTTTTAGTCTGCCCATCAACTTTGATTCTGTCCATCACCCAGAGACCGTGAGGCAAAGCTTTGGAGGTTGAGGTCTTGTCCTCCTGGGAGGATGAGGCAGTGGATTAAAACCCTCTCCAAGGGAACCCTGAGCTCCTCCTGCCTGAATGAAAGCTCTAAATGTCCATCAGCTTTGCCTGTCCGTCAGCTTTATACCTGTCCATCACTCTGAGACCATGAGGTAAAGCTGACTTGGTGCTTTGTGCCCTCCTTGGAGCCCCTGGAAGCCAAGGAGCTGGTTGTAAGGACCACCAAACCACTCCACCTCTGGGAAACACCATGCTGCAGCCAGAGGGACTCAGCTGGGGCCAAGGCAAGTTGTGCTCTGGATTGTCTGGGAGCTCATAAAAGTGTCCCGCACTGGATCTCTAAAGAGCTCAGCCATTCCCATCTTTGCATCTCCCTTTTCCTTACCCCTTGGAGTCAGGGAAGTGCAAATCCCACTTCATGTGACCCTGAGTCACCGAGACACAGTGACTTACCCCAGGTCCTGGGCTCAGAATGGCTCCTGGGATGACTAGGACAGGATGGAGACACCCCAAGCCCCCACGGGGCTGCCTCACCTGGTTCCCTCCCCTCCTGACCCCCATCTGACCCCTGGGAGCTCAGAGTCACCTCTGCCTGCAGCTCTGGGCTGGTGTAAGCCCAGAAACAGCCACTGCAGCCAGTTTTGCACCCAGATCCTGCTACTATCCCAAAAACCATCTGGAAGGAGCCTGCTCCAAGGGGCTCAGGCCTCTCTGGCTCTCAGGGGTAGGATTATCCCTCTGAAAGGGGTGGCTTTGCTTCCACCCAGCTCTTACAGAGCAGGCAGAGCTCCCACTCAGACTGCAGAACCCCCGGAGAGGGTTTAAATCCACTGCCTCATCCTCCTGGAAAAACAAGACCAGGCTGGATGGAGCTGAGTTAGTGGAAGGTGTTCCTGCTCATGGCAGGGGGATGGAATAAAATGATCTTTGAAGTGCCTTCCAGCCCAAACCAGTCTGTGATTTTGTTGTGATTGACAGTATTAATGTAAATTATATTCATTTAAATGCTCCTTCAGCCCCTGCACCTGAGAGGGGCCACAGAACAGCAAATAATAGATCAATGTGGAAGATGAAAGGGAAGGGATTCGGAGGAGGACTCTGTGACCTCAGGGTGACCCCAGGTGACCCCAGGGCTCCTTTCCCTTCACTCAGCTGGGAGCTGGGATGAGGCATCACTTCCACTTCCTCCTCCCCCACCCTTCCCAAAAGTGTTTGTGGGTGCTGGCACTCGGGAAAAAGGCCCAGAGTTGGGCTGAGAGGGTCCTTCAGCCCTGAGGAGTGGGAGCCATCCTCACCCTCAGGCTGGTTCTTTTAGGGCACCCCCTGTACAGGTTGTGAGTATTTTGCTTTGCTTTTCCCTGTGGAAAAGGATGAGGTGCCTTACTAAGGAATTTTGCCTTCCACCCTCATGCTGAAGGCAGGAGAGTTGCAGGTCTGGGCTGGGAGTGCTTCATCTTTTGCTGGGATAAGCCTTGGCTCTGTGGGAGAACTGGGAATTCAGTTCTAGGAACATCATGTGTAAATTGGAAATGAATTCTTGTTTTTAGCTGATCAAATAATGGAGCAGGAGAGGGACTCACTCCTTACCTGTGGTGCAAGGGAAGCTTTATTGTGACAGAGTGACTGTAAACCAATGATAAGTTAAATAAAATGACATCAATAAAATAATAGAATAAAACACTCCAATGTTATATCATGTACAGTATAGAGTTACTGACTTATCTAGAGGAAAAGGTGACCCGGGGACAGAAAATGCAGCTGTTTGGTTTGGAGAAGAGCAATGAAATTCCTTTAAGGACATAAAGGCTGCAGGGAGGAAGGATATCAGTTGCTCTCCGTATCTGTAGTGGGTGGAAGAAGGAATCACACCAAGGAATTTAGGTTAGGAAAAGAGAAACAGGGAAGGACCTGGATAATGAGCAGCAAGACTCAGCTGCCTGACCAGGGGGTGGGAGCTCCGACCCTGGAGGGCTTTGGAGAGCAGGTTCAGGGAACATCTGACAGGAAAGGCTTTGCAGAGGTGACTTTGAGGGCTTGGAGCATCCAGCTGAGACATCCCAAAGCTTCCATGTGCTGCCTCCTCTCCTTGTTTCTGTGCGGAGCCCAGAATGGAGATAAAGAATCTCGACCAAAATGACCCCTTTGATAACCTGAGACATGCCTGGACCTCCCTGAACAGAGGCTTCTCAATAAGGGGAAACCTCCCAGAACTCCTTTGGGGAGCTGCATTTTATTTTCATCACAGAATCATGGAAAGGGTGTAAAGGGACCTTAAAACCACCTAGTCCCATCCCCCTGCCATGGACAGGGACACCTCTCAATAGTCCATATCTATTTCTCCTATAGCTTGCTTTTTTAGGGGTGCAGGTTGTAGAGGTGTCCAGGCCAGGGGTGAAGCACTTGGACACCCATGAGGGGGTGAGGTTTGTAGCTTTGGAAGGGAAAACCTGGCAAAGAACAGCAGAAAAGTCTCCCAGTTCACCTGTTCTGATAGACCTTCAAAACCCAGCCTGAGACACGATGTTGCACTCCAGTTAAACCCTAAATTCCCACCTGGAATTGAGCAGGAACACACGAGAGAGGAGCTGGAACCAACCAGTGGTCACTGGGTGCTCACACTCAGAGTCTTAGGAAATGTTCTCAAGTTGCAGCAGGGAAAGTTTAGGTTGGATATTAGGGAAAATTCTTCATGGAAAGGGTTGTCAACAGGCCAGTGGTGGAGTCACCAACCCTGGAGGAATTTCAGACATGTGGATGTGGCACTTGGAGACTTGTTTTAGTGCTGGGCTTGGCAGTGCCAGGTTAAACTTCGGACTCCGTGGCTTTAGAGGTGATTTCCACCCCAAATAAGCCAGTGGTTCTCTCTGGTCCCTCCTCACCAGCCCAGCAGAGTCTGAGCAGAGCCTGGAGGGTGGTGGTGAGCTGGGGGCATCTGAGGACCTGCAGCTGCAGAGGTGGGAAGGGAGGGCTTGGCTGGGAGAGGTGTCTCCAGCCCCTCTCCTGCTCATTTTCCATGCTGGGGAGACAAGCACCGAGCAGGGCACATCACCAAGGCTAATGTGAAATGAAAACTGATTGCCAGGTGGTTGGAAAATTCCCTGCTTGGCTTTCCAAAGAGAATCACAGGTTGGGTGGACAGGTTGGTTTATTAAACCCTGACATGCACTATTCTCCCCACCCTCATCACCCCAGGCCATCCTAGTCTTTTCCCAGAGGAATAACAGGCTTGGGAGGACAAGGGGCACTCCAAAGATGCTCCCTGACTCAAAGCTGTGAAGTGTCACTTGAGGTGCTCCACCAGACAAAGGGAGGCTGCTCAGGCCAAGTCCTGACTCTGCTTGTGGTCAAAGATCCCCTCACAGTTTATGTTTTCTTCTTGTCTTGTATGTTAATGGCATGGCCTGGACAAATTCCAGGCTGAGTAATTAGCTCCTGCCTACTTGAAATTCCCTCCTGTAATTGCTCCAGGGGGAATTACTCCTGATTTCTGCTGCTGGAAAAGGGTGGTGATAAATCATGGGCCACTTCAAGAAAGGAAGAAGTGCAGGTGAGGACAGTCAGTGGTCCCCTGACCCTGCATGTTTCTCACCTTGAGAGGTGTTTCACAGCCAATTTGTGAAACTCGTGCATCCTCAGGCTTTAAGGGATCAGCTCCAGAGAATTCAGGAGCCAACATTCCCTCCTACTGGCCATCAGGGCTGGAATTCAACTGCAGTCTCAGCCCTGCAGTTATTTGATAGTGAATCTCCTGTGGTTCAGTGAAGGTGTCAGAGATCCAGGGGGTCTATTTGTGCCCAAGGAATTCTTGTGTCCCCTTGCATTTCTTCTCCCTGGTTCTTTTCTCTACTTTTATGCTTCTCCCTGGAGAATTCATGTCTCCATGTACCTTCATTTCCTCCTAAGCTGGGGTCAGGCATGTCTTAGTCATACACATAATGTATGATGAGACATTAATGATGGAGGTTCATCCCTTCAGCCTCCTCTGGGAGCTTTTCTCTTTCATCCTCTGTCTCATCTCCTTGTTTTAAGTTTGGAGCTACTGGAGAAGCTCCAGCATTTTGGATTAAAAGCTCACCCAAGAGCTTTAGAAAGATGATGGAGTTGAGACATCCCAAGTCTCTAAACATCATTGCCAATATCGACCTGAGTGCTCTGAACCATGGAATCAGGGAACATCCTGAGTTGGAAGAGACCCATAAGGATCATCTGAATCAGATCCTCTTAACCCTCCCATCAAGATCAAGACTTGTCTTGCCTGGTGTGTGATACCTGAGGGGCTTCAGTATCCTCCTCACTGGGGGTGTCTGTGCTTAAGGGTTCATTTGTGAGCTATGGACCTAAACACCCCTGATCTGGTGCTGGTCCATTCACTGTGGTCAGGAGAGGGTGAGAATCAGTCACTCACCACCCAGATGTGGCCAGTGCAGTTGTCACTGCAGGAGAACAGCTGGAGCTTTGTTTGCCAACCATTTAGAGACGTCTCAGAAGCCCCAGGGTGTCTGAGAAGTCACTCAGAGCACACGTGGACAGTTGGGCTGAGCAGTGAACAGGACCAGGGTCCGTCACTGCTGCTCCTGCTTTGAACTTAAGCTGAGAAAGCTGCAGCTGCGGGAGCCAGGAGAGAACTGGATCCCTTTTCCCTGGTGTTTTCACAGACAGTGATGGATCTGCCCTCTGGTAGTTTGTTCCCTTCCTGAACCCACACATTCTTTGGGAACAATGAGCTCTTACCACGATAAAAAGCATTTCCTTTTGGTTTCAAGCTGATAACGATCCTGGTGGGTCCCTTCCAACCCAGCACACTCTGTGGTTCTGTGAACAGAAGAACTGGGGGATGTGAGATGAGGTGATGAGAACACTCATTCCTCATTCCCCTTCTCCAGGAGATGAGATGATGGGAATACTCATCCCTCATTCCTTCTCCAGATCTCTGTTCCATTCCCTTTCTTCCCAGGCAGGATTTGCCTTTAAAGTGCTCACTCCACCTTCAGCCCAAAGCTGTTTAGATGTTTAATGGTCCCTCTCACCTCAGGGATGGTGATGTTTTCCCTCTCTGCTCTGCACCTTCTGAACCAGGAGACCAGAAGTGCCCTCTGCACCCAAGCCACATGTTCCCTGTGGAATTACACATTTTGTATTACTTTTTTGGGGTGCTATTTTGTCCTCCTTTCCTGGTTTTCCCTCCCAGCAGTGTTGCTGCAGCCCCCAGTATGAACCAGGTGGAGCCAGGGCTGTCCCCAAGGTCAGTCACTCAGTTTAGAAACCACCAGCCTGTGACTTTCTGGGTTTGCAGTTGCTCCCTTGGCGCAGCGAATGCCATTCCATGAGGACAAGAGGGTGCCTTCCTTAACTCTTTCTGGACCAACACAGCAGGGAATTCAGATTTTCTTAAACCCCATTCTTGCCCTGAACAGGTTTCAGGGAGTTCCAACTCTGCGTGAAGTAGCACAAATCCCACATACCTCCTTCCCACTGCCCACTCTCATTCCTTCTGTGAATCTGAGCCATTGGGAGAGCTTTGACAAAGCCTCTTTCCTTTGTTCCCCCCATTATTTCAGAGCAACAGGCCTTGGAGGAACCTGCTTAAACATCTTGGAGAGGCTGCAGCTGCATCAGCCACCACGTCTGACACAGCTTAGGGAGCTCATGGGTTCCAGGTGCTGGGCCACTGATGGGCACAGTCCCTCCTAGGAATATTTTAAGGATAATCCAAAGCAGGATGGTCGTTTAAGATGGGCCATAATAACAATAATTTAGGCAAGATGGAACCTGCTCAGCTCTTAAATAAAAAAATGAGGCTTCACATTTCACCCAGACATGACTCTGGTCATCACAGTGGGACTTAAACACATGAGTTGTTGATTTGGGAGATAAACAAGAGGATGGTTTTTAACTAAACATAAGAAAAAAAGTGAGTTTCTCAACCATCCAAACTACCAGAATTCTCTTTCAGGGCAAATGGATTTCATCCTTTGACCAAGAGGAATTGCAGTGGTTTCAATCTATAAAATTCCCATAATTAAATTTCAGAAGGAGAATAAAATCTCAGAGAGGCGAGTTAAACCATTTCATGTGCTCTTTGTTTCATTCCTCTGACTTTCAAAAACAAAGCTAATTAGTTACCCAAAGCAGCTCCAATAATGGACCTGAATTTAATATACATACATGGCTTTATTTTATTCTGGGGCAAGGGAAGTGTTCCCTGAGGGAAAGAGCGGCCCGGGATTGGAAAAAGGATCCCTCGGGATTTCTGTGGCCTCTTTGCCCTGTCAGTTGTTGTTCCTTGGTTTGGACTCTCAGCTCCATGTTCCATTTTGCATTCCCTGGATAATTCCTTGCGGTGAGGGGTGGGAAATGGGTGGGATATTGCGCTTTCCCCCTCTGCTGCCTCAGTGTGCTGCCTCAGAAGGGGACACATGTTGTCCTTGATGCTGTCATGATTTGTCCTGCCTTTTCTTATCCTTGGATTGCCAAACTCTCCGAGGCCTCTGGCACCACTTTGCCTTCCACACCCTGTGCCTCCACACCCCTTTCAACACAATCCCACACCTCCTCCACTTCCCTGGGCTCCTTCCCCAGCCCCTGCCTTGAACTCGCCTTGTTTGCCACCCCTTTCTCCCAGTTGTTTGTTATCTGCGTGTCCCATCAGGGCTTTGGGACAGCTCTTACTCCACCTCCTCTGCCTTGACATGTGTCCTGGTTCCTGCTGGGACTGAAATCCCTTCCCACTTCTGCAAACAGCCCTGAAAAACAGGAGATTGGCTTTTTAGGAGGGGGTCACCCATTTATGGTGGAATCCTGGAATGGTTTGGGAACCGTTTGCCACCAATGCCACCCCCTGCCATGGGCAGGGACACCTTCCACCAGCCCAGGGTGCTCCAGCCTGGCCTTGGACACTGCCAGGGATCCAGGGGCAGCCACAGCTCCTCTGGGCAACCTGGGTCAGGGCCTGCCCACCCTCGCAGCCACCAATTCCTTCCTGATATCCCATTTAAATCTACTCTCCTTAATACCTTTTGTTGGTTCCTTGCCCTGAGCCAGCTGGACACTTGGGATGGATGCGCTGGGAGAAGCCAGAAAGACACAGTTGCTGCCCCAAAGAGTTTCCAGTTGGAGCAAAACATTATTTGTCTTGGATGACACAGAAAATTAATATATCCCAGATCCCAGCCTGGTCCAGGCATTTTCCCACTGGTGGTACCTTCCCCAGCATCCCAAGAGACTCCAGCCAAGTGGTGGCATCTCAGCTCCCTTCCTGGAGCACATCCATGTGGTTTGGGACACCTTGCTTCATTCCTCAGCTTCCACACAGGTACCCAACCTGACTTCCCCAGTTTGTGTCCACCAACCAGGCAAGATCTGTGAAGGGTTTTGAGTCACCTGCAGAGATCCCAACCCCAAAGCACCTTCCTATTATTAATTACCTGCCTGCAGGGAGCTGGGATTGTCTGGTTGCCCTGCTCTGCAGCCAGGAAAATGGAGCTGGCAGCAGCTCCTGTCCTGAAAGATGAACAAATCACCCAGACAGGCCTAAATTCAGGGATTTTCCACTTACTCATCCTCAGTGCAGCCTAAAGGGCCTTACTCAGCCCTTGCCAGCCCTTCACCTGCAAACAATCGTACTAATGGCAACAGGGGGTTCCCTGCAAGGAGGGGAGGGAAACAGGGGAGAGGCCAAATGTGCAGGGCCTGCTTTCCTTCCCAAATCCAGCAGGGACTGAGGCAACATGGCATGGACCAGGAAGTGTTTCCAGAGCTTGGGGTTTTGCTTCTGTGAGGTTCTTTTTCCTCTTCTGCCATAGACATGAGGGAAAGGGGATGAGGATGGATCTATGCTCACAGCAGGAGGGTCACTGAGGCTAAAACCAGTCCTGAACTCTCCTTTTTCATGTGTTTTCCTCTTTTTAATGTCTTTCTCCCCTTTTTATGCCTGGCGTTTTCACCTACTTATTATTTTTTATGAAATTTGGAGACAGCTGAGATCTTCAAGATTCCCTTTCCCTGCTAAAAGTGAAACCAGTCAACCTGGAAGAAGTTTCGGGGTGTTTGCAGGAATGGGAAGGCATTTCAGTGGCAAAAGGGAACAATACTCATGTCAAGGCAGACAAGGTGAAATAAGAGTTGTCCCAAAGCAGAGATGGGATATGCAGATGGCAAATCACATGGAAAAAGGGGTGGGAAACAAAGGGACCTCGAGGCTGGGGAAGGAGCCCAGGGGAGTTACGGGCAGTAAAATTGTATAGGAATTTCTTAATTGAGAAAAATTAGGAGAAAACTTTCAAAAATGTGGCATGAAAGGATCTCTGAGACCATCAAGTCCAACCAATAAACCATGTTCACCACTACACCATGTCCTCAAGCGCCACATCCACATATTTTTTGAACATTTCCAGGGATGGGGACTCCTCTGCCACCCTGGTAACCTGTTCTAATGCTTTTCAACCCTTTCCATGAAGAAATTTTCCCATTATCCATTCTAAATGTCCCCTGGTGTAACCTGAGGCTGTTTCCTCTCATCCTGCCCCTTATACCCTGCGAGAAGAAGCCCCCCCTGGCTACTCCCTCTGCCAGGGAGCTGCAGGGAGGACAAAGGTGGCCCCTGAGATCCACCCCATTGTCATATAAAGGACAGCGTGTTCACTCAGAAACTGCAGAAGGTATTTCCCCCTCCCTGGAAACATGGGAGAACTCCCAGTTAGGAAGAGCCAGTGGGCAGGAAGTGCAAACCAGAGTCTTGCAGTGACTGTTTTACATGACTGTTCAAGGGAAAGACCCCAGAAGACTCCCAGTGTGTCTCAGCTCAAGGCAGAGTCAATGCCACGAGCTCCAGATCTCAGGCTGTGCCAGGGGAGGGGCAGGAGGGACAGCAGGAGGAATTTCTGCCTGGAAAGGGTGGTCAGGCACTGGAAGGGGCTGCCCAGGGAGGGTTGGAGTGCCCAGCCCTGGAGGTGCCCAAGGCAGGACTGGCCGTGGCACTCAGAGCTCTGGGCTGGGGGACAAGGTGGGCATCGGGCACAGGGTGGGCTCCTGGGCTGGGGGGGCTTTTCCAGCCTCAGGGATCCCAGGATTCTGTGAAGTTCCCATGTCTTTACAAGAAGTGACATCTGAGGTTCCCCTGAAAATGAGCACAGCTGGGCTAAAAAAATACCCCGAAATATGAAGTGTATTTATTCCTTCAGTAGGTAATAAAAACACATTTCCCACTCACTTTGGATCTTGGGTGCTTAAAATCCCCAGGGCTTTAGAGTGTTGTCCTGATAATGTGAGTCAAATGGGGTTCAACAGTGAAGGTGTTGGCCCAAGAAATAGATTTTGCCCTATTTTGTTGCTATCCTGACTCAGAAATGCATTTTAAACTGCCAGAGGGCAGGGCTGGGTGGGATATTGGGAAGGAATTCCTGGCTGGGAGGGTGGGCAGGCCCTGGCCCAGGTTGGGCAGAGAAGCTGTGGCTGCCCCTGGATCCCTGGCAGTGTCCAAGGGCAGGTTGGACAGGGCTTGGAGCACCCTGGGCTGGTGGGAGGTGTCCGTGCCATGGCAGGGGGTGGCACTGGGTGGGCTTTGAGGTCCCTTCCCACCCAACTCAGTCTGTGATTCTGTGAAGGACAATCAGGCTGATAATCCGCCCAAAAATTAAAGCAGAGGTGATTCTAGAGCAAAATAAAATGAAACAAATTCAGTGATGTGGCACCAGGGATGGGAATGGGCATTGAAGCAGGATGAGTACAGACAGACCAGCCATTGAGGTGGGAAATGGGGGCACCATCCCTGGTACAACCTGCTCAGCCTGTGTGCCCAATAAGGGCTCCCACCACCCAGAGCTGCTCCCCAGCCCCCACATCCCCCCGTGCTCCGGGAGAGCCTCTGTGCGAACACAGACACGTTGCACCTTCCTGGGAGCCTCGAAACCCAGAGCTGGGCTGGGCTGGGCTGGGGGAAAACAACAACAGCAGAACAACAGCTCAACCTCCTCGGAATACGGGAGGGAGCGCAGATGGCACGGAAAAGGGCATCGGAGGGGAGGGTGGGGTCAGCCCTCGCATCACCCAGAGTCTTGCAGAGACAGTAACTGGAGCCACATGGGGCACAGGCCTTGGCAGAGCAGGCGGCTTTAATTGAGCCCCATACCTGAGGGGAGAGGAAACTTGTTTATTTGGAAACAGAACTTGTTTTGCTCATTGTTTTGGGTTGTTTGGTTTGAGCCTCGGGGCCCTTGGAAGTCGGTGCCAAGTCAGTGTGGATGAGTCCTGTTGTGTTTTAACCCTCCTGCTGCTGATTCACACGGAGGTGCAGGGCAGATAGAGGTGTTTTGTTGTATTAAATCCAGAACAGACTCTCAGGGAGTTGTCAAACGCTAAAAAAAGGAAATTATCGTATTCCTGACTTTTTTGCCACTTCCCCAAGGAGCACTTTTGGGTTGTGTTTTATCGCTGATGTCTGAGACAAGAAGGGGACTTTTGATCACAGTTCGTGGAAAAGAAAATAAAGCAGTAATATTGTGAAAAAAATTCCTTGGGTTTAGGAACCAAATCTCTAAAGGAAAGCAAAAAATTCTATGAGCATCCTGAGGACAATTCCTGTGCATCACACACTTGCAGCAGGTTTTGGAGCCTCTTGTGGGCCTGAACCAAAAATTGCTGAGAAGAATAAGGTTGTGGGAAAGGAATGGAGGGGGATAAACACCCAGAATTTGTAACTGCCTGTTTCTAAGGGGTGGAAAGCTTGAAAATCCATATGCACAGTTCAGTTTTCCAGGGACATCTCATTTTCCTGCTCCTATTCAGCAGTGAGAAACCAGAACAGGATCATCCATGCATTGGATCTTGACTTACTACGAGGAAACATCAAAGTCTTTCTGAAAAATCCCAAAGCAGGTCCTTGAGCGGCTGCTTTCCAGACGTGAGCTCCATAAATCCATGCTGGAAAACATCCCTCCCTGGAATAGGGAGCTTTTGGCTTATGCTGTGGCTTTTTCACACACTCTCCTCCTGACTTGGATTCCATTTGCCCCAGTGGCAGCTGGGAAAGGGAGGCAAGGAGAGGCTCAGGGACAGAGCCAAAATCCAAGGAATTATCTGCAAGGAAGGTCTCTCCGTGGTGCTGCTTCCAGGTCATTGTCTCAGTCCCTGCTAAAATTCCAGAAAAATGAGAGGGAGCACTGAGAGAGGTCCTGGTGCCAGAGGTGAACAGAGGGATGCAAATCATTGCTCTTGGAGTTTCCAGTTTGGCAGAAGGAGAGACAAGGAAAGGTGCGATGGACACAGGAAAAGCACCGAAGTGCCATTCCAGCCACGGAGAGCCTGGATGAGGCACAAGGACCATGTCCAGGGAAGGCAAAACTTTGCTCAGTCCTTAAGGGAATGGAAGTTTTCCTCCCCTCCCTGCATCTGGATCCAGACTCCTGTCAGATACCAAAGGGGAAAGAGGACAAATGGTTGGGAGCTTGGCCAAGGGGTTGCACAAACAGAGCTGAGGCAGCGAACCCGAGCGCGTGTCCCCACCGGGGGCAAACCACCCTCAGCAGGGATGACACCAGGCCCTCAAAGAAAATGTGGAAGAGGGAACCCTCAGGAGGTGACAGTTCAACAGGAAGATGGGATGCCAGGATGCTTTTGGAGAGCTGGAATAGCTGTGACACAGGTCCCAGCTGTGGAGCCAACTGGTTGTTTTTGTGACCTTAAATTGCACCCAAAGCAGAATGGGAGGAAAGGGAGGTTTTCAATCGATGAGATGGTTCAGTCTGAGAGGTGAGTTTGGGTTCTGGAGTGCAAGCCTCTTGCTCTAGGACTTTCTGAAAATGCTTTATGGATCTAAATACATCTAGTCCAGCATTCAAATCACTGTGGAGAACTAGAGAATCCCAGAATCCCTGAGGCTGGAAAAGCCCTCCCAGCCCCCGGAGCCCACCTTGTCCCCCAGCCCAGAGCTCTGAGTGCCACGGCCAGTCCTGCCTTGGGCACCTCCAGGGCTGGGCACTCCAAACCTCCCTGGGCAGCCCCTTCCAAGGCCTGACCACCCTTTCCAGGGAGAACTTTTCGCTAATATCCAACCTGCCCCTCCCCTGGTGCAGCTTGAGAGGTGTTGTACCCACTGGTCTCATGTGGATTTCTCACATAATTTACTCCTAGAATCCCAGAATGGTTTGGGGTTGGAAGGGACCTTAAAGACCACCCAGTTCTACCATGGGCAGGGACACCTTCCACTAGACCAGGTTGCTCAAACCTGGCCTTGAACAATTCCAAGAATGAGGAACCCACAGTCTCTCTGGGCAACCTGTGCCAGTGTTCCACCACCCTCCAAGCAGAGAATTCCTTCCTAATATTTAATCCAAACCTGCTCTGATGCACGAAACGGTACCAGATGTGCATGTTTGAACAACTGACTCCCACCCTAAGCGTGAGACTGATGTGGGAACCAAAATATCTAAATATAGAAGTCTGAGCAGCTTTCCAGAAACCAGCAGTGTGGTGGTTCACCTTTTAGCAAACGGGGACCTACAACCCTGTGGGTTTGTGGTTCCCTCTGAGATGAGTAAATGGGGACCTACAACCCTGTGGGTGTGTGGTTCTTGATGAGATGCTCCAAGGTTTGTGACACATCTCCAAGTCTCCAATTTGCCACTTCTGGAGCAGCCCTTGGAGGTTGGGTGGGACATCCCTCAGTAGCTAAAATGACACCACATGACTTTGTGGACAACCAAAAGCATCCCAGGTCAATCAGAGCACCCTGTGGCCCCTCTTGCCCTGCTGTGGACACCCCACAATGTTGCTCCTTGGCCTGTGCTGGTTATTCCCACTGGGAGCTCGTGGGACACCCACACTCAGCCACCTGAATCCGGGTGTGGTGACCTGTGGTCAGAACCCTTCCCCAAGCCACTGATAACAACTCTCCAGGTGGGATGGGATGTGCTCTGTGGAAATGCCACTGAGATAATTCCTACCTTGGGTGTCTTGTGAAAGCACCACCTGGGAGGATCCACCAGACTCACTAAGGGCAGGATGTTGCTGCCACTGCTTCCGCTTCATCTCCGAGGCTTGGGAACCTTCCAGACCTGGAAATGGGACTGGTTTGACATGATTTGTTCTTAGGAAATCTGTTTCTTATCACTTCCTTATCCTCTGGGTATGTTCAGTCAGCTGCTCCAGTGGCTCTGTGGATGCTGAAGTTGAGGTGACAACTCTACACTCACCTGGAGTTTTCCTTCCTCCCTCTTCCCAATTTTTTAACAGCAGAGTTGTGGACAACCTTTCCCACAGCTTCTTGACTTCTCATGTGTTTATGTACACCTGTCTCCTGCCTCTCCTTGGTGGAATGTGTAGGATTCCAGTGCCCAGAAACCAGGCTGAGGGTGGGCAGGCCCTGGCCCAGGTTGGGCAGAGAAGCTGTGGCTGCCCCTGGATCCCTGGCAGTGTCCAAGGGCAGGTCGGATGGGGCTTGGAGCACCCTGGGCTGGTGGGAGGTGTCCCTGCCCATGGCAGGGGTGGAATGAGATGGTCTTTAAGGTCCCTCCCAAGCCCATGACTATATGAAAGGCCTGGGAAGCAGGACTTTGCATCCTCAGCCTTCTGGGCAGCATCTCATGAGCTTGGATGCTCCGGGCAAGCATAGAATGGATTGATTGGCTCCTCCATTCCACAGGGATGGGCACAGTAGGAACCTGGAGGCTGGAAGATTAAAGAGATGTTTAAAAAGCCCTGCCCAGCAAATCAAGACTCACTTACACTTTGCATGAAGGTCATTGACTTGTCTCAGTTGATCCTTAACAGGTCAGGGACAACCCCAGCCTGGCTTTTGGATGCTCCAGGACTTGCCCATCCCAGAACATCCAATGCGTCTGAAGAGTCTGGAGCCAGTTCCTTCCCCACGCTGGACTTTGGCCTCTGCCCCAAGCTATGCTTTAATTGTTTTAAGCATCTGGACTAATTTAACCTCTTTTTTCCCCCTTCCTTGCTGGTCAGTGCGGATGCAAAAAAAAAGAGCCTTTAACGCTTCACTTTTCCCTGTGTCATTAAATAAATGTGCCGAGTGGAGGGAAGAGCGTTGTCCCAAGTTTTCCAAGGGACACCAAGGAGATGAAAGCGGTTGGAGCCTGTCCTTGAAGCAGCTGCCTTAGGGCCCAAACCCCTCACAGCAGCATTTCTGGGCAGGCACCCCAGGCCTGGCTGTGAGAGATGCTTAGAAAACATCTGCCAAAAGAATTCTTAACTGAGAACAGTATTTTTTGGACATGGCTGAGTCCCACCCTCACTTCCAGAGGGTTTTTTTTCATGGAAAAGTAGAGATTTCAGTGAAAAAAAACCATCAGTGGAAGATGAATTTCAGAAAATCTGAAAAAACCCACCTTATGAATCATCCTTTAGATTTCTGGAGAGACGTTTGACTTGTGTTATCTTTGCTCTGGAGGAAGAATTTTTCCAATTTTCCATGGAATGTCAGAGGTAAAGGATTCCTTGGGCAACGTGACTATCAGTCTGTCATAATGTAGTCATGGAAGTATTCCCTTATTTTCTTTTGTTTGCCTTTTCCAATCATTTAAGGCAAATATTATTTAGCACCGAGTGAAATCTCTTATCTCCCTTTCGAGATCAAAGAGCCTCCTGTTTGTGTTGTAATTAATAAGTAATGAAACACCTTAATTACAACACAAACAGGAGAGACTTTGATCTGGAAGGGGAGATAAGACTTTTCCCTCAGTGCTGAGCAGCAGCTGCTCCGAAGGATTTTGGAAAAGAAAATAAAAATAGAATATTGCCTCAACTGGGAGATGATGGAGTGCCAGGAGAACCTGCTGTGGCAGAGGGGGAGATCAGATAAATATCATAAAATACTATTAAAACCCCATAAAATAACCCAAGAACTTCTTGAACTCTGTTTTTTTGGAGTGAAAATTCCCTCATCCTGGTAGTTTCAAAAAGTAGGTGGTTTTGTTCTGCTTCCAAGTGAAAACAGCCAAAGTTCCCGAGAAAATGGGAATGTGGCAGCATCAGCTGCTGCTTCGGTTCCTCTCCTTTGCACTGGGTGAAATTCATGGACAAAGCCCATCTCCCCAGCTTTTCCTTGGTGCCCGAGGGCATCACCCAGTCTGGAGAACATCTGGTCCATGTTTGGATGCACCAGGAGAAGACCTCTTTGGATGGGAAGAGAAGTTGGATCCCACAAGGCCCTGAATTTTGGAGGCATTTTAAGTCCTGGCAGGCAGGGAGGTGTGACCCCTGCACCCCTTCCATCTCCTCACAGCCCTGGTTGCTTCTTGGGTTGGAGCTGATGATGTTGGAGGTGTTTTCCAGCCTCAGTGACTCCGAGTGCTCCGGGTTTGGGAGCAAGCAGCACTCCCTGGGCCTGCGGTATAAAATTACCCCGAGGAAATTGTCCATCCATCACTTGCAGGTCCTTCCAGAGCTCCATCAGGCTTCTGTACAGCAAGAAACATTTTCCAGGTGAAAAGGAAGCCAAGCCAAGCCCAGCCAAGCCAAGCCTTATTTTTTTTCACAGACTTTAATAATACAATGTTAATAATGCAAAGGTGGACCTAAATAAGGAGACAAATATGCTGAGTGAAGGTCACATTAAAAGGTGATAAACTCCCTTTTGACTCCACTTTAACTAATGAATTCAATTGAAGTTGAACATTTTACTATGTTTTCTTTCATGGCAGAACCAATTGCTAGAAGAGAAATGTTAGGATGAGCTGAGCCTAAAAAGCAGGATGGAGATGTTTCCTCCCACAAGAGTCCTCTGCTGCTGTTCAGTGACCCTTGGGATAATCTCAGCATCACACTCCCAAATAGACAATACCTGTTATCTATTACCACAGTGGTACCAGCAAACAGGGACCGGCCCACCTGAGCTGCATGTCTAAAATTCATCTTTATTTGTTAATATTTCTAACTATTTGCACAAAAGGCCCCTTTTGAGGACTCTTGCTTGTTGTTTTCCCACTCCAAAGAGGTTCAAATTGAGTCTGGGGTTAAGTCTGGGTGTCAAGCTCACCTACTGAGATTTTGTGAAATTATTCAATTGAATTTACAGCTACATTTAATTGAATTTGAATTTAATTTACAGCTGGAGGCTTTTAACACAAAGATTCCCTTGAACTTCTGCTCTGTCCCACCTCAGGCTTGCTCCTGGGTTCTAACGCCAGCACTAAATAATAATTCTCAGTTTTACATCCAACAGAAGTTTAAAACCCTCTCTTAAGGAAGTGGTTTAAGCTGCTTTTGCACCCACTTTGGAAAGATTCCAGGTTCACGTTAAAAAACTTCTCCTAAAACTTGATGTGTGTATTTTGTTGTTTAGCTCTGTCCTCTCATGTGTATTTTCCACACAAAGCAATAACCATGTGAACATTGTCCCTTGTAAGGATAGACCACCTTGGCCAACAGGGCAACTAATGAATTCACAAACTTAGTTTTAATTTTGCCTTCAATAATTCTGAGCAGAAGAACCACCATAGAATGAAGACTTGAAGAATTTCCCTCCTAAAAATACACCTTTTCTGGCTGCAGGTAAAAGTCCAGGCTCAAGACCAGGAGGTTCTGGTGGCCCCGGAGCTGCTCCTGTTGAGCAAAGGACCAAAACTCAAAGAATCCCAAGTTGATTGTTTTAAAAAATCAAGCCCTGATTTTTTTTCAGAGCATCAACACATTTTCTGGGCAAGGAATTCCAGCCCCTCATGGAATAGGGAGGGTGGTCGGGCACTGGAAGAGGTTCCCATGGAATGGGCACGGCCCCGAGGCTGCCAGAGCTCCAGGAGCTTTGGATGATGCTCTGGGGCACGGGGTGGGATTGTTGGGGTGTCTGTGCAGGGCTGAGGGTTGGGCTGGATGGTCCCTGCAGGTGCCTTTGGGATATTCCAAGATTCCCTGACTAGTTCAGCCTGGATTCCCTTTGAATTGCACCTCAGGAAGCCCGCGGTGAAGTGGAAACAACAGGCACTGAATCCGCATCCCAAAACTGGCTGGAGAAAAACATTCGGACTTTATAATTTCCCCAAAAATTGGGAAGTTTTAACCATTTTCCCAACTAAATGGAGGAAAGAAATCAAGGAGTTGATGTCTCTGGACTGAGGAGATTAAATGAAAAAAAAAATCCCAATAATGGCCATGTGCAATTGTGGTCACACAAAACATTCTGTTTCAAGAAAGGAAGACATTTGATTTTTGTAATGTAAAAATGTATTTAATTAATATCAATTAAACAACAATTATTATTTTATTGTCTTATTTTTAATAATATTGAATATAGGTTAATATATTATACCAATACGTAATAATATAGAATATATGTTAATAACATATATTTAGCAATTACATGATAGGTGTTATTATTTATCACCAGTTACTACTGATTTATAATAATATTTAATATTCAACATATGATAAGCTATATTATAATGGCATTAAATGATATAAAATGTATGTTAAAGCATTTAATAGCAATGACATACTACTTAGTCTTATCATTATTATTGATTGATAATAACATTCAATATTTAAT
>VXBX01004086.1:111310-132862 GCA_013400415.1 Scytalopus superciliaris
CATTTATCGTTAGTATTGATTGATAATAACATTCAACATTTAATACATGTATTATTATAATAAAAGATAATATGATGCATGTTAATAGCATGCAACAACAATGACATATTTATTATTATTTCTTATTAGCTATTATTAATAATTAAATATATATTGATTTGATTATTTGTTGCTATTGTTAATATTTACAAAAATATGACGATATTTACAAATACATCCTATTGACATGAATATGTTGCCAAAACTATATGGGAAACATGTAAAAATTGAGCCATTGAAATATTATCTACATGAAATTATTTAATGTTTTCCTGCCACAAAAAGGGGTGAAAAACAAGGAAGGAAAAAAAAACCCTCTTAAGAGTTCTTATTAAAAATTCATCAAAACACTTGATTCCATGTTCCAGTCTCAGGCTCTTTGATGTAAAGCCCAAATCCTGAGCTGGACCAAAGTAAAGGGACGAAAATCCACCTCTGATTCCCAAGGAGGAACTTCTTCCCCTTGGCCTTCACCTTCTTCCCCTGGGCCAGCTGAGCAGGCTTGGATTTGGGAGGACATTTCCTCCATTTGCACTGTCAGGACATAAAGATGAGGCCCAGGGGACTCAGACCTGGCTATTTCATGGTCAGGCAGAGACCACATGGATTGTCATCGTCGTTGGAGAAGTCCTTGTTGCATTCATTGAAGAATTTCGTGTTGTATTCACTGAAGAAGTTCTTGTTACCTTCACTGGAGAAGTCCTTGTTGCCTTCATTGAAGTTCTTGTTGCAGTCATTGAAGAAGTTCTCGTTACCTTCATTCAAAAGCTTCTCCTGCACTCCCGGAGTTACTCATGACCCCAGCTCATGGCAGGGGCTCTCCTCGGTGGTGTTTCTGGTTGAGTTCCCAAGGTCCTCCCTACATCTCACCCTGGTTTTGCTTTTCATGTGCCACAACCGTGGCTTTGCCCTTCATGCAGTGGAGATGAGGCTGGTGGGGCTGGCGTTGCTGGGAAAGCCAAGTCATGGCTGGTGGTTGTGGATTAACCTTGTTGATGGAAAGTTCTGCTGAAGCAGAACAGAACCATTTCTGAAACAAGGACACGTTTCCAGCTGGTGGTCACGCCCTTTGCTGCTTCCCCCCTGCTCCTGGAGACAGCTCTTCTCCAAGCGGTGGGGAATGAGGAGTTCTCAGGCCGTGCAGCCCATCCCCTGCCAAGGCAGTGAAGTTTCCCACAATGTCTTTATTGTCTCCTCCAGTTGTACCCTCTCTCTGAGCCACGGGGCCTCCAGAATTCCCTACAACTCTGCCCTTGTCCAAACCAAAATGAGCGCTGGAGACACAGTGTGTGAGTCCAGGAGGAGAATCAGGATATTGCCCTTTGGTTCAGCCCACAAATCTTGGATGTCAGGCTCCTGCCTCGCTGTTCCACACACGCAGGAGCCAGAACTGCAGGAACCAGGATTTGTGTGGATCCAGCCCTTTGCCAAAGCTCAACAGCCTGGACGCTTTTCAGTTGAGTTGTCTTTGTTTCTCCATTTTGAAGCCTGACTTTACAAACTGTTTTTCCAGAACTTTTTTTTTTTTTCTCATTTTCTTCCCTCTCCTCTTGTCCCTTCCCCTTTTTTTCCCTTTGTGCCACCGGCATTAAACAGCTCAGGGCTGTATTTAAAGAACTGAGAAGCTGCAAAGAATCAAGTAGGATAATGGGAAGAAAGGCTCAATGGGTCTCCCGGGACTTATC
The DNA here is from genome assembly GCA_013400415.1 of Scytalopus superciliaris. Taxonomy (NCBI): domain Eukaryota; kingdom Metazoa; phylum Chordata; class Aves; order Passeriformes; family Rhinocryptidae; genus Scytalopus; species Scytalopus superciliaris. The sequence continues at coordinate 113,035 of VXBX01004086.1, forward strand.
ATGGTTTCTCTCCAACTGTTTTACATGGAGTCGAAAGTTCAGCCTCACATTTTCTGGAAAGGAAGAAAAAAGGAAAAGAAAAAAAAAAAAAAAGGCAAAAGAAGTCGAGAAAGAAAGAGGACAAGTCGTGATGTGGGAATCTTTGGACCGTGATGAAGATGGAAGGCGCCACTCGGAAAGCGCAGCTCTTCCAATGAGAACCAGATGTCCTGCATGTTCCTAAACACATCCAGCCCGTTTTCAATTACACCAGAATTAGAGCAATAATGAGAAACAAAACAGGGTTGTTGCTTGGGTTTTTTTTCCCCCCTCTCTCTCCTCCGTGTCCTTCTCTCTCTGCCCCAGATGGATCGGTAGCGTATCTCCAGATGACATCTCAGATTGCTTCCTCAAACAATGCTAATCACCCAATACCCCTGGCCTGCCACTAATCTTTCCTTCCCTCTCTCTTTGCCTCAGAGCAGCTCTACCAGCTGAGCACTTCATTACACTTGATGAGAAAGGCTTATTCTGCTCATTTTCGGCTTGTTAGGAGCTCATTGATAACGACACTTTTATGTTTTTTGGGGGGTTTGTTGTTTTTTCCAAACCAAGGCTTGGCCACACGTCCTCTCTTAGCTGCGGGATTCCTCATTAGGGCAAGAGAGAGGGAGAGATTTGTCTCCAAATATTGTGTTTTAGGATCAGAAAGTATGATAAACTACCTTTTTCCTCCTATTCTCTTTTCCCCAAAGCAATTAGGGAGCTTGTTGAGTAGTTTTTTGGTTGCTCAAAGGGAAGTTAACAGCAAAAACAAATTAAAGGAAACCCAAACCAACCCCCTCTTTCCAAACTTCCCCCAGCTGGTTTGGCAAATCCGGCTTTTTAAGCCTTTTCCTCAGATTAAGCTGGTTTTGTAGTGGAAGGTTCCCTGCCCATGGCTGAGTCTTGGAATGAGATGGTTTTTAATGTCCCTTCCAACCCCAATCATTCCATGATTCTGTGATTCTACGATGTTGGAGCTGGCTAATCATTGAAATAGACTTAGACACACCAAGTGCCATCCTGGGTGTTTCCTTCTGGAGGAAGGAACCAGGAGAGAGAGGACTTCGGAAATCTGCTGCCAGCCCAGCCCAGCCCATGGAGATTCCAGGCTCGTGTCATTTGAGGACACAGGAATTTGCACTGAGAGATCTGAAGGATTCTGTTCCTCCTGGTGGAGGGATCCTCCATGGATCCATAGCTCCATTGAATCCCAGGATCCTTGAGGCTAGAATATCCCTCCCAACCCCTGGAGCCCACCCTGTGCCCGATGCCCACCTTGTCCCCCAGCCCAGAGCTCTGAGTGCCACGGCCAGTCCTGCCTTGGGCACCTCCAGGGCTGGGCGTTCCAAACCTCCCTGGGCAGCCCCTTCCAAGGCCTGACCACCCTTTCCAGGCACAAATTCCTCCTCATGTCCCACCTGCCCCTGCCCTGGCCCAGCCTGAGGCCATTCCCTCCCCTCCTGTCCCTGTTCCCTGGGAGCAGAGCCCGACCCCCCCTCAGCTCCACCCTCCCAGCAGGGAGTTGCAGAGCCAGAAGGTCCCCCCTGAGCCTCCTTTTCTCCAGGCTATGAATCAAAACTTTATGATCATGGAATCCTTAAGGTTGGAAAAGACCTCCAAGATCATCAAGTCCAGAGATCTGCTGTGCTTTCAAAGTTGGTTGTGCCAGATCTCCTTGTTCGGTATTTGATGGAAGAGAAGAGACATCCCTGTGCCCTGCAGACTTTGTATTCCATAGGAAATCAGATTATAATTATTAGAAGTACATAAAGTGAAGAGCTTGAGGGGTAGGGACAGTGCTGGGACGGCTCTTGCTACAGATGGGAAAGGGCTGAGCATCCCTGAAGTCCTGTCCAGACTCCAGCTGTTCCAGATGGCTCTTCCCAAACTCCACAGCCCCATCACAGGTGAGCAATCCCTGGACAAAATGGCCAAGCACTTGGAGGGAAATGCTGTGGGTTGAGGCCAGGAATTCCAGAGCCCCTCCCTCCCTTCCCTGTTGTGCACAGGCAGAGCGTGGAAGAGATAAAAAGGAGTTGTTTTAAGCCCTGCAGGGCAAGGGCTAAAGCAGAGGGTCTGACATGAGGTAAGGAGCCCACTCTACTCTCCCAGATCCACTCTTGCTCTGGGGAATGTGGAGATGGGAACCTGCACTGACAAATAAGGAGCAGAGCTGTTGCACTGATTTCCCTTCAATGGAATGTTGCAAGGGAATGCTGGGATCCACATACCTGAGACCTGGAAAGGGATGAGGCTTTTCTGCCAAAGCCCAGGGTGAGCAAGGTCTTCTCCAGGGAAGGGGATGGCAGAGCAGGAAGCTGCTTCCCAGACCAAACCAGGACCCCCTTTCCACTTCCAGTGTTGTTTCCTCCCCTCCACCCCCTTGGCTGAGCAGGGTATCACAAACCACATCCAACCCTTCAACTTCCAGCATTGTCACCCTGCTTTCCATGGCCACCTTTCCATGTGGCTGCACCCATTGCCCTTCTCTGTGTTCCTCAGCCTGAGGACAGTCACCTTCCAAAATCCTCCTCTCTCCACCCTCCCTTCCCCACAAAGGAGGTCCAGCAGGAAGCACCCTGTGGAGCACTTCTGGCCTTCACAAGTCCAACACTCATTTATCAGGAGTGTAGTCCCTTTTTTCTTTCCTTCCTCTCCTTCCAAAGTCCATTTACAGGAACCCACAGACTCTGCACGGATATTGTTCCTCTCTTTTTGTAACCTCCTTGATTTCCCTGGAGATTGTTCCATGAGAAAGAAGAATAAAACAAAACAAATGGATTCCTTTTTTTTTTTTTTGCAACGCTCTGTGTATTTTAATTAAGGAAAGAAAACGAAACAATAGGAACACCCCATCAGCTGCTAAATGTGGTGGACGTGATGTGTCTGGTGGAAAGATGCCCCTTGAACGGAGGAACAGGAGACTCTGGGGAGGCCACCTCCATGGAACTCATCCTGGGACATCCTGTGACACTCCAGTTCAGCCCTTGCAGCACAGACTGAGCAGCTCAGGTCCAGATCTATCCTGATTCCCTGATCCCAGCCTGCTGTGCTCTTGCTCAGGAGGGCTTATCCCCCTGGACACCATCCAGGCTCCAGCTGGCCTGGACAATTCCTGAGCCACAATTCCTGGCTCTTCCAGACACGGGGTGAGCATGGACAGGGTTAGCACAGGCTCTGACCTGCCTTGTGGCTTCTGAAGTGGCTCCACAGCCATCTGATCCATGCTCTGGAAAACCTGGAAGGTGCTGCTGTGCCTGTACCTGCCAAAGCAGCCGAGTCTGAGGCTGCTCCCAGGCCTTGGAGATGCTCTGCCTGGTCCTGGCTCAAGGCAGAGCACGACTTGCTGTGAGGACACAGCCAGGACTGGGCTGCCACCACAAAGCTCTTGTTTTGCTTCCTTGTGTTGCTTGAGAACCCACTGACCGTGTCCAGCCCCCTGCCCAGTGCTGGCAGCCTGTTCCCACACTTCTCCAAGGGACCTGGAACCCCTCCAAGGGCACGTGGAGGTGACTTGTATAGGACAGAGCCACTCCTAGTTGTGGGTAAAGGCTTGGTCACTGCTGGCTTCGCTCATGTGGTGGAGTATGGGGAGCCAGGAGATCCCCCCCGTGCTCCTGAGCTCCCACAGGACCCCGGGTAGGTGCTTTAAGACCAGAAGGACATTGAGGGGCTGGAGCTGGGAAAGGAGCTGGGGAAGGGGTTGGAACACCAGGAGGAGGTTCAGGTTGGATATTGGGAAAATTCTTTCCTGGAAAGGGTTTTCCAGCTCTGGCACAGCTACCCATCCCCATCCCCATCCCTGGAGGGGTTGAAAGCCATGTGGATGTGGCACTTGGGGACATGGGTCAGTGGTGGCCTTGGCAGTGCTGAGGATGATTGGACTCAATGGTCTCAGGGGGTTTTTCAAGGTAAAACAACTCCAGGATTCTGTGATTTCAGTGTTTTCTGACCCCCCTCTCTCCATGCACTGAGGGTGGTGGAACACTGGCCTTGATTGGTGCCTCCAGGCTTGACTGCAACCCACAGAAACCAGACGTGACGTTTCACAGTTGGCTGAGGCTTCCCTAAGCCAGAGAAGCCAAGAAGGGCAGCTGTGCCCTCTGCCCACACCTGCCTGACCCACCATCTCCTGGAAATTGGTTCTGCCCATGGGATGGTCGTGGGTGGTTTGCTAAAAGCGAGCCAAACACCAAAGGGTGGATGAAGTCGGAGCAGGTGGGAATGGGAGAGCTGGGAGATGCAGGAGGGGAAGCAGAAGATGAGCTGAAGAAGATTGTGAAAGGCTGAGGTTGCCCTCAATATATTGCACAGCCATTTCTCTGGAATACAGTGAGTTATATCGCTCCAAAGCGGGGCAGGGATTAGAACTTGGCTTCACATAATCAGGTCAAATAATCTTCAGATAATCAGGTCTAACATCTCCTCGAAGAAACCATGGTTGCTTCACACCAGAGCTTTGAAAATCCTCACAAAGAATGTTTTCCTTTAATTGACCTCTTTTTAGTCCATGACAAATAATGAGGAGAAAGAGTCGTTGACCTATTTCAAAAGTACATATTTTAATTATTATTTGGTTTTTAAGGCACAAGATATGAGGTAGAAAACATCTCTTTTGCACTGAAACAGTTGTGAAATTATCTCTTTGCTCATCTCAGAGATGTGACAGCAAAGTCTCCTACGGAATCCAGAGGAGTCTGTGGCTTTGAGGTTCAATTTACATTCTTCGTGCTGCATTTCTTCATTTCAGAGCATTGCATTGCCCAACTTTTCCATTTCATGACCCTTTGTTGTTTGCCTGCAACATAAACTGTTCCTGCGGGTTGCCAAAGGAAATCATAAACATTTTGGCTCTCCCTTGGCTGCTCCTCAAACCTCCCAGCGTGGCCTAAGCCGAAGCTTTCACTAAGGCCACCTCAACCCTTCGCCTCGATGGCCTTTTCCATGGTTGCAAAGGAACCTCAGGAATCAGCACCCAAACCCTTGGATTTTGGCCCTCGTGGCCAGATGGAAACTGTTCACCCTCCCTGGTCTGCAGCAAGTTGTTAACAAGCCTTTCCTGCTCCTGTTCTCGAAGGACATGAGATTAAATCGATATTAAGACTTTCAAAAGCAATAATTAAGAGCCCAGATTCCTGCTGAAAACCGGGATTCCGTGTTGGCAGAGCTGGAACCCGCGAGCTGGGAGAAGCGGAGCTGCAAGTTGGTATTTGCCTGATCCTGTGCTGCTTAAAACCCGAATTTTTTTTGAGTTTTAGACCATCTGGAGGCTGAATTTCAGGGATCTGAATGTCTGGGTAAGGCATAGTTGGGAATTTGTTTCTGTGGAGCAGCTTTTCCATATCAATCTCCATGTATCCTTCACCCTGCTATCCCTGTATGCAGACACCAGGTATGTGCTGGTTCTCAAATTCATGTTTTTACATTGAAAAATACCAATAACCCCCCCCCCCCAAAATGAAGTCCTAGGTCGGCACATGGACAACATTCCAAGAGAAAATATTTTTGGAAGGCCTTAGACCTGCAGAATGCAAAAGAAAAGCTTTAACTGTGGATAATCCTACAGTGAAAAGTCCCATTCCTTTGCTCTTTTCCTCTTTCAGTTTTAAAGGGAATACAATTTTTAGGCTTTTATTTGAGAAGGGAAAAGGTCTCACTTGTAACCAAAGGTGGAAGGCATTGTTTGCTCCCTAAACCAGACCCCACACCTATACATGGACACAAACCCAAAGCCTTGAAAACCCTTCCCATTTATATTTAAAATATTTCAGGTCCCAAACAAGGAGAAAACTCAGAGCAAAAAACATCCACAGAAACTGCCACAGAAGTAAAACCTCCTGTGTTCAAAGAGGACCAGTATCAGCCAAAATGTCCTTTGACTTGAAAATACTGAGCCAATTCCAGCCAAAAGGGCAAAGAAATGTGGAGATACGTTAGAAATCCACAAAACAGGCCAAGTGTGAAGAATAATTTCAGCTGGTTTTGATTTTTATGTGTCCAAGGGTTGTAATTGGGAGTATCTGGAGAAATTTGAGGTTGGGAGTAGATCCTTATGGTCCCTTCCCAACCCAAACCATTCTATGCTAAAAGTGTTGGGTTTTCCCCATTAGTCCTTTCCTTTATCAACCTCTCTTTTTTATTGCTATGCATTTAAAATAATTAGCATGATTTTATTAAAATTTAATGCCATCTCTCCCAAATCGTATCTTTGGCAAGATGCTTGGAGTGCTGGAAATTTTAACACAGAATTAGCCACAAAAACCTCTGGGAAAGTGAAAACAAAGAGTCAAATTTCAGTTCCAATTAATTCTCGTGACCTCTTTGTGCAATCCTCTTTACCTGTATCTAAGGTAATGCCTCTAGAATTCCAAACCCAATTAAGAACCTCATCAAAGCATTTCATACAATCCTTTATGGATTTTAAGCTCGCTGGGAAAGGCGGCGACACGGTGATGAAATTCCTGTGCAAAGTAGGTTGAGTTTAATCTTAGTCATCACTCTCAAGCTCCCCCACCTAAGGATTATTCCACTCCTGGAGCCCAATTTGCCTTTGGTGTCCCAGAGAGCGGCGTCCAGTAACAAAGCCAGGGATTTGCTGCCCCTGGGGGAAAGCAGGAGATGATCCCTGGGCTGGAATCCTGTCAGGATTAAACTCCAGTCAGGTTGGAACTGAGTTTGCAGCTCAGGCCAAAGCCATTTCTTCATGTGCTCAAACATCCCTTGGAGTGTTTTCTGCTGGTGTTGGAAATGGATGTCACCATCTCAATATTCCCTCTGTGGTGTGACCTGGGGGAACGTCCCCTCCTGGCTCCAGCAGAGCTGTGGCCTTGGGATAATGGGAGTTGTGGGCAATGGGCAGGGATTTCTGATGGAGCTAAAGGGGTTTAAAACTTCCCTTGCCCTGGGAAGGGTGGAAAGGCTCGGTCTCCACCAAAGGTGCTTGGCCAGAACGTGTTGTCCAGAGACGCTGTGGCTGCTCCATCCCTGGGAGTGTCCAAGGCCAGGTTGGACGGGACTTGGAGCAACCTGGGCTGGTGGAAGGTGTCCCTGCCCATGGCAGGGGGTGGAATGAGATGGTCTGTGATGTCCCTTCCAACCCAACCCATTCCAGGATTCCCTGACTTCATGCCAACATGGACTGGCCGACTCACTCATGCACAGTCATGCACTGAGTCTCCATGAGTTTTTAGGAGGCACTGGGCACATGGGGATCTAATTTTTGGTAGAACAAGGGAGTAATTCCTTCAGGAGCTCTGCACAAACAACCCACTGCAGTGAAGGACTGGGATAGAGCAGAGGAGCACATTCACAGAATCCCACAATCCCAGGATATCCTGAGCTGGAAGGGACCCCACAAGGACCATCCAGTCCAAACCCCAGCCCTGCACAGACACCCCAACAATCCCACCCTGTGTCCCAGAGGATCATCCAAAGGCTCCTGGAGCTCTGGCAGTCTTGGGGCCGTGCCCACTGCCCTGGGGAGCCTGGGCAGTGCCCACCACCCTCTGGGGGAAGCTTCCTGAGATCTGGAGGAAGAAGGGATAACAAACTCCACAGCCTCACACCTGGGGAAGCTCAGCCTCTCCTCAGCACCCTGGCAGGTGCCCAGGGATCCTGCCCAGCCTCAGATCCCACTGTCTGCTCTGAGCAGACCCAAAGGTGGGTCAGCAGCACGTGTATCCTCCCTCACCTCCCAGGAATTTGCTTTAGATCTTACTCCAGACTGAGGGATAACTCAGGGAATGGAGTCCAGGAGCCAGAGGGCTCTGTGGGCTCCTCACAGTTCATGGTGGGTGCACAGGTTGTCCACCCTGGTTCTTGGGTGTCCCAGTAGTTATGGGTGATCAGGGCAGAGCAAGGGGGTCCTGGGACCATTTCTATTTTACAAAGTGCACATTTCTAGAGAGAAAACAGATTATTGGTTTTGATTCCAACAAGGTTAAAATGGGGCCCTTCAGAATTGCAAGAAAGAGAGAGTTTCTAAGATGGTCAAAGTGACCTTTGGAAGCAAAAGATTCTGTCAGTCATTTCTGGATACACTTTCCCTGGGAAATGACCTCAGGGAACAGCTGCCCAATGGGAAACTCAGGTGGCTCAGCCTTGGTGTGAGCAATCCCAGAGCTGAGGATGGCCTGGTCAAACCCCCCGAGTTATGGAAAGCTGATGCATCATGGATTGTTCCTCCTGAGTCATCTCATAATTTTTGTGGAGAGGGAAAGAGCAGGAAGGACTATCCACACTTTCTCTGGGAGGAAGGTGGTGACAGCAGAACAGAGTTCCCAGCCCTCACCCCATGCTGGGCCAACTAACCTGCAGCCACAGGGCTGGAACAGGGAAGTGGTGGAGTCACAAGGCCTGGAAGTCTCCAAAAAAACATGTGGAAGTGCCACTTTGTGATACGGTTTAGTGGGCATGGTGGTGTTCTGGTCAAAGGCAGGACTGGATGGTCTTGGAGGTCTTTTCCAGCCTTGATGATTCTACAAAAAGCTGTGCAGTTGAGTGGGTGGTCCCGTGTGGAGGTGGAGATGGGTTTGGGTTAATTGGGTTAATTGACTTAATTCCTCATGGGGGGCAGTGGAGGGGCAGGCACTGATCTCTGCTCTGTGGGGACCAGGGACAGCACCCAGGGAAGGGCTGGGGCTGTGCCAGGGCAGGCTCAGGGGGCATCTCAGGGAAAGGCTCTTCCCCCAGAGGGTGGTGGGCACTGCCCAGGCTCCCCAGGGCAGTGGGCACGGCCCCAAGGCTGCCAGAGCTCCAGGAGCCTTGGGATGATCCTCTGGGGCACAGGGTGGGATTGTTGGGGTGTCTGTGCAGGGCCGGGGTTTGGACTGGATGGTCCTTGTGGGTCCCTTCCAGCTCGGGACAGCCTGGGATTCTGTGATACTGTAATAAGAGGTTAACAAGAAGCTGCAACTGGTCCCTTCCTGAGTGAGGCAGGGAGTGGTGGCCAAAGCCTTTTACCTCTTTCATCTTGCAGAGAAACATGAATTCCTGCTCTCTGGAGGTGGGACTGTTGCTGCAACCAAGGCTGCTTTGATGCCTGCACGGGACTCGGTTGCATAACAAGCACAATTAGTCCCATCTAACACCCGAGAAGTTACCTCAGAGCTCTGGTTTAGGCCAGGCTTAGCAATTGCTTGGGAATCTGCCTGGAGCTGCCAGTTGGCACAGGGAGGTTCACGTGCCCCTGTGGATGGGAATCCATTCCACCCATCCTTGCTCTGAAGGGAGCTCCTTGCTCTGCTTTAACCTCTGGGAAGTTGCTCAAAGATTATTTTTAAAACTACTGGTAGAAGCTCTTCCCAAGGCCGGTTCCAGCAGAGGTGGGAGTTGTACAAGACCATGATGGACAACAAGCCTTCATCCTGCCTTTCACTGAGTCAGGGAATTTGGGTCTTCTCCTTAGCTTTGCCATGGTGAGGTATTTGCTTCACCTTTTGGAAACTCCATTAGTGACACCCACATGGGATTGAATTGCTACTCATGTTTTAGAACAGCTCCTGTCTGGTTTGGACATATTTGGCTTCTCAGTGGTGGGCACTACACAGGTTTGGGTGGAACCACATGGTCTCTAAGGTCCCTTCCAAGCCAAACCTTTCTGTTATCCTTTGACACGTAGATGATCTTGCCCTGTGCCTGTTGGGGACTGAGGGAACACATCAGTAACTTCCCAGCTACTGGAAGTGGGAGCAAGGGAATATCTCCAGGGCATGAGACACTCCTGAGAGCTGACTCAAGCACTCTGCCTTCCAATGTGAGGCTGGGGTTGAGCAGACCTCATGCTTTGAGGGGAGATTCATCTCCCTACTCTAGACCCCTAAATCTGATATCTATGGATTACCATGGAATGCTTTGGGTTGGAAAGAACCTTGAAGTCCACCTCATTCCACCCCCTGCCCTGGCCACAGACACCTTCCACCAGCCCAGGTTGCTCCAAGCCCCATCCAACCTGGCCTTGGACACTGCCAGGGATCCAGGGGCAGCCACAGCTTCTCTGCCCAACCTGGGCCAGGGCCTGCCCACCCTCCCAGCCACCAATTCCTTCCCAATATCCCACCCTGTGTCAGTTTGAGGCCATATCCCCTTGTGCTGTCCCTCTATCCCTTGTCCCAAGCCCCTCTCCAGCGTTCCTGTAGCCCCCCTTGAACAGCCGCTGAATTCCACGAGGAACATGTCATTTATAGCTCAGCATGGGCTCATGCTCTTCTGCATCTCCCCAGGGGTCACACCTTAGGGTGAGTCATGTCCCAGGCTTTTTGGAAAGAAAACACCAAGTTGGAAAGCCGAGCAAGAAGAAATGGATTCCCAAAGCCCAGAGCAGCCTGGAGAGGTTGGATTTAGGGCACCACCAGCTCGGTGGCCCATTGACAGCTAAAAAGAGGAGAAGAAAATCATGAAAGGTTCTTCATCTTGGTCTTTTTTTCTCTGGAGACAAAGTTAAAGCCTTCAAATCAAGGTTTGTGTCAGACTGAGGCTGAGACTGCCGTGGTTTGCAGACATGGAATCATTGAGGGTGGAAAAGAGCTCATCCCTCGGGATGCAACACAGACAGCTGTCAACCAAAGCAGCAGAGTCTGGGCCAGTGATCCCTCTCCAGAACATAAACACCCTCCCTAAAACCTTGTTGGAATCTGTGGAGTGGGAAAGAGGAGGAAGACTGTGTAATTTGGAGCAGTGACTTGTATAATCCTATAAACAAACTGTTGCTGAGCTGCACCGGTTCCCTTTTTAATTAGCACATGAGCGGGTGGGGTGGGGGTTCCGTGGTCACCTCTGGAGGCATGAGGATTTCAGAACCCACAGCCCCTGTTTCTGGAACCTGCCCCACATCCCACATCCACAGCAGGATCCACTGCCCATCCAGGGAAAGCAGGAGCAAACTGGGGTAATTTTCCAGAATTCCCTCTGCTGGAAATGGGAAAAATACTCCAAAGGAGGGAATTATACCCGTGTGCCCAGGGCCAGCCTAAAGGATGGTCCCATCCTGCTTGGATGCTGTGTAAGCATGTGGCAAAGGGCATTCCTTGCTCCAAAGAGTTTACAGGGAGAGCAGATGTGACAGAGGAGGTCCAGCTGGAATTTCAGGAGAGGAACCACAGTGCAGTGTCACTGGGTGACTTGCCTGAGGTCTCAAAAGTGAAATGGAACCCTAATTGAGCTCTGGATGCTGCCAGGTCAGGTCAGGGATGCAGCCCTGGAGTTCCACCCATGGATCTCGGACAGGTGTTGGGTTGTTACAGAATCACTGAGGTTGGAAAAGGCTTGTGAGACCACCAAGTCCAACCTGTGACCCCTCAGCACCTTTTCAGCCAGCCCAGGGCACTGAGTGCCATGGCTGTGGATCCCAGGAAGGCAGTATGGGATCCCTGAGCTGGGACACCACCAAATTGCTCCCTGTTCATGCTTTTGGTTGCTTTTCTTTTGGTTTGTCATTTTAAACCCCTCAAATTCTCTTGCAGTTTTGGCTGAGCTGAGGACACAGCTGGACCTCCCTCTATGGCTGGGGGTAGAGCAAATCATTCCAGGGATTTTAGGGTAAATTCCCCTCCAGGCTGCTGCTGTAGGCAAATCTAAGGATGGTGTGAGTGACACTGGGGGATTAAGCACAGCAGGTCAACCCCATCCACCAGCAGTGGAAGATGCTTCCATCAAGCTTGTGGAAAGAAACACAAACATAAGTGGAATCCGTGCATCCAGCATTGGAATCAAAGCTTCCTCCAGTCTTAACCTATTTCACTCGATGTTAAGCCAAGCTCAATAACTAACCTGGCCTTTGTAATGCAGTGGAAGCTTCTCCCCACACTTGGGAAGAGGAAAGATCCCCAAAGGTGGCTGTCCCAGCAAAGCAGCTCTGGGGAGAGGTCTCTGGAGACCTGACCATCTACTCTGTGACCTTCAGCCAAGTCTCCCCATGTCCTTGCCCAGCTGTCCAGAGGACCACCAAGGCATGGGCTGTGCCTTTCCAGAGCCACTTGGCAGACCCTCATCCCAGCCACACAGGGAGGGTCCACGCCTGGGATGCCTCAGTTTTTTAGGACACATCCTTTTCTCCCAGTCTCCAGTTCCCTCCTGGTGCTGTCTGTCTGTCTGTCTGTCCACCCAGAGGCCAGCTCCTGCTGCAGCCTTCTCCCTTGGGTTGAAGTCATCCTTGGGCTGAAGTCATCCTTGGGTAAACACCTGCAGGGCCTCACCCCAGCTCTGGGGGTGAGGAGCTGCTCTGAGATCACTCGGCTTCGTTAGCCCACAAGGCTGAGTCCCACGATGGGACCTGTGATAACCCCAGTGTTTGCCTCCCAGCCTTCCCAGAGTGCATTCCTCTCCTGGGGAAGCTCCCATGAACCCTCCGCCGGGTGCCAAGGAGGGGTTGGAGCACGTTGCCAGCACCTCTCCTGTCCCTGGGCTGCAGGGAAGGCCCTTCCCAGCCAGCTGTGACACCCACGCCAGGCACTCCCTACCCACAGCCTGTGCCTTTCGCACTCAGGAGGAGCCACACAGGCCACGAGTCCGGGCTCTGCCCCCTCCAGGCATCCCAGCCCACGTGGCACCAGGACCTGGAAGGGGCTGAGGGCACCTGGTGTCTCTGGCACCTCGGCATTTTGGGGTGAAGGTTTATGCCAGCTGTGTGGAGAGGGAAGATGCCACCTGAACCTCTGTGGTGGCCTGGGATCTTCTGCAGAGCTGCACAGAGTCCTTGATGCCTGACTGGGTTTGGAGTGGGATGACCAGTCCAGGTGCAGTGGGGGGAGGTTTAGACTGGAGAGCAGGGAAAAATTCTTCGCCAAAAGGCTGCTCAGACATGGGCACAGCTGCCCAGGGCAGGGGTGGAGTGCCCATCCCTGGAGGGGTTTCAAAGCCATGTGCATGTGGCACCTGCAGACACGGGTTAGTGGTGGCCTTGGCAGTGCTGGGGGATGGCTGGATTTGATCTTAAGGGTTTTTTCCAACCTAAACAATTCCATATTTCTGTGATCACCAAACTGGCCCTCCCTGCAATCACAGACAAGCAATGGGGTCACACTTGTTAAGCCTCTCCCCAAAAATCAGCCAAGTCTCTCCTCAGGCCCCTGGGACAAGCACATGGCACAGGACTGTGGAACAGCTGAGTCTGGAAGAGACTTTGGATGTGTTAGTACCAAATCTTTGAAGGAAAGATTGTCTCCAAAGACCAGGGGAGTTGCTCAGGAGTTTTCTATTCAGGATCTCAAAACCTCGAACGATGGAGCTCCTGCACTGAGGGATCTTTTAGGGTTGGTGCATTTTCCTTGCCCTTGTGCCTGAGTTCTCTTGTGCCCCCAAAACCAACAGCAGAGTTACAAAAGCAACCTCTGTTACGCTTTGGAATGTGCCCAGACAGTTTTTTTTTGGGGAGACTGTTGACTGGCAGGGATAAAAGCAGACCCTGTCCTGACAGTGAAGTTCCTGGGTGAGCCCATATCCTGGTCCTGGGTGAGAGTCCTCAGAGCTCTGGGGGTTTGTACTGATGCCCTGACACCAAATGGGGTTCAACACTGAAGGTGTTGGCCCAAGGAAAAGATTTGGCCCTATTTCATTACTGTCCTGTCTCACAAGTGCATTTTAAACTGACACAGGGCAGGTTTGGATGGGATATTGGGAAGAAATTCTTGCTGCCCTGGTCCAGGTTGGGCAGAGAAGCTGTGGCTGCCCCTGGATCCCTGGCAGTGTCCAAGGGCAGGTTGGATGGGGCTTGGAGCACCCTGGGCTGGTGGGAGGTGTCCCTGCCCATGGCAGGGGGTGGCACTGGGTGGTCTTTAAGGTCCCTTCCAACCCAAACCATTCCACGGCATTCCTGGGATCAGGGCAGGAAGGTGTGGTCAAAGCAAGGAAGGGTTTGAAACGATCCCGAGTTTGTAAGTGGCTCCACGGCCCCCTCCGGAGACACGAAGCAAGAAAAGGACTTTCCCAGATTTATTCCTGCAAGAACCAAAGATTTACTCCCACTTGGCTCTCCTTCAGGTGCCATAAATTGAGCCCACTATCTTTTCACAGATTGTCTTGCTGGATTTATCAGGAAGGAGTTTATGGTTCAGAGCCCCCTTTTCTCCCCAGCCTCCCTTCCAACGACCTGAACAGCCAGCCCGGGGTCCCGCCTGTGTTTATAAATATGTGTATCAGTTACATTAATGGAAACTGATTTATTACACAAATAAGAGACTTCATCAATTTTCATCTGGACCTCTTTCAATGGGACATAAATTACGCTGCTGCTACTGGGTTTGGATTTCTAAGTGGATTTATCGGAGCAGGGACTTTGCTCATTTATTTTATAGCTTTCTTTGTCTGTAGAATAATTACAGTTTTGAAGTTTTTCTCCCTCTCCTTTGCTCCTTTTATTTATCCCTCTTGGAAAGCACTGGCTGATATTCTGAGGAGTGAGCTCAGACACAGCTTGAGCAGCCCCTTTGTGTTCCTCTCCTGAGCTGCCCGTGAAAGCAGCACAGTTTGAAGGACATGGGGTGTCACAGAAGACACACTTAGACCATCTCTAACCCCGAACAGAGGTGCTTGGTGTTTGTTTTGGACAATACTTGATCTCTTTTAGGATGAAATTGGCCTCTTGTTGCCTGTTGGCTCTGGCTGGTGCCTTCTCCAGGTGGATGGGAAGCAGAGCCCCTTGACTTGTCTGCATGAGCAGATCTGTCACATAAACTCTTCCTGGCCACACAAACTCTGCAGCTCCTTAAATGTCTAAGGTTTCCTTAAAACTCTACAGCTTCCATGCACTGCCATGAGGCCCTGGGACTTGGTGAGGAGTTTCACTGGTCCCAGGACAGGAGGAAAAGTGAGCACAATGACAGAAGGAGGAGGCCTTTGCATGGCAAAGCCCTCACAGCAGAGTCCTAAAGGCTGGACTATCCCTGCCAGCCCAGGGAGCCCACCCTGTGCCCGATGCCCACCTTGTCCCCCAGCCCAGAGCNCAGCCCCTCCTGCTGCTCCAGCCCCTTCCCAGCTCCGTTCCCTTCCCTGCACATGCTCCAGCTCCTCAATGTCCTTCCCAGGACACAGGACTCGAGGTGAGCCCTCACCAGTGCCCAGCACAGGACAGAAGGGCAGAGCTGCTCCTTTCCTGCCTGCGGAGGTGACACGGGACACCCTCTGGCCCCATTCCCAGCCCTGCCCATAGGACCGGGCAGCAGGAGGTGATGCGGGTCATCCTGCGAGCCCAGGAGCGCCCATCTCTGCCGAGGAGCTTTAACTCTTCCCGCTGTCCTTGTTCTCCCCTCGCTCCCCTCTCCCCGGTGCCTGCCCTGAACTGCTGCCCAGAACACTTTCTTCTGCAACTCGTTTGTGGAGCCTCTAGAAAGCGAGCCAAAGGCTTGCCTGGTTTTTGTTGTTGCTGCTGTTTTTGCCTGGGGCTGGAGCACAATTCCATGAAACAGAAGCCCAGGCTCCCAGGAATGCAGTGCATTACGACACTGTGCCGCAGAGACTTAGACTATTTACATAATAGATCAGAAAGCCCGGCCAATTAGCTGACAAAGGGAAGGGCGTGCTAGCGGGGCACGCAGAGTTCAGCCTAATTAAGAGCAAGCCATTAGAGAGCTCGCCTCAAAATTCGAGTGGAGGAGGAAGATGAGAAGGCAGTGGTGACGGAGAAGGCAGGGATGACCTTTCCGAGGGCACAGGGACATTTCCTCCTCATCCACACCACTGACCCCCAGCTCCTGGTGGGGAGGGGGAAACCGAGGAGGTTCCTGGGCTGTAGGTGAGAGCAGAGTTGGGGCAGCAGCACCTCAACACTCTGTGACCCCTGGCTGCTCGTCCCTCACCCATTCCCACCATGAGCCACGGGCAGCAGGGCTCAGCTGTTGAAGAACACACTCAGGGCAGGTAGATCCGTGGGGGAATTGGACTCTGGATGGAAGGGAATGGTTGGAGTCAGAGGGATTGAGCCGGGAATGGGCATTAAGCCTAACAATGGGCACTGGGACCTGCAGGACCCAATGGACAAGACCCCAGCCCAAAACTCACCATTGCAACAGGTCCATGGACCATAAGGGTATAAAATCCCAGGGATTCCTTTAGTTGGGATCCCTCCCTGGAGGCACCAGGATGGGCCTGGGCAGGGGTGAGGGTCAGACTTGATGGTCCACGTGGGTCCCTTCCAACTCAGCACATTCTGTTATTCTGGGATTATGTCTCACTGCACCACAATTAAATGCCTTAAAGGAACCAGACTTTTGGAACTCTGCTGTGGGAATCCTGGGATTGAGGTGGTGAGGGAAACTTCCTAAAATGTGAGTAGGGATTCAAAAGGGGCAGCCATTGGGTCACTGGAGCTGCCCCCTGTGAGGGGCTTCAGTGCCAGCAGGGCAGGCTGGGGTGGGGTCTGTGCAGGGCCAGCAGCTGGACATCATGATCCTTGTGGGTCCCTTCCAGCATATCCTGGGGTTCTGTGAGGGCAATTCCAGAGCGACATCCCAATGGACACTCAGGAAAGCTTCACGTCTCCCCGTGCCCTGCAGTGACCACATCGTCACCCGATGCGGTGTGAAAGGCCACCTTCTGCTCAGCGGGCAGCAACGAGGCCCACCCACATGGAGGAAATCTCGGTCCCAATCACCGCCTAATTAAGTTAATTTGCTAATTGCCAGCTCTTAGCCAGGGGAGCAGCGCCACCTGCTGAACCCTCCTCTTGCTCCAGCCCGGTTTGCAGCACCCCCCGTCCCCCAAACCCACGGGGCAGGGGCAGGGAGAGGAGAAATCGGGGCTCTCCCACATCTCCCACCCTGGGAATTTCAGCCAGACTCCATCCCATTGTTCTACTGTACCCTTTGAGCAACCTGGTCTAGTGGAAGGTGTCCCTGCACTGGCAGGGGATTGGATCTGAATGATCTGCAAGGTCCCTCCCAACTTAAACAATTCCATGATTCTGTGCAAGCCTTGGTGGTCTTTGGTCTCACAACAAGGGAGACTCTTCCTACAGAGCTGGAAGCAGGAGTTTCCTTTCAAGACCACCATCCATGTGATGAGTTACCACTTGCCAGCCGAGCTCTGCTGACAGTGTGCCTTTCTCGCCAACAGCAAAATAACATATATAAAAACTAGAAACCTTAAAGCATTTTTATGCTTCTTCTGTCCACTCAACTTTGCCCTTCATGAGGGTTTAATAAAAAGTGTTTGGCCTGCTGGTCGCAGTACGTCAGAGCAGCACATGATTGGTTGCAGTTGTTCAGTTCTCAGGTGGTAACGTCCACAAACGATGTAATTCCAGCTCAGGCCTTTCTCTGTCCAAATCCCAAGTGTCCCCACTCAGGGAGCCTGAATTCCCAACCTTCATGTCAATATACCAAGACTTTGGCCACCAAAACCTGCAAGTCTGGCTTGCAAATCTTGAGCTTCTCTTAATATTTACGAGATCTGGGTGCTGTTCATCTGCCAGCTCTTAGCTCGCAGAAGGCTTTTCATTTCATATTTCTAAGCTTTTTTACAGTCACAATTTTTTCCCCTTTTCTTTTGATGTTGAACAAAACCTGAGATTCTTCACACCATCTCCTGAACCCACAGCTGGGATTTTACGGGAAGAACTTCCACAACTGCAAGATGTCCAATAAAATCATAAAAGCTGGCAAGGCCGGGGGGTTCCTCCCTCCTTTATTGCTCGTCCATAGGACAAGTTAATTGGTGTGATCCAGCTGCTGACTGGATTTAGGACAGATCCTTAAAAGCACTTACAATTCCCAGGGCTTGGAGTCCTCCTACGAACCAGACACCTCAGAGGTGTCTCTGTTATGAGCCTGTTTGCTCTGGCTGCTTCTTTAGGGTAAATTGTGCCATCCTACAACAGGTAGAACAAAATCAGCTTTGAAGGTTCTCATCTCTTCTCTTGCTGAAGGAAAAAAACAGGGCTGGAGTGGCTGTTTTCCGAGTACATGCCCTTCCCTAACCCATCCAGGACGTGCCCTTCCTGAACCCGGCCGGCCACGAAAGTTCAGCCCCGTAAGTCCTTTTCAAATCTGGCCTCTAAGACACTGTGTCAGCCCCTTCTGGGGCCTCATGTTTTGCACAGATCACCCTCATTAGCAAGGGAAAGTGGGATAAATGGAACAGGCTGCACTCCTGGCGCGATTCCTTCTGGTTCCTCTTGGAAGTCCCCACGATTCCAAGGGATCCTTCCAAGCAGCCTTGGTTCGTGACCGCTGCGGATTAGGGAAAGGCCGGGGATCCAGCATCCCTGCAGCTCATCACTGACAGCAGGGAGTGTTTTCAATAAGGGATTCTTGCTTTGCTGGGAGCCTTTCAGAGGCTGTTTACAACAACAGCCCCACAATTACCTCCAAATGATGTCCTTGGAGGAGGAGGTTCTGGGAAGCTTCTGAGCTGCTCTATCTCTATCGGCAATGTGAAAGCAATCAGGGCTTGTTTGGAGCTGGAGACGCTGTTGTTGTAAACAGATGTTGCTTTAAAGTGAGATCTTCCTCCCTGGGCAGCCGGAGCTGAAGGAGAAGAAGGATCCAGCCCAAAAGGAGCAGAGCAGAGAGATTAGTCAGGCTTTCCACTCCATGCGCTCATGCACCGTGTCAAATGTGAGCTGAGAGCCCCAAATCTGCCATTTCTAACACCAACATAGACTCAGAGCTCATTTCCTCCTATTTCCACAACGAGGTGAAAAGGTTCAGGGGGAGTTGCTTTGTTTGTGTTTTTCCCTGGTAAAGACAAGGATTCGGAGTGAGCAAAGCGTGATGGATGTTCACCGGGTGTCTGAACAATGGGAATATCCAGAGGAAAGCTGGAGGCAAATATTTGTTTTATTCTTAAATGGAGGATTTTTTCTTCTGGGGAGGGGACAGGACAGGAAAAAACAATCTGTCCAGAAGACAGAGCACTGAAACGAGCCCTCTCCTTCTTCCCAAACCACAGGACCTCGGGGAAAGATTAGACTTTCTTAATCGCCTCCTTCTCTCAGCCTTCACAGTTGAAACTTTAAAAACACGTTTGGGTAGGAATTTCAAATCCTTTTCCAGGGCTGCAAGTGATAGAAACCGAGCCACGGGAACCAGAGAAGCTGGTGGGAAGCACTGTGGGATTTGAGGGGACACTTTGGGGTGCTTGGAAATCGTGGGAATTGTCCCCTTGGAGGGATGGTGGCTGTTGGGCTTTGAGAGGATTCCTCCCAGCTGTCTGGGTGACCCTGCAGATGTCCCCAAGACCACATCCAACCTATCCAGAGGTCCACCATCATCTCCTTCAATTCAGAATCCCCTTGCTGAGCAAGGCAGGAGCACTGGGATATGATTCCAACCATCCCTTTCCTCACAGGAAGATCCTGGAGTGAGCCCTTGGCTTATTTTCTCACCTGTAAATTGGCTGTAAATTATCCTTAATCCGGACAAGAATCTCTCTGTGCTTTGATTCCTACCCTGGAGGGGCTGCTCTTCCATCTGGGCAGAGCAAAAGCTTTTGGGGACACATTTGGGACACAATTTCTCCTTCCCTTGAGCTTCCATGGCCCAGAGTTAGACCCTGTTTGGTGCAGCTGGGTCTAACAGCAGGTAGGAGGAAACTCAGAGGTTTGTTCGACCAGGGAAAAGGGTCTCACAGGAGAAGGAGCAGGGAAAACAAGGGGGGAAAAAGCACTGACTCCCCCCATTGCAAAAAGGAGAAAAAGAAAGAAGGGGAAAAGAGGTTTTCTGCCTGCAACCAAATATCGATACTGAGCTTTACCTGGAATGGTTTTCTCCTTCCCTGCTTCTGTGGGAATGACACAAAAAAAGCCCTGACTTCCCCCATTCCAGGAGGGAAAAAAGGAAGGGAAAAAAAGGTGTTTTCTGCCTGTAATACCAAA
>VXBX01004086.1:141260-174682 GCA_013400415.1 Scytalopus superciliaris
CCTGAGCCTGCCCTGGCACCGCTCCAGCCCTTCCCTGGGTGCTGTCCCTGGTCCCCACAGGGCAGAGCTCAGTGCCTGCCACTCCTCTGCCCCTCTCCAGGGAGTTGTCCCTGCACTGAGGTCTCCCTTCAGTCTTCTCTTCTCCAACTGGGCCCAACTGGAGTTGATTCAGGTTTTTGTGGTCCATTCCCACCACTTCCAGATTTTTTCCTTCCCCAACAGAGGCAGAATCCTCAGGAATACCTACTCCAAGGCTAATTGATGGCTCCCTCTGGCTCAGGGGGCAGCAAAGTCTGTTCCATGTGTGGGCTGTTTCTACAGGCAATTGAAATACCCCCAGTCAACACTGAGGGACTAATTGAGCACAGGACCTCAGTCCCAGTTCTTACAGGATCACAGAATTGCAGGATGGTTTGGGTTGGGAAGGAGCTTAAAACTATCCCAATCCACCCCCTGCCATGGGCAGGGACACCTCCCACCAGCCCAGGGTGCTCCAAGCCCCGTCCAACCTGCCCTTGGACACTGCCAGGGATCCAGGGGCAGCCACAGCTTCTCTGCCCAACCTGGGCCAGGGCCTGCCCACCCTCCCAGCCACCAATTCCTTCCCAATAACTCCTTATAAACTGGCTCTGTCCCCTTTCTTTCAGCCCTCATACACATGTTCAGCCCGATGTAACAAGGTTCTTTCTCCCACATAAAATTCTTTTTCTGTTCTGAGGAAATTCTTCTTCTTGCTTTGACACACAATCCATGGAGAGCCTCATCCAAGGCAGGGATGAGGAGCTGCTGCTTAGCTCACCCCCAGGGCTGCCAAAATCCGCAGACAAGGTGTTCCTCCAGCTGCCTCGCTGCCAGGGCTGGATCTCATCGGCGTTTTTATAGGGAGCAGGTCAGCAAATGGCTCCAGGACCGGCATCAGGGGGAATTCACGCTCCTCGCTCCTCAGACCGCTTGCCCAAAAAGTGAGATCCTTGATTGGGTCTCTTTCCCAAGGACTTGAATCCATCCCCGGTGTGCTCCTGCATGAAAAGAGCTGTGAGATGGGGTAAAAACCCTCCCAATTTTAGCCTGAGTGTGGGAAATTTAGCAGTGTGGATTTGCAGGATTGCATCAGGCTCCCGAGCTGCAATTTCGGGAACGGCGGTCTCTTGAGGGATTGCCCAGTTGAGGCTCCTTGGGGGTGTTTGCAGGAGATGCTGGGAGTTTGCAGCAGCCTGGAGCCCTCAGCAAGTCCTGCTGCAATTTGCCTTTTATCCACTGTAAAATCCTCATGGGAGAATCCTCCAGGTCTTTCCCATTCACTTTGCTGATCCCCCGGGAATGCGAATGCCACAGGAATTGTATCTTTGGGAGTATTTTGGATTTTAATATCTGATTGATACAACTTGAGGAGCAACAAAGAAAGGCAAAAGTTATCCCTGCTCCTGCTTCATTTGGCCTCACTCCTGTTTTTTGACAGGCACATCAAATAAAATTAGAATCATGGGATTGTTAAGGTTGGAAAATAAGATCAAAATACGGTTGGAAAATAAGGTTGAAAATAAGACCATTGAGCCCAACCATCCCCAGCACTGCCAAGGCCATCACTCACCCACATCCCCAAGTGCCACATCCATCGGGATTTTAAACCCCTCCAGGAATGGGGACTCTGCCCTGGGCAGCTGTGCCAGGCCTGGACAACCCTTTCCACAAAGGATTTTTCCCTGATATCCAACTTAAATCTCCCCTGGTGGAACTTGAGGCCATTTCCTCTTATACTGTGCTTTGTTTCCTGGGAGAAGAGACAAATCCCCACCTGTCTCCTCCCTCCTGTCAGGAGTTATGACCCAAATTTGTTGGACCTTGTCCCTTCCCTGTCCTGGAAAGCTCCTGTGTCTATTCTCATGTGAGAACCAAAGCCCTCAGAACAGCAATTCAATCCAAATAAAATTTCCCAGAGATTTCCAGCTCTGCAAGGAAAGGAAAGGATTTCATCCCAACCACTGGCAACTGCAGTGCTCTTCTCCTGAGTGTTGGGCTGCAGTTTTCCCTGGGAATACAAACTAGCAGGAAGGAACTGAGGAGGGAATGTTTGCTCCGGATCACCATGTGGAGATTCCCTGTCTGGGAAGGGCAGGGATGGAGCAGGGATGGAGCTGAGGTCACCAAATCCTCAAGGGATGGGTCTCTCCGGGTCTGCACCAACACTGGCAGCTGTTTCCTTCCCATCTTTTCCTTTTCCCATTTCCATTCGGGATCTGAGGCTGGAACCTAGGTGCTGCTGTTTGTAAGGATCCAGATTTCTCTGCTTTTCCACAGGTTCGTATCCACATCTCCAGCTTCATCCTCTCCTGCTCCCAGCTCCTGATTCCAATCTGCAGTCCAGGTGAAATAACACAACAGAAAGGTAAGATATCCCTCAAATTCACCACATTGCTCCTGGGAGATCCCAGTGCTGCAGCACAAAGGAGGCAATTGGTGTAAATCCAGGGAAACTGAGGCAGAGGGAAGTTGCAGGAGTCATCCCAGACAGGAAGAGAAATCCAGGGCATTCCCATGGTTGTGGAATATCATGTGCCCATTTATACCCCTGCTCTCAGTATCCACCCATTTCCTTGGGTATCACCTCACTGCTGATCCCTGCTGATATAAACATGCCAAGGCTGCACTTGGAATCACAGAATCATGGAATTGTTAGGGTTGGAAAAGACCTTTGGGATCATCAAGAACCACCAACATGCCCTAAATTGCCACATCCACAGGTTTTCTGAACACTTCCAGGGATGGGGACTCCACCTCTGCCCTGGGCAGCCCCTTCCAATGCTTGACAGCCCTTTCCATGATTTATCCCTATTGGATTGGTTGGACCATCACAAATAACCACTGGAATTCCCCCAGGAGCGTTGTCTCACACTTGGCCTTTTTCCTTGGACTGTTTTCCATGGAATAGGATCCTTATGGAGAAGAGATGACTTTCCTCCCACTTCTACCTGTTGCTTTTTGCCTGGCTGAGGGTTTGTAACTCACTCACACTTTGATTTCTTCCTTGATCCCGGATTTGAGATGCTGCCTTCCATAAAATGTGTTGGATTGGACCCATCTTCCCCTGGGATATGGGACATCAACCATTGCTTCCTCCATTACATGGAATGACCTGCTTGAAATCCAAACACTGGTGTTCCTGGAATGTGACAGGACATTGGCCCTGACCATAAGAAATGTGGCAAATATAAATATGGAGGGGAATAGAATACGGAGAGAGGAATAGCAGGGAAAAGAGAGGGGAGATGGAACCTGTAGGAGACGATGTGGTAGGGAAACATAAACCATGGATGTGGGAATGATGCATTTTAGCATTTAATGGTGTGTTTTCCAGTAGCCAGTCTAAGGAATTTGCCAATTTCTCTCCATTTGCTCCCTCTGGAGCACAGAAGGGACTCCTCTCCCATCCCTGGGAATCCAGCAGGAGGCTGTTGGTGTGGATTCCTTGCCAGGGATGGGGAAGGAAAAGCTCTGCCTGTTTGGAGATCCCCAGGTGAGTCCAGCCAGGCCTGTGTGGGGCAGGAGTTTCATGCAAGCCAAAAATAACTCAGGAAAAGCCTCCTTTTTTTTTTTTTTTTTCTGTCCTAGGATGAATAAAAAACTGGGAGCTGCAGAACCTTTTCCCTTCCCTCCATTTCCCAGCACTGGGTTATTCCTTCTAGCCTTTTATCAGGACTGGGCTATTCCATGTTCCCAGGGCTGGGTTATTCCTTCCCTCCATTTCACATCAGTGGGTTATTCCTTTGATCCATTTCCCAGGACTGGGTTATTCCAGGATCCATCCATTTATCAGCACTTGGTTATTCCTTCCATTGATTTCCCAGGACTGGGCTATTCCCTCCATCAGTTTTCCAGTACTGGGCTATTCCCTCCATCCATTGCCCAGAACTGAGTTATTCCTTCCAGGTGTATTTTAGTTCATCCCAAATCCACAGAAACCTCCCCTGGATTTGAAAATAAGTCCCAACAAAATGCATTTCTAGGCACTTTCTACTTTGGGTTGGGTAAAAAAGGGGTTACTTTTCCTCCCATCTACTTGTGTTTTTCAAGTTCCAAAAATGAGTTAATCCCTGTGATTTTGGTGCTCATGGAGACTTTGGAGAACTTCCTTTGGCCTCAAAAACATGGGAGAAATTCCGGTCTTCTCCTGCTCATCCCTCTGTGCTGCCACATCTCCACAACAAATGCTTTCCTTTGGCTGGGCTGGAATATTTCCCTCCTCTTCCCTGACTTTGGTGATAATTGCTCTCCTGAGTGTGGACATGGGGAGAGTTTTCCAAGGATTTTTGCACTGAGCTGAGCCCCTTTCCAGATTCCAAGGGGAGGAATGTTCCCTCACACTCCCCAAGGGATCCTTGTGTTCCCTATGGAAAGAGGCAGAGAAAAGCTTTGCATGTACCTGGCAGAATTTTCCTACTGAGCCTTTTCCCCCCTTTTCCAAAGAAAAATAAACACAAAATCAACGTTTGGTTGAAGTGACTGTTTTGGCAAGGGATGTTTATTTGAAAAAAAAACTTTTCTGGTTTTGTAATAATCCCCCAATTCCTGGGGGTTTGGTTACTTCCCAAAACTCCATTTTATTTTTAGTGCAAGCTGGGAAGTGGGGAGGGTTTTGTCCTCTCTTCATTTTAATAAATTAGTGTCGACTTTTGCAATCAGAAATATCTTGCAGAAGGAAGGAGTGATTCCCAGAAAGGCTCCAGGACTGGCCAGCAAGTGCAGGGCTTGGTGTGGAAAAGCTGCGCCTGATTTGAGTCTGTCCTTGGTTCCGTCAAAGAGGCCAAAAAGGGCCCTCAAATAAGGTTTTCCTCAATTCCTAAGTTTTTTCACTCACCAGTAACACCCTGAAAGCTCCCAATGACTGAGGGACCTCTGGGAAGTGACCAAAGATGGTGGGTTTGGTCCAACTCCTGCCTTGCACACAAGTCAGTTCTTAATTTTCCTGCTTGAGGTGATAGAAATCACCTTTTTTCCCCAAAAAAATGTCCTCCTGGGGTTGAATTTTGCAGTAGGAAACCCCTTCTTGTGTCCAACAAAAGGTCTCCACCTGTCTGGCTTTTCCTGGTTGGTTTGTCCCCAAGACAGAGCTGCAACCTGTGGCTCTTTGGGGTTCATCCAGATAATCCTGTGGAATGTTATTGGAATGAAGGGTCACCTTTATAGGGAGTGATGGGGTGGCAAAAGCAGGAACTCCCCAGATACCAAACCAGCTGGAGGATTTCAGCATGTCCAAGGGCCAAGTGCTGGTCCAGCAGAGCTCTGTGATCACAGAATTGTGGAATCATTTAGGGTGGAAAAGTCCCTTTAGATCAAGTCCTGCTGTTCCCCAGCACTGCCAAGGCCACCACTGACCAATGTTCCCAAGTGCCACATCCACACAGCTTTGAAACCCCTCCAGGGGTGGGCACTCCACCCCTACCCTGGACAACCCCTTCCAGTACTTTACAACCCTTTCCATGAAGACATTTTCCCTGATATCCAACCTGAAGCTTCCCTGGTGCAACTTGAGGCCATTTCCTACTGTCAGTGGGACAGAATTCCAGATGGGTCTGGTCCCATTTCATTCCTCCAACTTCAGTCCTGGTGGCATCTAAAGGAACATTTGAGGATAATTTCATTATTAATCTTAATTAAATATGAGACATTAGAAATCAAGCCCAACTCTGTTCACAAACAACAGCAACTCTTCTTCCTTTTCACCTGCTCTGCTGGAGGCTCTGAGGGAAGGGCAGCAGGAAAACAGGAATCTGGGGTTTTCCAGACCAACCAACACCCTGCTGAATCCATGTCAAGGAGTCCCGGAGCTGAATGTTCCAGGAAGTCCACAGCCCCCGGTCCATCCCGGTGCTTGATGAAGTGAGAGTGAGGAGAGGGTGACACCCCGGGCAGCCGCTGATGGGAATTCACAAACAAGTTCCTGGAAAGGGCAGCGAGGGAGTTGGACTTGCAACACTCCGAGGCCACAGAGCCTGTTGCTCCTTCTCACCACAAGGTGGGTTCCCAGCATTCCAGCAGGATTAGGGACTCAGGGAGAACCACAGGAGAAGTCACAGTAGGTGGACCTTTGCAGTGTTTTGTTCCAGGTCTCAGGGGTTGGTCCTCAGAGTTGGATTGAAGGGGAGCAGCGATGGATTTTTTGGTGTTGCCCCTTTAAGTGTGTGGGTGGAACAGGAAAACCAGGAATGATTGCTTCCAAGGAGTCTGAATGATGGAGCTTCCATGTCCTTATCAAGAGTGATCAAGGAGTGCAGCAACATAAATCATATCAAAGTGCACTGAGGAAACAGCACAGATTGGATGCAAAGAATTCCCTTCAAATAGCATCTTAGAATGGCCAAGGTTGGGAAGACCTCTGGGATCACTGAATCCCACCACCATCCCAGCATTGGAATGAACCTTAAAGCCCACCCTGTGCCACCCCCTTCCATAGACAGCTTCCATAGACCAGGTTGCTCCAAGCCCCGTCCAACCTGCCCTTGGACACTGTCAGGGATCCAGGGGCAGCCACAGCTTCTCTGTCCAACCTGGGCCAGGGCCTGCCCACCCTCCCAGGGGGGAATTTCTCCCTGATCTTGGCATCCCATGGACACCTCCGTGACCCCTGCCCTGAAGTTCTCAGGATCCACAGCCAAACGTGGCTATTCCACCACATGCCTTGGGCAGACTGAACCACAGGCTGGTGGATCTCAATGACATTTCCAAAAGTTCTGGCCTCATCATTCCCCCCGGTGATCTCCCACTGCTGGAGGGTCACATTTCTGAGAGCACAGCAGGGCATTTTGGGTTAAAAGCCCCACATTTGTGACCTTCTCTACGCCAGAACTGCTCAGAATTAGGCCAAAAATCCAGCTTTTCCTTTTTTGCCCTTTTTCTTGAACAAAAAGTTCCCTCAAAATCCTTTCTCTCTCCATCTCCTTCACTCTCACTCGCCAATTCTCTCTGTGTCTCTCCCCAGTTTTGGTTCTTCCTTTCCACATCCATTTCATGACAAGTTTGTTTGTTGCTTTTGGCTCCTGGACCAGAATATATTGGGAATTACAATGGATTCTCTGTTCCCGTGGTGGTGGTTGAGTTGCCTTCAACAAGTGCCAAGAGCCGTCAGAATCTGTTCCTCTCTCTAATTTTTTTCTTTTAATATACAAATATATTTTAAGAAAATAATTGTTCCCGAGGTTATTTGACAGTCCAGATTTCCCAATCCCCAAGGAGTCTGCAGCTTTAGACTGGAAGCCTTTCCTAGATGTAGATGGATACAATAGATGGAAAAAAGTACCTCCAGACACCCATCACAGAGGAAATTCCCACTGGAAATCCCAGGGGAGTCTCCCAAAGCTTGTCCCTGGAAGATGGAAATGTCTCTTGCCATGAAAAGGCTCCACAACCTGGGGGAATATCCTTTGCTTTAAAAAATTCCTGTTTGCCTCCCCAAAATGTTTCCATCTATCCCATCCAGGACCGACCTTGCGAATAGATGGGACTTCCCAGATCATTCTGCACTTGGTCTTTTTGGGAATTGATCTTAAGGGAGTTGAATCCTCTGTGGAAGGACAACAGGAATCTTCTCCACAGCTCTCAGAGGATCCACCTGCAATCACAGACACCAAATCCTTCATCCAAGGGTTCCTGGACTGATCCCTGGCTTTTCTGGGAAGCACAGACAGCTAACAGCAATACCAGACCTTCCTCTCTAGATCAGCATCACTTTCATTGGAGTTTCCTTATTTTTGGGGGATTGTTGGAGCATTTTTCTGACTAACAACTCCCCATGGTCTGTTCCCTGTGAGCCATGTTAGGAGTAAAGGAAATGGACGTATTCCAATGAGGACTTGGGAATTCTTTGGAACAGGATATCAGTGCCTGAGCCTCAGCTCCAGGATTTTTATGGGAGGAGCTGAGTGTCCTTTTGGATAATTTCATGGATAAATGGGCCTTACCTGTGAGTGCCAATCCACCTTCCCAATCCCAGATCCTGCTCAGGAAGCAAAAGGAATGTGCCCACCAAGGATCATTCCAATCCCTCTTGGAATGAATTGCATCAGGAAATATGGAAGTCAGGACACTTTCCTGTCTCTCCTTTCAAGGAACTGGAGTAATCCCTAAAATTTCCCTCCCCAAAAAGCCACATATAAGGAAATTCTGCTGAACTCCCATTTTTCATCAAGGCTGAATGTGGATTTCCTGCTGGAAAGATGAAGGACAGTTCAGATTATTAACATCAAATTATTTCAGAACCAATTACAACTAAATCAACTTCATTAAGATTTTTAATTAAAAATGCTGTAACTTTAATCTTGCAGTGGAACATCCTAAAAGGTTTTCTGCCTACAAACACAAGGCAGACTGGGAGACTGGGAAGTGTGGCTGGAAGACAAGGATCAGCCTGGAGAGCTGTGCCCTGGAACATCCCTGTTTCCTGCCAGGAGCACCAAAGACTTCCAGGACTTCCAAGTGTGAGACCCTGGGAAACAGGAGCCATTTTCTGGCATTGTCTCTCCTTTGCTCAGAGTTTTTAAGTTAAAACCCCAACAATTCAAGCAAAAAAACCCACCCCAAATTCAACAACTTCTGTGCTTTTCTCATGTTCTATTCTTTCCTGGCACCATCTGTGAGAGGGGGCTGTGATTAATGACAGTGATAAAGGGCTTGTTCCCACCTTTCCCGAGGAAGAAGATGATTAATCGGAGGCTCCTTGGATTTGATGAATTCCCTCATTTTCTCAGCTGGTGTTTGGACCCACCTCAGGTGTTCCAACACCTTTGGAGCAGAAGACAAATGATCCCCTCCACAACCCAGCAAATAAAACAGCTCTGAAAGGACCTGAGCTGGTCCTTCAGGTTTTTGCCTCCATTTCTGATGGATGGAGCTCCAGGAGTCGGGTGGTTGGGCAGCTGAAGGCTTGGGAAAAGCCAGGATGGATCCTTTTACACTCTGGCTGGAATCTGGCCCAGGAATGTGACCCTGCACTGCCCCCCCGGGCCGTAAATCAGCTCTGCAGCCCCTGTGTGGGGCAGCTGTGAGAGGAAATATTTGTTTCCCCACCTTTCCATCCCTGTTGGATCATTAAATCCCACCTGGGTGACGGCCCTGGCAGATCCCACCATGGGAAGAAGGTGTGGAGAAAGGGAAGGATCCATCCAGGTGGGCTCTGTGCCCCAGGATTTCCAGGAATGGGATGAGTGAGGAGGAAAAACCTTGACCTGGGAATATGTGAGGGAAGAAAGGACAGGACTTATCACTTCCCCCAAGTCGTGGCAGGGCCTGAATTCCAGCTGAGGAATATTCTGTTTGGAAAACTTATTTATAACTTAGGCTGGACTCCAGTTGTGTTGGTGGTTTATTGCACACCAGCCTTGGAATTCTTCTGGAAAGGATTCTTCTGGAAAAGATTCTTCTGGAAAGGGCTTTTTCTGAGCCCTCTGGTGTGTTGAAACCCCAGCCTTGAGGAGGCCAACACTGAAGGCATCCCAACATTTTTGTTCTAAAACCAGAGCAGAAAAATTCCATGATTTTTTGGACCCTCCTGAAAGAAATTGGTGCTTTTTGAGCCCAAATCGCTGCCCAGCACAGGCCAGGGAATGTCATCCATGGCTCAACCTTGTCCTTGGACAACTGTCCATCCTCAAAGGATGGGACTCCCTGAGCACTTTTGCTTCTGGGCTGGCATTTTCCTTGTTTTCTGGAGGGCCAGAAGTGGCCAGGTCTGTGCTGGATGTGCTGGAGGAAACTCAATCCCGTTGGCTCCTGTGGTTGGTTTGTTGGGAACAAACCACCAACTCCCCCCGCTGTGAGTCATGTTGTGACAAATATTTGCCCTCTGGAATCCTCCCCCATCCAGACTGACCTGTCAGGAGCTCAGTTTTGCACTTCACTGGAAGTTCTAAAGAAGAAACAAATGACTTTTGGAGCTGAAGGATATTCCAAAATCTTTGGGAAACCAAGAAGGGGTTGGATTTCAGGGAATGGAAATGTGAATTTTTGAATGCAGAGCAGTTTCAAATTTTAACTGAGAATTGGAAGAAATTTAAAAATCAGGAGGAATTTTGAGTGCAAACAGAAAATCTCACTCTGGATTTTGAAGTTGTGGCTGTTTTAATGTAAATTATTTGGTGACACCGAGACCATTCCCTGGGTATTTCCCTGCTGCCAAAACTGTTGGAAGGTCTCAGGTGGCTTCTGGCAACACTTCCAGCCAAAAATTCCTGTGCCTGGGAGCTGCCACAGGGAAAAGGTGTTCCTAGTGAATCCCTCCTTGAGCAAAGTCTGGAATGTCACCTGGCTTTCACTCATTCCTCCCTTCCTTTTGGTGGCAGCCATGGATTTTGGCTCTTTCTCTCTGTGTTTGTGCAATCCCAAAATCCAGGTGTGGGCTTTGTGCTCCCAGACCTGCTTGGAAAATGAGGTTCAACATTCCCACAGTTGCAGATCCCTCCAGTTGTATGTTCAGAGAGAGGAAAGTTTCACTTTCTCTTCCCAAGGCCTGGGATTAAGCAAAGAAAAAAGACTTTAAACAGTTTCCTGGGGTTTATTCCTATTGTTTTTGGGACCAAAAAAATTATTATGGAGTTGTACAAGTGAAGGCAAAAGTCCATCCAAGCTCAACAGGTTGGAAAACTCCATTTGAAGGGTGACAATTCCCAACTCAATGTTATAAAACACCAGCTCTTCATTTGACAAGTTGGGACGACTCGAGATCTCCACATTATTCCGGAATAAAAGGCAAATGGCACTTTCTGGTGGAGCTCCAGGCTGACCTTGCCTGACATTTCCGAGGCACAACCCCCCAAAACTCCGTGGGGAGAGGAGCTCAGATAACACTGATCACTCCTGAAGGTCCCCGAGGCTCCTCCTTGGACACAGATCTTTGTCACCTGTTTCTCCTACAGTTCTTTGGTTGGATTTTTTCCTCCAGATCTGCAGAAAAGAGAAAAACTTCAAAAAGCAAAAGTTTGGGGAGGGAGAGAATTTTTCTGACTTGTCATCTCGTTTCTCTTTACTCCCTAAATCTTTTAGCTCTCCTGGTCTTTCAACACCAACCTCAAATCCTGGAGTTTTGGGAGTGTCACAGGCAAAAGTGCCACCCACTGGAATAAACTTCCAAATGTTTCTCTCTCTAAATTTGTGGAACCTCATGGAAAACACAATGAAATTTCCTCTCACTGAAATGCAAATAAGGCCAAATAAAGAATTCCCCAAGCACACCCAAACAAGGTGGTTTTTGACCTGAAGGGAAAACTACTACAAGTGCTTAGATTTGCCTTAATCTGATGTGATTCCAGGCCAGGAAAACACTTGGGAAAAGCACTTATTTTTAGGAAATGGTGATTTCCTCCCACTGCCAGGGGGGAATGTGTTGTGTCAGGACTGGGCTCAGGATTGTCCTGACAGCTGTTTTTCACTGGTGTCCTTTAGACACAGGGGTGGAAAACAGAGGAGAGCATGAAAGTCCTGCAGAGGGTCAGTGGGCCTGACACCAACTGCTCACCTGTCCACATGTGGGACATTCCCTGGTGTCCCGTGGGCAGAGATGGCACAGGTGCCTTGCAAATGATTGGATGGTTTGGATTGGGAGAGACCTTAAAGCCCACCCAGTGCCACCCCCTGCCATGGGCAGGGACACCTCCCACCAGCCCAGGTTGCTCCAAGCCCCATCCAACCTGGCCTGGGACACTGCCAGGGATCCAGGGGCAGCCACAGCTTCTCCGCCCAACCTGGGCCAGGGCCTGCCCACCCTCCCAGCCACCAATTCCTCCCCAATATTCCCCCCAGCCCTGCCCTCCTTCAGCTCCTTGTCCTCCATGCCCTTGTCAATATTCCCTCTCCATCCTTTCTGTGTCCCATCCTGCACATGGCACTGAACTTCTCATCAGCTGAGGGTCCCCTTGGGCACCCATGGCTGCAACTGAACCAGGGCAATCCCAAATTGTGCCACTGGCACCCAGGATCTCATGGCAGGTGCTCTGAGAGGGTTTGCAATCCCTCAGGGCACTGCTGGTGGGTTCCAACACGACCAAGTTTTGAGCTGATTATTGAAAGCAGATTTATTAAGGATTAATGAGAGGAGTGTGGGAGTGATAAAAACCCTCACTAATCTGCTGGGCTGCTTCTGATAATCATCTCAAAGTGGAAAGAGAAGCCCAGCAAAACCCTTATCACATAAATCTGATGGGGGGTTTAATATGACAAGTTATCATATGTTTAAATATCAGCTGATTATTAGAAACACATTCATTGAAAATTAACCGTGTCAGAGATTCTTATCTCTGCCACCACCCGCTTAAATAAACACACATGTTTTCACAACCAACTGGGAGGCGATTTGAAGCCCTAGTTTGTTTTATTAGTCCTTTTACTCTGCTGCAGAGTGGCTTTGTTTGCTCCCCATTCCTCACATAACCGGGATGCTTCTCGTTCCCAGCTCGGGGGTGCTCAGCCAGCACGTAATCAGGAAAACAATAATAACAATAACAATGTGTTTGATTTCCATGCCCCCCCTCCCCAGCCCCGGCGCTCCGGCTGTTCCATAAACAGGGAAAGCAATGCCCAGAGAGCACTCAAACATCCACGGGAAGGGAAGCCAAGAGGGGTTCAAAATCCAACACATCCCGTGGAACCAAAGGAAAACAACAGCGCGTGCTTGGGATGACAAGTTTTCTGAGGCTCCCCTGGAAGCCAAACAAGGCAGGAGCCCTGCTTGGTGCAGACCCAGCCAAGAGGCAGCAGGATGTGAGGGAAAGTCAGGATGCACGGGAGGGGGTGTCTGCCTGGCTGGGGGGGCTCCACGATGGGTGAGGGATGAGCTGGATTGGCATGGATGTGCCCTTGGGACTGATCTGTGTTTTATGGGCAAAGCCAAGGCTCTTGGAGGGGAAGATCCACTCAGGGAACCAGCAGCGCCAGGACTGGGGGTGGTGGTGCTTCCTCAGTCCCTAATTCTGGCAGGGAGGGCAGTGGGAATGGGGTGGACTGTCCAAAGAGGAGGAACCCAACCTTGTGCCATTTACCTCTACGTGAATCATCCACAAGGCACCAGAGGACAACCATGTCCCCATCCTGTCCCACATCCCCTCCTTGCTCCAGGACCCCTTCCCAATTCACTCTTCACCCAGACATGGAGTGGATCATAAAATATGGTAGTTCCACTTTGCTCTGTGGGCAATTCCCTGGCAGAAGGTCTGTGGCAAGGTTTGCTCTTCTTGTCACTTTGAACAGAATATAAAGCACAAGGCAGAACAACATCCTTCTCCTTCTCCTTCTCCTCCTTCTTGTTCTTCTTGTTCTTCCTGTTCTTCTTGTTCTTGTTTCTGTCCTTAATCTTGTCCTTGTCCTTGTTCTCATTCTTCTTCAGGTGTTAACCCAGCTGGATTCTTGCTTCAGGTTGCTTGTGGTGAACTGTCAGGACACCCTAAGCTGTGGCTGTGTGGGACTGTCCTCTGAGAGACTGGGTTAGACCTTGGAAATTAGACCCAAACAAGCTGGATGGAGTTTCCTGGAGGCTGGGATGGGTTGTCAGGAAGGAATGACTCCCCTATGGAACTGTTGAGAGGGACTTGGGACAAGGCCTGGAGGGACAGCACCCAGGGAATGGCTTCCCACTGCCAGAGGGCAGGGCTGGGGGGGATCTTGGGAAGGAATTGGTGGCTGGGAGGGTGGGCAGGCCCTGGCCCAGGTTGGGCAGAGAAGCTGTGGCTGCCCCTGGATCCCTGGCAGTGTCCAAGGGCAGGTTGGACGGGGCTTGGAGCACCCTGGGCTGGTGGGAGGTGTCCCTGCTCTTGGCAGGGGGTGGGAGTAGATTCCAATGGAATGGTTTAGATTAGAAGGGACCTTAAAGCCCACCCAATCCCACCCCCTGCCATGGGCAGGGACACTTTCTACCAGCCCAGGTTGCTCCAAGCCCCATCCAAGCTGGCCCTGGACACTTCCAGGGATTCCACAGCCTGGGCTTACAGCCTCCACATTTTCCTCCATGTGCTCAAGTCGAGGGAGCTGCTGGACTCTGACCAGCCTGTCCCAAGAGGTGCTGTCCTGTCCCCCTCCCCCTGTTTGAAACAGCCCATTCTCTGCCCTGTTTGTGGCATCCCAAGGATTTCTGGCCCCTGCCTTCCCAGGGATGCAAAGGGTGTGATCTCAGCACTTCCCGTGGCTCTCAGACCGATAGTGGAGAGATTAGAGGTGGAAAGAACACCTCTGAGGTCACCTCTGCCATCCCAGGGGAGCAATCCAGGATTGTTCCTTGACATATCATTATCTGCTCTCTGTCCAGCTCAGCAGCAAATGACTCAAAGCAGCCTGTTCCCAGAGCATTCCCAGGAGAGCCCTGTGTTTCTCACTGTCAGGAAACGTTTCCTGATATTCAACTGAAATTTTCCTTTCCTTAAATTCATTCTGTTTCCACCTCTTCTCACACAGACCTCACCCTGGACAACCTGGCCTCCTCCTCCTCACACTTCAGGCCCTTTTTGAGCTTTAGCATTCTGAATGTATTTGTCATCCCAGTTTTCTGCAGCCTCGGGAAGCCCCGTTTCCATATCCAAGAGCCTCAGGCTCATCAGTGCTGTCCTAATTACAGCCCTGTGAGGCCTTCTAAGGTCAAGAGGTCCCCATTAAGGTTCCCATCCTCCAAAATTTCTGCATTCTCAAAAGCCAAGGGTATTTTGGTGTTCACAAATCACCCCTGATGGCCTTGAGTGTCCCAGTTTTGAGGGAAAAGCCATGCACAAATTGTCCCTAAATGAAACACCTGGCTGAGAACAGCCCCAATAACTGGGATCTCCCATTAAATGCAATCATGGAATCATTAGGGTTAGAAAGGACCTCAGACTTCTCTGAGTCCATTTCCCCAGCACTGCCAAGGCCACCACTGACCCATGTCCCCAAGAGGCACATCCACATTGTTTTAAAATCCCTCCAGGGATGGGGGCTCCACCCCTGCCCTGGGCAGCCTCTTCTTGTGCTTGACCACCTTTTCCATGAAGACATTTTCCCAGTATCCAACCTAAACCTCCCCTGGCACGACTTGAGGCCATTTCCTCTCAGCCTACAACATTCAAGCCTAAGACAACTTGTTCTCCTTGGTTGGGGGTGAAGCTGATTCTTCACTCCTGGGTGTCTGGGTAGAAGCTGGAGCTCAGATACCCCTTTTCTGCTTCTAACAGGAACTTTGAAGAGGAAAAAGGACTCAAGGACAACCCAACTGGTGACCCAGTGAATGTCCTGTCTCTTGTTGACTGAGCCAGACATTAATTATCCGGATGCTTTTCCATAAATACACAACTCCACATATGCCATCCTGCTGATCTTTGTGGTGTTCTGCCTTTGCTGCTGCAGACAGCAAATTGTACAGGGAATTAGGGAGCCTGTGCTGAAATAAAACCTGGGAAGCAGAGTAGGGAGGAAGAATTGCTGAGAAACCACCTCTAAAAGTTATCAGTTTTAGGGAAAAATAGAGCCACTTGGAAATCTCTTCCTTCTGAAGGCAGGGATTTCTGCTGGGGCTTTGCTTCCACCAAGAAATTATTATAATTTCTGCCTCTGGAGTCAATCCAAGGCAATAATTCCTTTACTCAGGAACCCTGACTATTATTGCAGCCACAATTCCTCATGTGGGGCAACCAAGAGGCACAAAAAGCTGGAAGGGAGGACAGCTTTGGCCATAAGCAAGAGGGGCAGGTGCTTCCATAGGCAGTAGGACCAGGAATGTTGAATGACAGAGGATGCTCTTGGTGTTAAATGGCAACCGGTCCTTGGTGAAACAGCAGCTCCTTTCCTTGTGCAGAAGCAAAAGGTTTCCCATGCCAGGGGAATCCCCAGAGGATCCAATAAAATGCTTCAGTTTCTGGGAATGGTGTGAAGTGACTCAGACCTTTTGGGGCAGAAGAGCTCTTTTTGTGCCTCTTGGTTGCCCCCCAAGAGGAACTGCGGGTGCAATAACAGCCAGGATTCCTGAGAAAAGGAATTATTGCCTTGGAGTGACTCCAGGCACAGAAATGACAATAATTCCCTGGAGGAAGCAAAGCCACAGCTCTGGTGATTCAGAGCTGTTATCCAGGAAAGTCCATGTGTTCAGGCAGCCCTTCAGCACCACATCCCTGGAAGCGGCTTCCAGGGAAACATAAAAGAGCTGTTGCATGTTTTTCCATGGGTAGGACACAGAAGTTGCTGTTTCTTTGCATGTCTTTATGTTTCCAGCAATTAACCACATCCCTGATTGCAAGAGGGACTCTGGCTGGCACAGGCCAGCATTCCAGGGGCAAACAATTCCAGCCAGGCTCTCCTGATTAGCTCTGATTATTCCGGGATGCTCACAGAGTCACAGAATGTGCTGAACTGGAAGGAGATCCTGGACTCCAACACCCAGCCCTGCACAGACACCCCAACAATCCCACCCTGTGCCCCAGAGGATCGTCCCAAGGCTCCTGGAGCTCTGGCAGCCTTGGGGCCGTGCCCACTGCCCTGGGGAGCCTGGGCAGTGCCCACCACCCTCTGGGGGAAGAGCCTTTCCCTGAGATCCCCCCTGAGCCTGCCCTGGCACAGCCCCAGCCCTTCCCTGGGTGCTGTCCCTGGTCCCCACAGAGCAGAGCTCAGTGCCTGCCCCTCCTCTGCTCCTCCCCAGGGAGCTGTCCCTGCACTGAGGTCTCCCCTCAACCTCCTCTTCTCCAGCTGGACACCCCAAGTGCCCTCAGTGCCCTCACACGCTGCCCCTCCAGGCCCTTCCCCATCCCCGTGTCCCTCCTTTGGACACTCTCCAATGGCTCAATCCCTCCCTTCCATTGTGTCCCCCCAACATCCAGGAGGGGCCGCCCCAGTGCAGAGCAGAGCAGGACAATCCCCTCCCTCACCCAGCAATGCTGGCCCTGCTGCCCCCCAGGACAGGGATGTCCCTCCTGGCTCCAGGCACTGCTGACTTGTGGCCAACTGGCCACTGACCAGGACCCCCAGGGCTCTTTCCCAGCTCTGCTTTCCAGCCTCTCATTCCCAGTCTATCCATCCATCCATCCATCCATCCATCCATCCATCCATCCATCCATCCATCCATCCATCGGGCTGCCCCATCCCAGGGGGAGAATCTGCATTGGGAAGAGCTTCTCCATTACTGTGGAGATGGATGTGCAGGCTCACCAAGGTGCTGCCAGGGTGGATGAGCTCATGAGGGACCCTGGGATGAGACTCCTGCTCTGGGCACTCGGATCACGCTGTGTGCACTCAGCAGGAAAACAGATTCCATCTGGCTCAGTGGGAACGGGAGGCAGCAGGGAGCACAAGCCAGCAAGGGACCTCAGGAGGTCACCTGGAATGTGTCCCTGCTCCAAGACAGGACCAGCTACTGCATCCTGAGCAGATTTTAACCTAATGTGGCAGAAAAGGCCTCCAGGAATCTCTTCCATCTCACTCCATGTAGCTCTGCTTTCCTGCCCTGTTACTTGTCAGCTTGTTCTGTTCTTGCTGCAATTGAAATCCAGGTCTGATACTTGTGGATTTGGGAAAGGGATGGTTCCCTTTGCTCTGTAACAGCATTTTAGGAGACAGTTCCCATCATATGAGCTGGGGAAGGGGCTGGAGCAGCAGGAGGGGCTGAGGGAGCTGGGGGGTCTCAGCCTGGAGAAAAGGAGGCTCAGGGGGGACCTTCTGGCTCTGCAAGTCCCTGCCAGGAGGGGGGATCTGGGGGGATTGGGCTCTGCTCCCAGGGAACAGGGATAGGAGGATAGTGGGAAAATATCTCATGGAAGGGCTGTCCAGCCCTGGCACAGCTGCCCGGGGCAGGGGTGGAGTCCCCATCCCTGGAATAGTTCAAAAGATGTGTAGATGTGGCACTTAAGGACATGGTCTAGTGGTGATGGATTGATGGTGGGACTCAGTGATCTTAGAGGTCTTCTCCAACCTTAATGATTCCATGATTTTAGGATGTCACCTTGCTTGCCCATGTTTTCCTAAGGTAAAATCCCTGTTCCTTTGGTCAGACTGTGAATCCCAGACCTCTGGCTCTGCTTCCTTCCCTCTAGCCAGTCCCTGGTTGGTCCCTGGAAGTGCAGCCCCGAGAGCTGGACATGGAAATCAGCCCAAAGCAGAACAGAACACAAGTGTAGGATTATCTCAGATCTGACCTCACTGTCTGCAGCCCCACTGAGGGGTTTCCACCCTATAACAGGACAACAGGGTGACAGAACTGTGGTCTGGCAGTGCCAAAATGGGCTCCAGGAGAGCTGGGGAGGGACAGCACACAGGGAATGGCGTCCCACTGCCAGAGGGCAGGGCTGGGGGGGATACTGGGAAGGAATTGTTGGCTGGGAGGGTGGGCAGGCCCTGGCCCAGGTTGGGCAGAGAAGCTGTGGCTGCCCCTGGATCCCTGGCAGTGTCCAAGGGCAGGTTGGACGGGGCTTGGAGCACCCTGGGCTGGTGGGAGGTGTCCCTGCCCATGGCAGGGGGTGGCACTGGGTGGGATTTAAGGTCCCTCTCAACCCAAACCATTCCATTACTCCCTGAAGCATGTTCAGCTCCTGACCCTCACTCTTTCCCTAAATCCCTTTTTCAACCCTTCTGCCAAGCCAGACCTCCCTCCTTTTATGTACATGGAAAAGTGATTATTCCCATTCTTATTTCTGTCCAATGTCACTCTTTTTTCTCTATTTCATAATTATTATTTTTTTTTTACTTTTACACTCGTTTTACACTCTTGCCTTCCAGTTTTCTCCTCAATTGCTTTAGTAAGTATATTCTGTGTGCTAATGACCCTCCTCCTGGTCATTAATTAAAATAATGATATGCCTTGGCTGCCAGTCAGTGTCTTGTTGTTTCTGTGTTCCCAAACAGTTTGTTTCCATGCCCTGTCCAGGAATTTTTTCCGGGAAGTGAAGCTGGAGGAGCCTTGACAACTGTTCATTGATAGATGATCAGTAGGGAGGTGTCACCTTTGCCATTCCCTGGATGCTCCCTGGGATGAGAGGGAAAATGAGGAAACTGTTAAGAAATTGAGGGAGAAATTAGGGAAAAGTGGAGGAAAATAGTTAAATATTCCTTTCTTTGGGAAAACTAAATCCAGGTGAAAGGGGAGGAGCCATTCCTTCATACACATTGAATTCTGTCTCCCTGATCAGCCAAACAAACAGACCCAGATTGGCTGAGGATTTGGGTCTCTTGGCTGATGACTTTTTTCCCAAAGTCCTTGTAAAATATCCCGTTATTTGGGATTAGGTGGGCAATATTCCCTTCCTCTCCCTCATCTTGCTTCTGGAGGGTCCTTAACAAACATCTCATGGGATGCCAAACATGACACCAGAAATTCCTGGTAAACAATTTGCGGTTGTGTGAAGAAACAAGACATTTTTAAGGGCATGAATTTCATTTCTGGGCATTTCCTTCTTCCAGATTTGTAGGATGTTAATTAACTTTGGTCCCTCTTCCCATGGAAACGGAGAGGTTTGCATCCAGCAGAGACTTCCAGTGTAAGCAGGGGCTGTGACATCATCCCAGCCCTGTTATCCTCAGGTTCAGGGGCAGGATCAGACCTGGTCTGACTTCTTCAAGCTGTCCTGGCCCTGGCTGGGGTATGTCAGACCTTCCCAGCAGCACCTGCTCAAAAACTCTGCTGGAAAAGCCTGAGCCTGATTTACAAATGGAGCAAACTCACACCTTTGGGATGAGGAGAGTCATGGAATGACAGAGTCGCCGGGGTTGGACAAGCCCTCTCAGATCACCAAGTCCAGCCACTGCCCAGCACCCCGAGGCCACCACTAAACCATGTCCCTAAAGAGCACAACACATGAGATACCTTTATAAAACATTGTTGGGAGGTATAAAAGTGCTTTAGACACACCAGCTACCGGGGTGTAATCCATGCCCTTTGCTCCTGGTGAGTGTCCCACCAAGACCCCACAGGCTGCTTATCTTCCCACTGATTTTTCCACCCCACAACTGCAATTCAAGGATCCAAGTATTCCAGTATGAAAATAATTAACCCTCTGAAGTGGATCCCTGTGCTGTCATTGCTGTGCACACCCTGGAAACCCTGGGCTCATGTTCCCACTTCATCGTGGCTTCCTTGGCTTTGAGTGCTCCTGGTGTGCTGGAGCTACAGAATCATCTGGATATCCTTGGATTTCCCCAACCTCTTTGACTTTGAGGGTGACTGGACTCGAAGTGACAGCAATTAAAGGGGCATTTAAGGAATACCTGTGGGAATTTTACACTGCTGTGTCCTCTGGAATCCTCTGCTGGGATAGAACCTGCTCAGAGCTTTGTTTGGGTGCTCCTTGCACTTGTTGCAGTTGCTGCAAAGCCTTGGGTGGAAATGAAGCACCTGGAGCTCCACCCTTTCATTCTGGTTTCCAAGTGTCCATCTCAGTATCTCTTATTTAACATGGAGTGGTTTGGATTTGAAGGGACCTTAAAGACAGGGACATTCCACCCCCTGCCATGGGCAGGGACACCTTCCACCAGCTCAGGTTGCTCAGAGCTCCATCCAACCTGGCCTTGGACACTCCCAGGGATGGGAAATCCACAACTTCCCTGGACAATCCGGTGTTTCTTATTTGTCACAGCCTGAAGAAAACGGTGCCACCAGGATGTCACAAATGCCTCCTGATCCCTCACTGCTTGTTCCAGAGGCAGGTCCTGGAGCAAACCAGCACTCGGGGGCGTGTGGTGACAACCTGCACTCCACAGGTTCTCCCAGATTTCTCCGTGTGGGAATGTGGTTATAAACAAAAATGAGTCAGTACTGGGTTTCCTTGGTCTGGCCTTCAGGGCTGTGCTGGAAGGATGTTTTGATGGGAATCATAGTAATGATCCAGGCTTAACCAACCTGCTGGTTGACCTGCAGAGTCCCCAGGGATGAAGTTCCAGGTAAGACTCTTCCGCAGTGTGGAATTTATGATCCTTGTTCGCTACTGTGCAAAATAATGCTAATAAAAATAATCAAGAAGTGCTCACATTGTCCATGAAAGTTTCCTGGATTTCTCTTCGAATTTCCAGGAAACTGGGCAGCTCCAGTGGCTGAGTAACATCCCACGGCATTCCGTGGCTCGCCCTCCAAGGCCATCGGTGTTTCATGGAGCCCACGGGACTCGGTGCAAACAACTTCTGGAAAGAGAAAGTCTCTGTCAACAAATACATTTGTTGTCCTGGCCAAGACTGGGAATTCCATGGTTTTAAGGGATGTGAGGAGCAGCTGCTCACAGAGCCCTTTGTGAGGGATTGGGAGGGAAAGATGTTCAGTGCAGCTTTAGCCTTGATGGGAAAGGCCAAGTAGGTGCTTGAATCCATCCCGACATGTCCTGGTTCCATCCGCCTTTCCCCCTGACATTTGCTTTAACACCACAACAAAAGACTTACTTATTTCTTTCTAAGTGGCAATTTGGTACCAATTCTCACCCAGGTCAGACATGAATTCCCAAATTTAGGCTGATTTTCAGGAGGATTTGGGTATCCTGGGGGTGATTCCAGAGGAGATTCCACCTTTTGGAACATGCCCATGTGGGGAATTAGTAAAGTTTGTGGAGAAGGAAATTCTAAAGCTCTTTTTGGGAGATACAGGAAAGGAAATTAGAATAAGGGACTCAAAAACTGTTTGGTTCATAAAATCTTAGAATTATGGAATGGTTTGGGTTGGAAGGGACCTTCAAGGTCATCTCATTCCACCCCTTGCCATGGGCAGGGGCATCTTTCTCTATCCCAGGTTGCTCCAAGCCCCGTCCAACCTGGCCTTGGACACTTCCAGGGATGGGGAAGCCTCTGCCAGGGTGTCCCCACACTTTTTCCTAATTTTTAGGACGTGTCCCTGTCCTGAGTGTGCTTTTTAGTCTATTTCTGGATGGATTTATCATAATCTGATTTTTGGGATCCCATCTGGAAGCCTCTGGTTGGAATGAGACTCCAAGAGCCAAGGCCCCAGTTAGGGAGGTTCTCCACCCTGGGGACCATCTGCCTAAAGTGAAGTCATTTGGCACAAAACCACCTTGGAGTCAGGTGGATCACGCTCTTCCAGCAGGGATGATCCATTGGCATGGGGATAAACATCAGAGAACTTGTTCCTGTCATTCCATCTCTCTCCAGTCATCCATTTCTGGGGGCTAATGCTGGAGATGGAGTTTGTATCTCTGTCATGCAGCTGTTCCTATGGGAGAATTTGGAAAAAGCGGCACCTGGAGGAGCACTGAGGACTCTGAGGTTAAATTTGGGCTCTGAATGGATGGTGGATGTGAGACATGAGGAAATCTCTGTGGGCAGAGGCTGTGCTGTGCTTTTCAGGGAACCAGAAATCTTGGGGTGCTCATTGGAGTTGGGCCCTGAACGTCTCAGTATCCCATGCAGGGGGATATGTTTGTACATCTGTTTGCAGCAAAACCTAATCTAATAATCTAATAAAGATCAAATTTAACAATTTCATTTTTCACAGAATCCCAGGATCCCTGAGGCTGGAAAAGCCCTCCCAGCCCAGGGAGCCCACCCTGTGCCCGATGCCCACCTTGTCCCCCAGCCCAGAGCTCTGAGTGCCACGGCCAGTCCTGCCTTGGGCACCTCCAGTGCTGGGCACTCCAAACCTCCCTGGGCAGCCCCTTCCAAGGCCTGACCCCCCTTGCCAGGCAGAAATTCCTCCTCATGTCCCACCTGAACCTTCCTCCCCTCCTGTCCCTGTTCCCTGGGAGCAGAGCCTGACCCATCCCTGGATCCATCAGGGACTTGCAGAGCCAGAAGGTCCCCCCTGAGCCTCCTTTTCTCCAGGCTGAGCCCCCCCAGCTCCCTCAGCCCCTCCTGCTGCTCCAGCCCCTTCCCAGCTCTGTTCCCTTCCCTGCACATGCTCCAGCCCCTCCATGTCCTTCCTGAATTGAGGGGACACAACCCTCGAGGTGTGGCCTCACCAGTGCCCAACACACAAATTAATTTGCATTTCATGCTTTTTAGTGGAGGAAAAGAATTAAAATAGCTGACATATAAAGGAGATTTTCCTTTACCCATCCAACCTTTGGTGTGAGGTGTGTCCCATGTCCCTGCAACCCTCAGACCCACTCCTGAAACCAGAACCATTCCCAGTCAGAGGGATTTACACCTTTCCCTTGGATTAGGGGGTTACACAAGACTAAGTCTGAGGGGCTTGAACTCTTCCTGGCTTCCAACACATGATCAAAGTGGCAGAATGGATGGTCCATCCACTGCCAAGACCTTCCCAAATCCATAACTCCCGTTACCAGCCCTCCCCTCCTGTACATTGTTGACTTTGTCCAGTTGAACAAAACATGAGTCATGAGGGGAAAAATCCCTCTCGGCCCCCGGAGGCTCCTTTGCAGCCTGACAGTTTGTCTGCCCATTGAGAGACGTTTCCTGACAGTCCCACTGAAAGCTTCCTCCTTTCTTTTTGGCTCGTTCCTCCCAGATAACCATCTCGTGTTTAGAGGGATATTTGGAGCATTAAAATCCCACCTGAGAGTGGGGGGAGTGCCTTGGAATAGCACTGAGATCCTGTAGAAAGACCCTCTCCCTTCCTGCTGGATCACAGGGAATGTTCAGGACTCTGAGGATCTCAGCACCCTTTCTCAAATTCAAGGAAATAAATACTTTGGGGAATGGATGTTTTTATGACCAGTTGTGCTCTGGCAACACAGGAACCTGCACTGAGAACACAAAAATAACTATAAAATAGAAATATCTGTAAAAATATCTGCATCCCACAGGATACAGTGGTGGGAAAAGGGGTAAGATCTGACACTGATCCAAGGGATAAGGACTGTGTTGAAGGCCAACAATAACTGGCCCACTAAAGCTGTGGCTGCCCCATCCCTGGAAGTGTCCAAGGCTAGGCTGGATGGGGTTTGGGGCAACCTGGGCTGGTGGAAGGTGTCCCTGCCCATGGGATGAGCATTAAGGTCCCTTCCAACCCAAACCATCCTGTGAATCCATGTCTCAGCTGGAAGGAATTTAACTTCTTTCCCCCTCCATGGACAATGGAACAGGAATAAGTGTCCCTTATGAGCCACCCCAACGCTGCCTTCAGAACAAGCTGAGCAAACCCCAACCCCCAGAATCTGTTTTGCTGGAGGCAGAACGAGGCTGGATTTGCTTTGGGGCTTTTTTGCCCCCTGTATGTCCCTTGACTTGTAAGGAAAAGTCATCCAAGAGCCTGTTTTGCAGAACTCGGCTCAGCCTGGATTAAGCCGAAGTGCAAACTTTCAGTTTGGTTCAACGAAGCAAAACAAAACTGGCTGATTCAGAAATGTCAAAACACGCTGTTTTGCTCCGAAGCAGCTCCCAGCCAACATATTTCCTCGCTTTTTTTCCATGAAAAAGTTAAATATTTGCATGTGGAGCATATTTCTGGGGAATCTCACACGCGGAGGGAGCAAAAGTTGAAACTTCACCAGAAGAGAATTTCTTGCAGGGCAGGAGCTCCTGGTTCAAAATAAAACTTACTGTTTCTCTAATAATCAATTGCTATTTTTTCAGACAAGGAAACCTGGCCCTGGAAAGGTGAAGTGACTGAGAATCATAGAATGGTTTGGGTTGGGAAGGACCTCACAGCCCACCCAGTGCCACCCCCTGCCATGGGCAGGGGCACCTCCCACCAGCCCAGGGTGCTCCAAGCCCCGTCCAGCCTGGCCTTGGACACTCCCAGGGATCCAGGGGAGCCACAGCTTCTCTGGGCTTTTCAATTGAATTTCAGTTGAAATTCCTTGGTTGGATCATTGTAATTCCCAGCAAATGGTGCTTCATTCCTGCCTCACGTGAAGACCTGGGAGTTTTCCAGATGTTTTCCTGTCAATGGGATCACGGATGGCTCATGGCTCATAACACTTGGCCATAGGAATCACTCAACAGGTGCGATTGCATTTAATTTTTTGAATAAAGCATAGGGTTTTTTATTCCTTTCTCAGTTTATTTCCTTTTCCTGGTGTTGTATTCCAGCAGTGTCCATGTCTCTCCCTCCTCCTCTCAGTCCTGGAACAAAACCAGGAGAATTTTGGGTGGAACATCATCGCTTGGTACTCTCAGGACCAAGAAGAAAGAGGGATGAATGTGAGGGGCCTGGCAGAGACCTGGGAGTTCACAAAGACATGGCAGGAGTCAGGGAATATCCTGGCCTGGAAGGGACCCCCAGGGATCATAAACAAGTGATAAAGGGATAT
The DNA here is from genome assembly GCA_013400415.1 of Scytalopus superciliaris. Taxonomy (NCBI): domain Eukaryota; kingdom Metazoa; phylum Chordata; class Aves; order Passeriformes; family Rhinocryptidae; genus Scytalopus; species Scytalopus superciliaris. The sequence continues at coordinate 166,391 of VXBX01004086.1, forward strand.
AAAGGAATATAAAGTGATGGGGGCCAGATTTGCTGGACGCTTTTCTAAATAAGCTTTGATGGTGTTAAACTGTTTATCCTTGCGAGTTACTCCATGTCTTGGTGAATTTGAAGCTCCTGTTCTCCAACCAGTGGCCAGTTTGGGATAGCCTGATTTTGTCCCTTTTTAGTGGAAAGGTTCTGAAAAATTCCTTGCATTTCACTTTTTACCCCATTCCTGGAATATTCTTCCCTCACCCCCCTCAGTCTGGGAACTCAAAGCCCATTTTTAGTGCTATTGGGTATTTCCTTTTTTAAAGCAGAACATCCACCCCAGGCTGTGCTCTGGGTCAGCTCCTGCAGCAACTGGTTTCAAGTTCTCTCAGTGAAACAAATCTGGGCAATTTCAAGCAAAACAAACTTTTAAGGAAACTTTTCAAAGTCAATAATTCAGCACCAAAAGTTTCCAAGAGGAATTTTTGACCAGGGTAAAAGGTAAAAAAAGTCCCAAGGATTGAAAGATGCTACACTTAATGAAATTATTTAATAATTTAATTTTACATTAATTATTGATGTTTTGTGTTCTATATTAATAGTGCATATTTATAGTAATTGGTTTATGTTGATGAATATTTTATATGAATTGTGATTTTATATTGATTGTGTGTTTTATGTTAATAATTGTTAATATCATGTATGTTAATTATGGAGTTATATCAGTTGGGAGCCTTAAAACCACATATCAGGAATGACTCTGGGAAGAGGGAAGATTTGGATGAGATATTAGCAAAAAGTTCTTGTGAGGGTGGTGAGAGATTGGAATGGAATTCCCAGAGAAGCTGTGGCTGCCCCTGGATCCCTGGCAGTGTCCAAGGGCAGGTTGAACGGGGCTTGGAGCACCCTGGGCTGGTGGAGGTGTCCCTGCTCATGGCAGGGGGTGGGATGGGTGGGATTGAAGGTCCCTTCTAACCCAAACCATTCCATGGTTGAAAGTCCTTAGAATCACAGAATCCTTAAGGCTGGGAAAGCCCTTTGAAGATCATCCAGTCCAACCATCCCCACCACTCACCATGTCCCCAAGTGCCACTTCCACAGGGCTTTTAAACCCCCCCAGGGATGGGGACCCATCCCTGCCCTGGGCAGCTGTGCCAATACTTTACAACCCTTTCCACGAAGCAATTTTCCCCAATATCCAACTGAAACCTCCCCTGTCCCAGCCCGAGGCCATTCCCTCTCCTCCTGTCCCTGTTCCCTGGGAGCAGAGCCCGACCCCCCCTGGCTGATGTTCTCCTGTATTTGTTTCTCCTCTCAGCTCTCCCATCCCTGGGCAGCTCTGGGTGTTTTCCCGGTTTTCTCACCTGTCCCTCTGCCTTCCTGCCTTTCCCTCCTGGCTGGAGGCCAGGAGCCTGTTCATTCCCTCTGGGCACAGTCATTCCCAAGTTTTCCTTGCGAGGCTCCAGCCCTGGAGTGCTGCTGGAAGGGTTTTCCTGGCCCAGGGCCTCGTTCCTGCTCCGGAGCAGACAAACCCTTGGGCTAAAATTAGTAACAAGCAACACCTTCTTTTTTCATCTCTGTGTCTCCAAACTGATTCCAGATGATTTCATCATTCCCTGTTCACAGGCTGGGAAACTGAGGCACCAAAAATTGAAGGATTTATCAGATGTCCATCACTCCCCCATGACCTCCTGTGCTTATCTCCCCTTCCAGCTGGATTCAGGTCTCTGTTCTGGGGCTGCAGCTCCCACCAGGATCCAGGGAAACCTCATTACTGTGGGATCAAAGAGGGGCCCAGGGGTCAGCCATTATGTTCTTGTTAAACTGTACAAGCTGCTTTAGATGCCATAAATTTCATGGAGCGAGGTTAGGACAAAGCCTGATCCACAAGAACTTTCTCTTCCCTGCTTTCAGACAGCTGTGGTATCTAAAATCCAATATCCAAGTATCCCAGAGATTCCTTTTTATAGCATTTTAGACAGGTTTGGGGGGTTGTCACTGCTCACTCAGGGTGTTGGACTAGATGGTTTTCCAAGGTCCCTCCCACCCCAAATTATTCCATAATCTCCTACTGCAAATAGGGCTAAAGAAGCCATGAAAATCCAGGGATTGCCTTGCCAGGACTGTATCCCTCTCCCAAGACACCAGAGAAGGGCTGGCTTGTATCAACATCCCTTTTTCCAGGCTATGGATTCATCCCACCTCCCTCAGTCCTTGCCTGCAGTGTCCATATTGATAATTCTTCCAGCCTCTCCTGATGGGTGGAACAGGGATTGGACACCTCCATAGCTTATGGAACATTATTTTATAAATGTTATATTATATATTACTTTATCTGTGACTAGTCGATTGTAGAGAATTTTGTTGATGTATCTGAGTCTCATAATGTACATTCACACAAACTGTTTTGGGCCGCTGGCGGCCAATCTTGAACCTCGTATGGCCGCGCTTGCAACATAGTAAAAGTGGACAATTAGTTAATTAACTAAGTCACTCACATTAGCCGCTTTGGGCCATTAGCAGCCCATCCTGAACCTTGTGTAAACAAGCTTGCAACATAGTAGAGGTGGGTAATTAGTTGATTGGGTGAGAAACTTGTGAAAGCTTCCTCGGGTTTGTTAAACGCTATGCTTACAAAGTTTCCTCAAATTGTTGAATGTACTGTAGTCTCCTGTTTTGCTAATTCGGTAAACCGCACTAGTATGTGTGTTACGTTAGCTACAAGTTTTAGATTGTACTGGTAAGGAGCTGTGTGGGTAAGAACAGTGTGATAAGGAGAAGCGACACCATCAGCTTCGAATCGCCATAAAGGGAAGAAAAGACCAACGCCCTGACAAGAATACGAAGTCCGGAGCGGGAACGGAGTGGACTTTTGAATGGAAGATTCAAAGAAAAGCAAGGACGAAATGGATCGTGATTGGAAAAGCCGAAAAGTATAGAGGGTATAAAAAGAGGACTAGAAGCCTGTTAAGTTGTGCGCCTTTGGTAGAGCGGAGACTCCCAGGCCGCCCAGCGCTGTTTGGCTCATTAATTAATAAAGAAACCTTTTAAACTACAAATTGGCTTTAGTAGTTCATAACATTATCTATTATATTAATAGATAATATAATGCGATATATTTTGATATTAGAAGACAGGGAGCACCCGGGGCCACCACAAAGCTCCTTCGGAATCTCACATACCACCTGAGAGTTTTGCCAGGGAAAAGGCACTTGGGATGTTTATTCCAGTCCAGGATGGGCCCGATTTAATCCCAGTATGCTCCTACTTTGTGTTTCAGCTGGGGGAAAATGGGAAAAGGCTTCTCAAACCTTTACCTGCAGAAGGAATCTGGGGACACATTTTTGTGTCCAGACTTTTTTGTGTCCATTTTTGTGTTGCCATTCCCACCCAAACCATTATCCCTGGATAACAGGCTGTGGTGGAAGGAGGCACAGGAGGCAGAGCCTGTCCTCCTGGGTGCAGGAAAACAGGGAGCAGAGTGTAGGAATAGGAACACCCACTCCGTGTGTGGCCTCCGGCATCCCATTCTCCAGGAAAACTGCGGCACAGGGTCCAAGCACGGGGCTCAGCCCCAGGAAATTTGGGAGCTCGCCTTGCCCGTGCTTTGGCCTTGGGTGAGCAGCTCCAACGTGATTCCTTCCCATTTCCCCCCATCTGAAAAAAAAGTAGGAGAAATACTTCCCCCATCTGGAGGATTAAACGTTTAGGAGGCAATCCAAGCTCCACTGAAGTCAATGGCAAATCTCCCAGCCTTTCACCAGGAAAAAATTTCCAAGTGCTAAGTGTTCTGGAGCTTTGCATATGAAAGGAAAGCTCTGCTTGGGAGACGTTCAGCTCCTGCCCCAAAGTGGAGAGCCCTGGACCCACCAGCCCATGGCCTCTTATCTCCAGAGCAATCTCTCCTCATCTTTGGAATTAAAGTTTGATGTGGACTCGAACCAAAGCCACAAATCAGAACATTCCTGAACGTTGGGACTGTTTGAACTCCGATCTGGAGCTGCATTTGCAAATGTGCTTTATCTTTATAACCCAGGCCAAGTGAAATCCTTCATCTGGGGGCTTTGGGAGTGGGGAGGGAAATTTTACAGTGGGAGCCCCCATCTCATCCCATCCCATCTCATCAATTCATCCCCCTGCTTGGCTGCTTATCTGCCCATCTCCCACAGCATCAGGTTGAAATGTGGGATCTTTGGTCCCACACTGGGGAAGAGGCAGGAAACGTCCATGGGATATTGTGCACTTCCCAAAGGAGCGAGAGGTCTTGTTCATGGGATATTGTTCACTTCCCAAAGGAGTGGGAGGTCTTGTCAGAGAGGGCTCTGGGGTCACTGTGCGTGGTTTGTGCTGCCACTGGGGAGCTTTCCAGGCCTCTCAAACAACACCACTGAAGGTTAAGGACCACTTGTCCCACACTTAAAGACCCTGCCAGCATCGGGTGGGCTTTAACTGGTTGCCATGCCCAGCTTTCCCCAGTCCTGTTTGTGGGCACACAGTATCACCCAGTGGCAGAAACCTGCCTGCTCCAAAATCCTGCAGAAAAACCCCTTGAACTGGGAATGTCGAAACCTAACGGGGACAGGCGAGAGGATAAAAACCAACCCATGTGTTTTGCAGCCTCCTCGGGCTGTTGGAGCTCCAGCTGCAGCCACTTGTGCATCCCATCCTTACCCTTTTGCCCTCTCCAAACCTCACTCACACGCTTCTGTGTGTGCCCACACGAGCTTGGGTTGTGTAATTCCCGGGGCAGGTCAAGCAGGAGGATATTTTGGTAGCCAGGGCTGGATGACAAGTCCTAACAAGCCCATCCACATGTGTTAAGATTAGAGCTCAGACATCAGCCGTGACTCAACAGGATATGCTGGGCCTGAGCCAGGGCCAGGACGCTGTTCCTGGCCTTCTGAATCATGAGTGGAAAAAAAAAAAGGGGGGGAAAAAAGCCATCTCCATCTGTTTTTAACTTGGTGATGTCCTCTGGAAGGCAGGGGAACTATTTGCTGGGCTGGAAGTGCACAAACAGCTTGGCAGAGCGGGGCTGGGACAGGGGAGGAGCGGGGCTGGCTCTGGGATCTGGGGCTTTGGCTGCACCACATTTGGGGGTCTGGCTGCACCAGATCTGAGCATTTGGCTGCACCAGATCTGGGGGTCTGGCTGCACCAGATCTGAGCGTTTGGCTGCACCAGGTCTGGGGGTCTGGCTGCACCAGATCTGAGCGTTTGGCTGCACCAGATCTGGGGGTTTGGCTGCACCAGATTTGGGGGTTTGGCTGCACCACATTTGGGGGTCTGGGCTGCACCAGATCTGGGGGTTTGGCTGCACCACATTTGGGGGCTGGGATGGGGGAAGGAGGCTGCTCGGAGGCTCTGTGAGCCTCTGGCTGTTGGGATGTTGGCTGGGATGGCCCTGGAGCAGCCAGATGTGGAGCTCTGGTACCTGGGAGGGCTGTGGCTGAGAGGAAAGAGATGTTTCCTTTGGAAGCTGGCATTTTTTCATGTTCCTCTTGGGAATGCACAAGTCAGAGCATTTCTCCTCCTGGGGCATCACCAGCAGCAACACTTAAAACTCACCCTGCCAGGCCAGTTCCCAGCCTGGCCTGGAGAGGCTGTGCTTGCCCCATCCCTAGAAGTGTCCAAGGCCAGGCTGAGCAGCCTGGGCTAGCGAGCAGCATCCCTGTCTATGGCAGGGGGTTCGAATTGGGTGGTCTTTAAGGTCCTTTCCCACCCAAACCACTCCATGAATCTACATTTTGCCCTGCATGACTTCATGCAACCCTCTAATCTTACATGGGAGTCTCTCCAGCTTTTCCCTGCCCACACTTTGATATTTCCTGTGTCCAGCTTAATATTTCAGAGTGGAGAACACTTTTTCCCTATGGATATGACCTTTTTTTTGCAGTCAAGAAGATTCCTTGTAGGAAATGAAGCATTTCTAAGTGATGGGTGGAACACGCAGGAGCCTGAATGCAAAGTATTAACATTTTCATGGCAAAACCCACCCAGAGAGACGGAAGCCAAGCTGGTGATGACAAGGATGTTGTTCCTGGAATATCAACCCTGCACAGGGGTTTGGTTGCTCAGCTCATTTTGACACACAGTGGTTTCTTTGGTTGACCCAGGGAAATCTGTGAGCCCACAGTTCTGACTCTCCTGGCCCACGTTTGTAGCCAGAGCAGTAAAAACCTAGATGTAAAAAGCAGATGATAGTTAAAGAAATCACATTTGAGGGCTACACTTGAGGAAGATTCATTGCCTGGATAAAAGTCAGCTGGAGGGTGGCTGTGGGTCCCAGGTCTTCAGAGGGAGTGGTGATGGATTACAGACTGAGCAGGGAGCAAGAAATTCCTGCTGTTGTATATAAGAGATTAGAGTTGCAGTGAGTTGTACCAGCAGGAGTGTTTCCTCGCAGTGGAAGTTTGCTCCAGTCAGCTTTGGCTGATCCACTGCAAGAGATATATGGATGAACCGGAGAGCCCACTTGGAGCATGAGGAGGATGATAAGAGAGATGACTTAGAAGGAAACTCAAATGAGTCCAAGGAAGAAGCCAATTGAAATATGTCAGAAAACACATGGAGAAAGGAAATAATTTATGTCCAAAGGCTGAATGGAAATACAGGTTGGCCTGCAGTTTCACCTTCCCAAAGTGAAGGGTGCAAAGCACAGGTTATAGGATGGAAAGCTGGCATCTCCAACCTTTAGGAGGATGCTGGAATCACATCTACCAAACATCCAGGGAGAAAATGGGAGCAGAGGGCGGACTGGAAGGTGTCCTGATATCCCTCCCAGAAATCTGAGTGCTCTGCCTAAAAAGGAATCTTAGGAAAGCACCAGAGCAGAGAAACAAACCACTTCAGAAAGGAAATCAGAGTCACAGTGAAATCAGTAATGGAAACCAGGCACAAGGAAAAGTGCCTTGACTTGCAGAGCTTGTGAGGGGCAGCAGTGGAAGCCCCTGGACCTGAGTCATCCAGGAGAAGACCTGTGGGAACAGAGTAGGGAACAGCTTTCTGTAGGCCAAGGGTGAACAGACAAAATGATCTAATCAGTCTTTTCCAGACCTTCTCTCTCTGACTCCGTGGATGAGGACAGTGGGATTTGGGCTTGCTCAGGGAAGCCAAGTCAAACATTACAAGCCACCACATGAGAGCAGCCAGCAGGAGAAAGGGCCACCTCCCTGTCAACACATTTGCCTTCCAATAATCCCCTCACATCCAGCTTATTGCCGGTGACTCCTGTACAGCACTGGAAGAACAGTCAGGCCACTTCTCTGGAAATCATCTGCAGCACGGGAGTCGCTCTGGAATCGCAGCAGCTCCCATGGAACAGCCACTGCAGCCACAGCCTGCCTTGGGAGCATGGATGGGAACTGCAGGAACGGGGCTTGTAGGGGCTGTGATTGTAGGCACTGGGCTTATAGGGGTTGTGTTTGTAGGAAGGGGGCTTGTAGGGATTGTGATTATAGGAACTGCTTGTAGTAATTGTGATTGTAGGAATGGGGCTTGTAGGGACTGTGATTGTAGTGACTCTGATTATAGTGACTGTGATTGTAGGGGCTGTAATTGTAGGAACTCTGTAACAATTGTGATTGTAGGAACTGCTTGTAGTAATTGTGACTGTAGGAACTGTGATTGTAGAAATGGTAACTGTAGTAATTGTGATTGTACTAAGTGATTGTACTAAGATTGTAAGAAGTGTGCTTGAAGTATCTGTGCTTGTAGGAACTCTGCTTTGGGGTCACCTAATTGTGGCCTTCCAGGACCTGAAGGAGCTACAAGACAGATGGAGAGAGATTATTTACAAGGGCCTGGAGTGATGGGACAAGGGGAATGCCCTCCCACTCCAGAGGGTTAGATGGGATATTGGGAATTCTTCCCTGGGAGGGTGTGGAGGCCCTGAGTTTCCCAGAGAAGCTGTGGCTGCCCCTGGATCCCTGAAAGTGTTCAAGGCCAGGCTGGATGGGACTTTGAGCAACCTGGGATAGTGGAAGATGTCCCTGCATGAACTCTGAGGTCCCTTCCAACCCAAACCATTCCATGACTCCATGTACTTCATGCTCAAACAGGCTTTGACCACATAAGGGGAATTTTGTCTCTGGGCCTGGAGAAACCTCAATTTTAGGGATGTGGGGGAAATGCCCCCACATTTCCCATTAGTTCTGACCAACAGCTCTGGCCAGCAGGGTCTGGTCCTTCTGCACCTCTCCCAGCTCATCTGTGGTTTCCTCACACCACAGACCTCCTGATTCTGGGGCTGACAACGAGGGCCTTGAGCCCATCCAAAACACTCCAGTGAGAAAGGCCAGCACAGTGTGGTGCTGGAATTG
>VXBX01004086.1:174758-195997 GCA_013400415.1 Scytalopus superciliaris
TGGGGTGGGGTGGGGTGGGGTGGTGGGAGCACACATGTGCTGTCTGTGGCTGCCACAAGGCTCAGGCACCAGGTGACAGCCCAACAAAGTGACAGAAATGCCAACATAACTCACTTTTGTGCTATTGGTGAGCACAGCTGGTCCCAGATGCCAAGGTCTCAGATCTCAGAAAACAAGGTTTGCATTTCCAGCTGGGCAAAACTGCTATTTTCTACCCTTTGTGTGACTAAACAGACAAATCTCCTTTAATTATTTAGGGAAAATAAAACTGAGGACTGAACACGCTCTAATGAATTGTGTGGTGACTCCACACCTCTTTTTGATTAATTTTCACTTTTCCCATGGAGACACGGAGTTATATGGATACAACTGGAGTGGGCTTGGAGCACAACTCGCTCTCAGGTTGACTCCTGTGCCTGTGGCACTCAGAGCTGTGTTTGTCCCACCACATTCCCAAGAGGGAATCTGAGCAATCTCAGTCTCATTCTCTGGACAGCCAGGGCAGGGAGGCAAAGAATGAAAGCACCTCCTTTCTTGCAGATGTTTCAAGACCTTTTCTCTTCTCTGACTGATGAGCCATTTTTTAGAGCTCTTTATTTCTCTCCATGTCCTGTAAACACAAACCTAGGTGACTGGCCCTGCTGAGGTGCCTGGGCTGTAGGAATCTGAATTTAAGTGAGCTCAGCCCTCCACATGTTAAGGCAGTTTTCAATACTGGAATAAGCAGTTTAGATCAGGCACTTTCTTAATATCTATTTCAGACTCTTCCTGCAGCAAAATCATTGCAAATATCTGGATTTGGCAGAGAAACTGAGGGAGAGATGTGGTGCATGTACATCTTGTCACCCACAGGGCAAAAATCCTTGTTTCCTACATGAAAAGCTTCTCCTTTCCTGGTGGCACCGCACTGACTTACAAAGATCCCAACAAACCCTTCTCTGTTTTCTTTCTCACCATGGATTGCATGTTTGGATATGGTCAGAAGTGCCAGAGACAACCCTGCAGGTTGGATTTCTCTGTGTATCCCAAGATCACGTCCCTTCCCAGCAACCAGAGCTGGAGCTTCCTTTGTTTCCTTGCCTTCCAAAGAGGTTTGACCTGGAGAAACCACCCGAGAAGGGACAGAAGTGGCTTATTCCTGTGGATTCCTTGGCCTCACTGGGAAGCAGGATGCCACTGAAAGGGAGCTGTGCCTTTCTGGCAGCTCACAGGGGGGGTCATTTAAGAGGTTTCCACCTCACCCCAGGGGTTACCAACCCTTTGTCAGGGTTGCCAAAACCAAAGCACCACAGGGGTGGTTTGAGTTGTGAGGCTGCTCTGTGAGCTCTGGGTCTGAGGAGGCTCCATGGGTTTGGTTCTGCTGACCTTCTGCAGAGGGACAAGGTGGGGCAACTGCCTAATCCATGAGTTGCTGGAAGTGCCCTCGGATGTTGCTGCAGTTTTAGGAGCATTTTGCGGGGATTAGGACATTTCATTTCCCTGGAAAACAGCAAATCCAGCAAATGCCTTTGGATCAATTCACTCCTTGTCCCCAGTTTGTCTCCAGCTCCCACTGCAGCACAGAATTCCCAGGAGCTTCCGTGAGTCCAGCCAGTCCTGTGTGGGTACCTGGGGTATCCCGTGGCTTCTTGGCCAGCGCTGGCCATGGCACAGGGAATTCTATCACAGCTCTCATTATCATGGAATCATAAAATCATGGAACATCCTGAGCTGGAAGGGACCCACAAGGAGCAAGTCCAACTGCGGAGTAAACAGAGTGATTCATTAATCAAACCCTCTCCAGGATGAGAAGAAAGGACAAAAGCAGGAGTGCCAATCACTTCCTAAGCTGTTCATAAACACGGTTAACACCCAGCTGGTTCCCTCTGGAAGGTCTGTGGGATGGGCTCTGCTCTCAGAGGGTTTGTGCTCTGAGGTGTGAGTTGGTGGCTGAGGAGATGAAAATCACCGTGAGGACCATTCCTGATAAGCTGATGACTTACTTATGATGGCACTGACTCACTTTAGGAAGGCAAAGTCCCTTCAGCTCCCAACGGTCTTCATTCCTACACTGATAGAAAGGCCCCTCTCCTTTGCTTTTTCTCCCTCCTCACAAGGAGTTCAAGGTTTGAGAGCCGAGGAAATAAACCAGATCCCAGTCAATCCATCACCTTTTACCCCCCCTCCCCTCCTCCATTCCACACCTTGAGTCTTCTCCTTGCTCACGCCTTCTTCTGCCTGGTGGATGTGCCAAAGCAGGGAAAAGAGGACAGCTCTGGTGGATACCCCTCCTCCCTCAGGATATCTCAGTGCCTCTGTGTTTGAGTGCCAAACCATGTCGGGGCCCCTGCCCTTTGCCCAAATGGCTGTGCCGACGCTGCAGCCAAGGGGATGATCAGGGACAGGATGAGTCAGGCGGGTCCGGCCACGCCAGCTGCTCCAGTTGTGCCGGGACAGCACCAAGTCCAGATGTTGGCTGAGGAAACGGCCTTTGGTGTCAGCCCTTGGAGGGAAAGAGGGCAAAGGTGTGGAGCGAGGCTGAGTCAAGCCGGGTGTGGCCCCAGAGCGGGAATCAATGCGCCTCCGAGGCTGTTTGTTTTCGTTCCCTTGGCACGTGTGTGCAAATGTCCTTGCTCCACACGGGGGAGAAGTTCAGCCTCCAAATGGATGCAGCGTGTCCTGGGAATTCCCTGTGGATGTGAGCCTGCAGTCCAAAGTACATGGGTAACATTCCCTGGTTGTGTGGAGCTGGAAAAACTTTTCCTCCCTTTTTGCTTCCACCTTCCAGATTGGTCTGGGTGGGACTGACTGGACCAAGTAAAAAGGGACAGGAAAGGAGGAATCGGCCTCAAGTAGCACCAGAAAAGGTTCAAGTTGGATATCAGGAAAATGCCTTCCTGGAAAGGGCTGGCCAGCCCTGGCACAGCTGCCCAGGGCAGTGGGGGAGTCCCCATCCCTGGGGGGATTTAACTGTCCTGGGAGAATGGTTGGACTGGTGATCTCAGAGGGCTCCTCTGACCTAAGGGGTTCCCAGATCCCATGATTTCCTCTGCTCAGCAGTGCCCTGTGATCAGGGTATGATACAGCATGGATGGCTGCATTCCCAGGTGCCCCCTTGCCACTTTCCAACATGGATCTGTGGCACCGACATCTATTCCCTTTGCCCAGTTTAATATGGAACATGGCAGCAGATTCCCACTGCTGTGCTCCCCACTCCTCTCACCAGTGAGTGACTCTTTCACTTCCATGTGATCCAAGCTGAAGTTCCAGCAGGACCCAGAGCCTGGTGTTCCTTTGGCCTTCACAGTGAGCCAGCAGGAAACTTCAGGCACAAGGACTGAGGAGTGATTTGGTCCTGGCAGGTTAGGTGGGCTATTGGGAACATATTCTTCCCTGTGGGGGTGGCTCCCTGGCAGTGTCCAAGGCCAGGGTGGATGGGGCTTGGAGCAACCTGGGCTGGTGGGAGATGTCCCTGCTCATGGCAGGGGGTGGGACTGGATAGTCTTGAATGTCCAACCCAAACCATTCCATGATTCCATAAATCCCTTTGCCTGTTGACTTGTAAGCTGCTTGGAGCCCATCCCTTCTTTCCCAGTGCCGGGCTGAGGTTCCCACCTTGCTCTGGATTTCTTTGAGCTTTGTGAGCAGCGAAGTTTGAGGTGATTTTCCGTTCCTGATGGTCGTCTTGGAAGAGGAATTGAAATGTCCCAGTTCCAGCTGCCAGTTTAAAAATAGAGCCCCAGGACATATAGAAAGCAGGTCATGACCCTGCTGGGAGGCCTCCAACACTGGGCAGGTTTGCTGAAATTACAGGGAACACTCGGATTTTTCACTAGTTTGTATTGGCACAAAAGCAGCAAGTTCTATTTAAATAGAAAAACTCAGAGGGAAGGAGGGAAAAGAAGCGAAAAGGGAGATGTGGAGCTCAGTGACGTGTCCCTGGTGGAATCTGTCAGTCACAGGATCACATCCTGGCCCCACAGTGGTGGCCAGGACAGGCTGTGCTGGGCCTGCCTGCCAATGGCTCCTGGTGGAAAAGTGAAGTTACCGGAGGTGGGAATGGCCAAGGCCTCAGGCTCTGGAATTCCTGCCAGGCAATGAGGTTCTCCACATTCCCACACTTCCAGATTCCCCTGCAGAGGTGGCAAACACCACTGAGGGGTCAGTCCAAGAAGAGCAACTCTGCTGCTCCTGGTCACTCAGCTGGGAAAACATTGCATCCCAGCCCCTGGAATGTGTCCATCCCGGCCACCCTGCCGTGCTCCCGTCTCCTCTCCACTCACAGGGATATGCTGTGATGTCTGGGTTGGTTCAGCTGCCCCACCACAGGTCCCCAGGGCCACCTGGTGTACAGAGACATGGAGACAGGACCTGGGATGTGCTTGGGATGAGGTGGATCATTCCAGGGCCATTTCCTAGATCTCCTTTGGTTATAATGATCCCTTTGCATGGCAAGATGTGTCTTCCACCATTTGAGAGTGGGGGGGGGGATCTGCGAGCCAAACCCTCCTCCAATGTGGGAGAAGATTCCTTTCCACTGGTGTCTGCAGATGCTTTCCAATGACCCCATTTGGCTCCAGACCCTTTTCCTAAGGTGGTGGAAACTCAGCTCTCTATTTTGCCAATGGAGAAACAGAGGAACAACTTGTTTCTCTTGTGATCCTGTGATTTCCTGCACAAATGGGAGAGCTCTGCCACTCTGCTCCACCTCTTGGACACTGTTCCTCAAGGGACAACCTTGAAACCAAGAAGGACTCAATCCAGGAGGACTCAATCTAAGGACTCAACCTTCCAGTCAAAGAGGGTTTGATCCATGGAGGATCCAATCCAAGGAGGACTCAACCTTCCAACTAAGGAGGACTCAATCCAAGGAGGACTCAGCCAGGGAAGACCCAACCATCCCAGTATTCCTGGGAGTCCAACTGCAAGCTGGTTGTTCTGCTGTGCCCCAGAGTTGGCTGCCCCTCCTCTGACCTGCTCTTGGCCCACAACTGGTTTCAGTGCCAGGACAGCAAGAAATGCAGAAGTTTGTCATTTCTTTCCATCCTTTTCAGCATTTGATGGGATTTTCAGCTCCATGTGGCTCCGAGGATGGAAAATGTTGCCATGAGGAGCTGAGTTGTTGAGATGAAATGTTCTGCATCCTCTTGAGTCACTTGCAATTTCCTTGAGCTCCTGGTTGCCTGTGGCCTCTCCAGTGAAGCATTAAAAAAAGCAAAAAAAAGTAAAAGAGAAGGAAAACTTGAATAGAAATGGTTCTCATCCTGAGCCAAAGAGAGAGAGAAATCCCCCTGGTGGGTGGCAGGTTTTAGGTTTCCTTGGGAAGCTTCTCCCAGGCAGGGTGGGAAGGACACTCGGTGGCTCTTGGCTGCCTGGGAGGTCAGTTCTCATTTCCTGGGACTGTCCCTCTGACACAACAGCCCAAAGAATCCCCTGCCAAGGTTCTCACTGCCGAGAAGATACGACTGACATCAACCTGCTCCATGGGGCTGGAGCTCGGCAAGCTCTCCCACTATCTTGGGACTGCACTGCATTTGTGGGATCATGGAATGGGTTGGGCTGGAAGGGATTTCAAAAATCATTCCACCCCCTGCCATGGGCAGGGACACCTCCCACCAGCCCAGGGTGCTCCAAGCCCCATCCAACCTGCCCTTGGACACTGCCAGGGATCCAGGGGCAGCCACAGCTTCTCTGCCCAACCTGGGCCAGGGCCTGCCCACCCTCCCAGCCACCAATTCCTTCCCAAGATCCCCCCCAGCCCTGCCCTCTGGCAGTGGGAAGCCATTCCCTGGGTGCTGTCCCTCCAGGCCTTGTCCCCAGTCCCTGCCCAGCTCTCCTGGAGCCCCTTTAGGCACTGCCAGGGGCTCTCAGGTGTCCCTGGAGCCTTCCCTTCTCCAGGGGAGCCCCCCCAGCTCTCCCAGCCTGGCTCCATCCCAGAGGGGCTCCAGCCCTGCAGCATCTCCGGGGCCTCCTCTGGACTCGCTCCAGCAGCTCCATGTCCTGTCTGTGTTGGGGAACCCAGAGCTGGACACAGTGTTCCAGGTGAGATTCCTGGGTTTTTTTCTGGCATACAATCATGTCAGATCCATCTGCGCCTCACTAAACTGCAGACATAAACCCACCTGGATTTTCTCCATCCCATGCATCCTGGTGTTTTGGGATCTGATGGTGGCAACAGGCAAAGCACAGAAGTTCCTCCCATGGAAGCAAAAGGAAATTCCTTGCTGTGTCTTGAAACAGTGTCTGTCTTGTCCTTTTCATGCCACTTCCCGATGAGAAATCCTGAGACTCTTTGGCACAGCTCTGGGAACCAAATCCGGGGAAAAGGAGAAGGGAAAGGTGGCAGCTCTTCCTTCTTTCCTCTTGAGCTCGGCCGTGCTCCGGTGAGTCACCGGAGTGAGTCACTGGGAATGGCTCAGCATAAAGCAGGGCATGTTCTCCCCTTCCCTGGGACTTGTGCCATCAACTGCACCAGGCTCCTTGGACTTGGTTTCAGTTTTACTGAGAGGAGGAAATGGGTATCTCCAAATTCCATCCATTTTTGGGATCCTGTGAGATGTCTGCAAGTAATGAAAGGAATTTTGGATCCCCACTGGCAAACTGGTTCCTTTCTCTTTGCTCCAGTACCTTGTCCCTCGTCATCACCCACAACACGCATTTTGCTGTGATACTCTGAATTCCTTGATTTCCTTGGGTGTGAAAAGGAAAATGCTTCATTGCAGGGCCGACATGCTTTGGGCAGACCCACTTGGAGCAGGTAGGGTGGACCTGGAGCTCATTCCCTGAGCTGGAGAAGAGGCAGCATGGATGAAGAGCTGGAATAACAGCAGGGTGACCTTCCAAATTCAGACTGTCAGAGGGACTTGGACTCTGCCTTGTCACTTAGGGAAGGGATTGTCCCTCTGTACTTGACCCCTCAAGGGTTGTGTCCAGGTCTGGACCCCTCATGGAAAGAAGGATACTGAGGGGCTGGAGTGTGTGCAGGGAAGGGAAGGGAAGGGAGCTGGGAAGGGGCTGGAGCAGCAGGAGGGGCTGAGGGAGCTGGGGGGGCTCAGCCTGGAGAAAAGGAGGCTCAGGGGGGACCTTCTGGCTCTGCAAGTCCCTGCCAGGAGGGGGGAGCCGGGGGGGGTCGGGCTCTGCTCCCAGGGAACAGGGACAGGAGGGGAGAGAATGACCAGGAGATGATCAGGTTGGACATCAGGAGGAATTTCTGCCTGGAAAGGGTGGTCAGGCCTTGGCAGGGGCTGCCCAGGGAGGTTTGGAGTGCCCAGCCCTGGAGGTGCCCAAGGCAGGACTGGCCGTGGCACTCAGAGCTCTGGGCTGGGGGACAAGGTGGGCATCGGGCACAGGGTGGGCTCCCTGGGCTGGGAGGGCTTTTCCAGCCTCAGGGATCCTGGGATTCTGTAAAGGAATATATTCCACAAAGTGGGGGAAAAGAGTTTCCTCATTTAGGTGGGGGAGACAAAGAAGTTGGATATTGCTCAACCCCAGGATCATCAGCTGGGTGGATCTCAGCATGACCAAACTCTGCTACTTACAGTGAAGGACTTCTCATGATTTTAGGAATACACTGGAACTATTTCAACACAAGGAAGCAACGTCTGCAAAGTCCAAGTGTGTAATGGTGGAGACCAGGCAGCTGTTTTCCTGTTGAGGTGGGAGGAGAAGGATCTCAACCAGCTTAAGGTGGAAAATGATGACTTTAAAAGGGAGTTTTCTGCCTGAGGGGAGGTTGGAACAAGATGATCTTTAAGGTCCATTCCAACCCAACCCATGAAGGGCATCTCCAACCTGGTGTCCTTATTAATGACACAAACCTGTTGGACTCTGACATCCAATTTTAGCTCCTCATGTTTGAGGAGGAGGAATCCAACCTGGAACAGGTGCAGAGAAGGACAACACAGAGCAGAAAAGGAAGGTGTTGACCTGTTTAGGAGACTCAAAGAGCTCGACTTGTTTAGCTCAGCAAAACACAGGCTTGGAGAAATAAGATCACAGGCTATAAATACAACAGGAGCTCGACACCAGCAAGGGAGAGAAGCTATTTAAACTTAAAGACATCCTGGCATCGACACAGAGGGGGATAAACTGGTCAGGAATAAATTTAGGTTGGAAAGTGGAAGATGTTTTTTAACCTCTGGAGCAATGAGATTCTGGCCTAGTCTTCCAAAGGGAGCAAATAAACGAATTCCTGGAACTTGCAAAATTTATGAGGTGGTGAGAGACTTGGCCTTGAAGAGCTGAGACTTTAATAGTGCCATCACTGGAATGAAGGGCCCACCCAGACCTAAGAGCCATTGTCCTGGGCTTTCCTACCTGTGGAAACTGGGAATAACTAACATGAGGATACTCAGCTCTGCAGTGAAAGGGACCTCACATGCACAAGGTCATGCAGCTCAAACTTACTGTGAGAGATGATGCGGTTTAAGTGCTGTGAGGAGCAGCTGAGGGAGCTGGAGGGGCTCAGCCTGGAGAAAAGGAGGTTCAGGGGGGACCTTCTGGCTCTGCAACTCCNAGTCAGGATTTGCTTCAGCCCTAACTAGACCAGCACTTTAGCTGGAAATCTCTCCCTTGGGGCTCAGTGCTCAGTGTTGGTGAGGACTCTGGTCCTGGCTGAGTGAAGGTCTCAGCTACTGCCCTCAACAGGTTGTCACATCCTTGACATGACTGAGGGCATGGAGAAGTCTGAATTCTGAAACTGAAGGGACAGAAAATCAATTAATTTTTAAAACATGGAAAACCCAAGTATCACCCTTCATTCTGGGATCTTTGGGAAATACATCCCTGTTCCCTTTTGGTGCAGATCCCACCTCTCCCCCAGATGGAGGAATGGAAGCATAGGGAGCTTTTCCTTTCAAGATGTATGAGGACAACAAGTCCAGGAATGCTGGCTGTATTCCAGGGGCTGAGAGCAGAGCAATATTCCTGACTTTCTTTCCTGTGCCAAGTTGGTCAGTGAAGCGACAGCCCCGCCAGCTGTGTGAGACTTGGAAAACAAGAGGGGAAGCAGGGAAGGATTGGATTCCCAGTCTGGTCTGTCTCCTGTCACTCAGGACAGTGGAAGTGCTCCATGTGTCCCACACAGCATCAAAAATAAAAGATGGCTCAAAAAATGGGGCATTGGGGGGTTTGATCTCTTTCAGATCAAGAAGAGTCTTGGCCCCGCCTCTGTTTCTGGGGCTTAATAGGGTTGAGGCCATGACTGAAGGAGGATGTGCTGAGTCTTCTCTCATGACATCCATAAGGTTACATTCTCAGGGGGAATGGCTTCCCAGGGATAGATGGGATATTGGGAAGGAATTGCTGGCTGGGAGGGTGGGCAGGCCCTGGCCCAGGTTGGGCAGAGAAGCTGTGGCTGCCCCTGGATCCCTGGCAGTGTCCCAGGCCAGACTGGATGGGGCTTGGAGCACCCTGGGCTGGTGGGAGGTGTCCCTGCCCATGGCAAGGAGTGGCACTGGGTGGGCTTTAAGGTCCCTTCCAAACCAAACCATTCCATGATTCTCTGATTTTCCCTTTACCTCTTGCTTTGCTCCATATACAGGTTCCACCCCTTGTCCCAGCTCCCCTTTGAAGGAAGACACTTAATTCACCACGAGAAGAACTCCAGTAACTCAGTCATGGCTCCCCATTGGACAGACACTCTGGGCACACCAAGTTTCCCAAGCCAATCCTCTAACAAGGCCCATCTGGACTGTCCCATCCTGCCTCCTACTTTTCAGCTTCTTGTCTCTGTCTGTAGCTCCTTCCAGGCCATGGAACACCCACAGTGCTGCAGAAACACTATTTGCTTGGGACCAAAGCGGTCCCACCGTTATTCCAGGCACTTTGCACCCAGTTGTCCCTCTCCCTCCAGGAAACCACAAGTTATGAGTCAAGGTCACTTGCCCAGACCAGTGGTCCTTGGGGTGTCAGTCCACCCCCGAGTGTGTCTGCACCAGGCAGTCCAGGGATGAGTCTTCTTCCTGTCCTGAAAGCCACAAATCCCAAAGTTTGAGCCTCACTCCCAGGGCCCGTCACTGCTGAGCTGGAGGACCACGACAGAGTGCAGTGAACCCTCATTTCTCTCGGTGACTCTTGTCTCTGTCACTTACCCAGAGTTGCTCAAGAAGCCTCTGGCTTGGATCCAAGATATCCATGGCCCAGACCACCAGGAAAATGGCTGGACTCACTTTCCTCTTGCAACTGGTCCCTCCTCAGCTATTTCACAACTGGACCAGTGAATCTCACACTTGTCATGCCAAGTGAGGCACAGATGAGGCAACTCCAGTGAAAGAAAGTGGCCAGAGAACCACAAAGGAGATGTTTCTGAGGTGGCTTCTGGCGTGGTAAGAGATCCCAGGGCCAAGTTGGCAGGAGCCAAGGCTGGAGCCTGCAATGCTGGTGCACAAGGTGCCCAGAGAGCCAGCTTGGCCAAGGTAAGGCAGGTCAAGCTTGGGAGAAGAGTGCTGTGCTGTGCTCTCAGCAACACTGGGACATTCCAAGACCTTTTCCTGGGCTCTTCCAAGACTCAGTGTGTGCTCAGGGCTGTGCCACTGTTCTGCTCAGTGCCAGTTCAGTAGGGACAGACCCATCTTGCTCTGTGTGAGGGACCCCAGTCCAAAGGGAGGGGAATTCCAGGTTGTGTCCCCTGGATGCTTTTCCTTGGCTTGCACAGGTTATCCTGGAGAAAAGGAGGCTCAGGGGGGACCTTCTGGCTCTGCAACTCCCTGCCAGGAGGGGGGAGCTTGGGGGGGGTCGGGTTCTGCTCCCAGGAACAGGGACAGGAGGGGAGAGAACTGCGTCATGCTGGGCCAGGGGAGATTTCGATTGGATATTGGGAATATTCCTCATGGAAAGGCTGTCCAGCCCTGGCAGTGCTCGAGTCTCTATCCCTGGAGGAATTTCAAAGCCGTGTGAATGTGTCTCTTGGGGACAAGGATTAGTGGTGTCCTTGGGCAGTGTTGGGGGAATTATTGGTCTTAGCGATCTTAATGGTCTTTTCCATCCTTAATGTTCCTGTGATTCCATGAGTATTTCCCACTTTTGCTTGCCCTGTGTTCCTTTCCATGCAATTGGCCCTCTCTCTCCATGCACACGAGCTCCTTCAGTGGTGTTAACCCCCCAAATTCTCGTGGCTGTCTCACACATCCCCATATCTGCCACCCAACCCTCTCCTCAGCTCTGCACAGACTCTCCAATCCAGGGCCATCCTGCATGGATTGGGATGTCTCAGCCCGGCCTCTTCAGAACCCAAACCCTCCATAAACACAGAACAAATGAGGTAATTGGGAAAATGTAAACAGGACGAGAGAGGCCCTTTCCCTCCCCAGAGCAGGACTTTGGGAAATGAGGAGAGTTTAGATTTCCATTGTGTAGAGACACAGACACCAGCAGCCCTATGGAATGCTGAATTCCTCTCTAATTTCATTAGGGAATGATCCCTGCTGTCAGGAATAAACCTGCTGCCCAAATGCTCCTGGGATCCATCAGGCTGCCTCTGGTGACAGCAACTGGGACGGCAGCTCAGCCTCCTCCATCCTCCTTGGATCGGGCTCAGGATTTCAGACATGTAGGGAAGGGAGACACACAGATGGCCAGAGCTCCAGGACACAACAACCTCCTGCCTCCCTCTAATCCCAAAAATGCTACGTGTCCACCAGAAGGTGCCTCCTCTTTTTTTGCAGGCACTAAGGTTAAGTCAAGGTTAATAAATCTGACATAGCTGGGACCGTTCCCTGGCCTGGATCCACCATCACAGGATGATCCCATCTCACAGAATCGTACACTGGCTTGGCTTGGAAGTTTAGTCCGGGTGATTAAACCCTCTTAATGTCCAAGACAGGGTGGCTGCCTCCAGTCTGCCTGACAGGCAAGGGCCCTGCTCTCTGCTAATTCCAAAACATGCCCAGGAACAGTCTTGGCTTGGACTGGAGGTGACCTGGGACTCGTGGAGCGATGCAAGGGATCTAATGACCCATTTCTGCTGCCCCAGCCCTGCTTAATTCACTCTAATAAATGCAGCAACAGGGGCCCAGAAAAAGGAGCTTTGTCCTCCCAGTGAAGGAATAATTAAATGAGAGGGAGCTCAGGTTAATTTGGCTTCATTTCGTCCTTATACTCGAGCCCTGGTCTTGGAAAAGTGATTCTATTGATTCTGTTCTCTGGGAAGGTCCAGCTGAACTTGTTCTTTCCTTCCCACAACCAGAATTCCAGGTCTGTGCCTCCTGGCCCGGCCTGGCCTCGAAGGCACAGAACACTCTGGGGCTAATCTGCATTCCTTCATCATCATCGACCCAAACCCAAGCCCAGCCTGTGGGTGCTGCCCAAACCCTCCTGCCATGGTAACGTTTCCATCTAGTGACTCCCCCCAGTGCACCTAATGAGGCATCCACAGGATTTTCCCAAATTCCACATGGTATTCCAATGGGAGCTGCAAGAAAGAATGGGAGACAAATTCAAAGCCAAGTTTTCCTGCTGTATCCATGAGATTTGAGTACAACATTTATGGTCTAGTCAGTGAGTTGCAAGCTCAGACTTTCAGGAAGTCACAGATGGTCCACTTTGGTGGCAGAATAAGGATGTGGGGATATAATTTTAGTTCTGTTTTTAATGGAGTCTCGGCTGATTTTCATGCCTGGCTGAACTCTGTGGTTCCTGGGTCAGAGAGACTGAGAGGTGAAAGGATTGGGAGAGCACAACTGGACCCCAGAATCCAGCAAAGAGTGGAGATGGGATGCAGTTGGGATTTCCACCTGCACCAAAAGCCACTTATCTCCTGCAGGACTGCTCCTCCTGTCAGGACCTGCTCCACTTTGAATTCCTCTTGATCCAACCCAGTGTATCTGTGCTCTGCCACCATCCTTCCTCTTCCCTTAGAATAATGGGATGGTTGGGGTTAGGAGAAGCACTAAAGCCCACCCAGTGCCACCCCCTGCCATGGGCAGGGACACCTCCCACCAGCCCAGGGTGCTCCAAGCCCCATCCAACCTGCCCTTGGACACTGCCAGGGATCCAGGGGCAGCCACAGCTTCTCTGCCCAACCTGGGCCAGGGCCTGCCCACCCTCCCAGCCACCAATTCCATCCCACTCAAATCTCCCCTTTTTTTTAGTTTGAAGCCATTCCCCCTCATCCTGTCACTCCATGCCCTTGTTCCAAGTCCTCTGATGACTCACTCTTTCAGTACAATTCAGACATGGCCAATATTATTCCTTTCCCATGGTTCCTTTGGAATCCTTTCCCCTCTTCTCCCTCCAAGAAGCAGCAAGTAGCTTCTGTCTTTCATCCAAAATGAGCTGTGAGTAGTTAATAGGACAGGAATTATCAGGAATAGCCTAAGCAGAATTCCACATGCTGACCGAATGCCACATTCCCCACGTCACAGTATCCCACAGGTCACACATGGTTTCCATCCCTTCCCATTTTTCCCAGAACAGGTAGTCCAGGTTCAGGCTCTATTTGTGCCCCGTTCCTGGGTGGGGCTGCCAAGGCTCCTCTTGGAGGTGCCAAGAATGCAGCTTGGACTTGGGTTATCTTTGGACAGGCCTTGAACTTGAATTCTCATCAGTAAATAGGACAACTCTGCTCCTTTCTCATGGTGAGGATAACCCGGAGTGTAAAGAGCAGCTTTCATGAAGGGACTTCAAACGTGTCAGAAAAGCAAGGATCCAGTCTCCAATCCCCAGCCAGGGTGGTGGGAATCTGCTCCTTCCCACATGGGTGTTTTTTGGGATGCTGGTACTTCCCTCGCCCACTCCCAGTTGACTGAGTTGTGATGTTCAGGTCCAAGGAAGAGATGAGTGTCCCAAAAAGTGTTTCAGGTGTTGAAACCACATTCTTGAGGTGGGTTATGTGGTGGCAAGAGAGCATCTCTTCCTTGGTGGGACAGGGACGCAGCTGTGGGGAACTGATGCTTGGAACTGGAACTGTTTAAAGCCAGGCTGGACAGGGCAGAGCAGATTCCCAGCACCCCCTGGTCATTCCCAGCTCCTGAGGAAGGTCCCCAGCCTTCCCTGTTCCCCTAAATACTGAATCATTCCTTTGTGTTGCTGAAACCTCTGGTGGGGAAGGGAAACAGGGAGAAGAAAGGAATAATTTTCCAAGAGATTCCCAGTTGTGTTTTGTCCTGAATGGACTAAAAGTGTGTCCTTGACAGAGTTTGGAAAATATCTGTGCAAAGGGACTCATAATGTGCCCGAAACACCCTGAAAATGGGGCCCACAGCCACTCCCCCCCATCCAACACCTTTATCAACAGCTTGGATTGATCCAAGAAAAGTGGAAAATTACTGCTGGCACAATCCACAAGTGCTGGCATCCACAATGGAGAGGTGAAAACCACCAGGAGCAGGTCAGGGACATCCAAGTGGTTGGGATCAGCCACTTTAACGCAGCCAAAACCGCCGCCAAAAGTTGGGAAGCAAAGACTGGAGACACCGTCCTGGGAAACAGCAGCCCTGACCAGCCTGTGGCTGTGGTGTTGGAAAAGCTCTGCTGTGAGGGATAATGAAACCTTTGGATGTGGAATCCTGGACCAGACGGATCCAACGCTCCCGTTCCCTGTGGAATTTCCGAGCCCGCCGCTAAAATGCTGGGTCGGGGTTGGGGTGTCCACACCGGAGATGTTCAAAGCCGAAATGGATGGATTTTTGTCCCAGGGTGAACTTGTGGGCTGAAATCGATTCCTCTGAAGTCGCCCTGAGCCAAAAAGGGGGAGTTTGGTGTGAAGATTATTAGAGGAAATTCCGCCTTTTAACCGGCATTCCTGTAAAAAGGAGATGTTGTAACTGCAGGGGATTTTCACTCCCAAAAAACTGGCCATGAGGTCATTTTCCCTCATATAAAGGGTGACTGGCAGTTCATTCTTTGCTAATTATGGAGGGAAGGGAAAGTTAAACCAGTTTGCAGAAGCGTTTTCTTCTGGATTGAACCTTTAAGAAAAGAAGGAACAGAGAAATAAAAGTCAACCGATGTTTTGGGCCATCACTTGTGGTGGAAAGACACTCGCTGGTTCAGCCTCAAACCTGGTTTTTATCCGATCCCTGGGGTGGAATCAAGGATTTCTAGGAAAGCAGACACTGGAACAAGGTCCAGGAGCCATGCCCAGACTCAGAGAAATCGCTACATGGAACAGTCCTGGCACACGTTCCCTGTAAGAAAAGCCTTTACAGAAGGTACCAGACCCGTAATTCCCAAACTTTGGGGAAGAATCCTGCCAACCCTCAAATTCTCTTGCAAACCACTGCACACCCAATCAGGCTTAGGAAAGGCAGCCTTGGGAGCTCGGATGTCTTTAGGCTTAATGTGCTTCCAGGGCCCCGCTCACCGCAGGCACACGGACCACCAGCGCTTCCCAAACCGCAGCTGGAATCCTCCTGGGCTCCCAGGATAAAGCTGAGCCCTCCAAGGTCAACGGGAGCCTTTTCACACCTTCAACAGCCTCTCCATCACGGCCTTCCCACGCTGCCGGAGGAGCTGCCGACAGGCTCTGACGGAGGATCCCAAACACCCTCAGCTGGTGACTGGGTGGGTCCCAAGCTGGCTGCTCCGAGTTTTTCCCAGCTCAGTGCCTCCTTCCTCACTTCTTGGCATCCCTAGAAATCCTCATGCTGAGCTGGGATGGAATATCCAGGCACTGGGGGTTGCTTGTCCTCAGACTCTTTGTGGGGGAAGTGTTGGTGGGTGTTTGCACAAGGAGTCTGTGGGGTTCGGTGTGACCACCACAAGGCATGGTCATTATTTTCTTCTCTTTCTTCATTGCAACAAGGGGGTTTTATCACATCTTTCCACTGAGGGAAAGGTTTGAGGAGGAGATGACACCTCCCTCCATCTCCAATGGGAAGGTCCTCCGCGCTCATCCCCAAGGATCCATCTCTCCCAGCAACCCTTCTATGATTTAAAGCAAATTAGTTTCTCTACAACAAAAAAACCCTCCCAATTTTAGAATTATATCCCATATTTAAGACTGTTTTTTTGTCTGGCTAAACAATGTTTGCAACATAGACGTGGCACCGAGCCCTCATCCATGTTGGTGACCTCATTTTCAATTTGATGAGATTAATTGTCCTTCAGTAACCACAGTGGAGTCCCAATAATTCCATCTAATCCTCTCAAGATTTTGGGACAGGGGTGTGAAGGTTTGAGTCACCTGATCAAACATGAATACCTGTCATCTCCATGTCTCTCCATGGATATTGCCATTTCTCTCCATGGATATTGCCAATTCTTTCCATGGATATAGACATTTTTCTCTATGGATATTGCCATTTCACTCCATGGACACTGAAGAATCTGAAAAACACTTTTCTCAGAAGTCAGACCACTGGTTTGATCCTAAAAGTCCTCAGTGTTGTCTCATTTTTCATCTCAGTGCCCTGTGCTCTACATGGACATAAAGACCTTTATTTAATTGTGGTACCATAAGAAACTTTGACTAAAGAACTTCTGGTTGAGGAAGAAGGATGTGATCTGTTGTCCCAAATTCCCAAAGACTCATCTTGCAAACACTCCCTCAATTCCCCCCTGGCTGTTCTTGCTGATGATTTTATGCTGCGTTTGCTCTCATGAATGAGTTGTAGGATTATAAAACCCTGGAATTTCTGTGCTCAAGGATTTCTATGGGATGAATCTTCAGCTGGAATCTGAAATTTGGGTGCTTTTTCAGTGCCTTGTTCTCATTTCTTGTGTTAGGAATTTGAGGTTGAATTTTCTCAACTACATTGCCATGTCATGGACCAACCAGCTCCTCATGGCAGGAAAGGAATTAGGGAATTGTTGGGGTTGGAAGGGACATTGAAGATCACCCAGTGNTCCTCTGGACTCGCTCCAGCAGCTCCATGTCCTTCCTGTGCTGGGGACTCCTGAACAAAAAGAAAAAAACAGGGATAACACCTCTGAAAGACATCTCCTCCCAGTTAAAAAAATCCACCTTCCAAATCCAGCACATCCCCACTATTGAAAACAATAATCCTCGGGTCAATATTTCCAAAGTACTTTTTTTTTTTGAGTCACAATTTCCAGTCAGAGGCAGAAAAAAAAAAAAAAAAAACCAAAAGAATTTTATTTTCTTAGTCAGAATAATAATAAAAAAAAAAAAATTCCAAATGCCAAAATTTCCCGTGAATTAGAAATCCTGAAATTTGGCTGGGAGCATTTCCTAACCCTGGTATCTCCAGCAGTGCCAGAACCCTGGAATAAATAGGATTTCTCCATCCTGACTCACTGTCCATAAAGGAGCTGCTGTGTGGAAGCCAAGAGGGATGAGCTCTGCCCTTTGCTGATAAACTGGGGGGGAAAGATCACCTGGGAGGGGTTGGATTTTCCAGCTCTTTTTCCTGGAGTTTCCTTCCCTTTCCATCTTGTATTCACACCTCCTAATGAGGTAATAATGAGCTGTTGGTGGTTTCTTTAATTTAGGGCAAAGCCATGAAGGGAATGTCAAACCTTTAGCGGGTTCCAGGTCCTTAATGAGGAAAGGGATGGATTATAGGACAGGTCGTGCCTGAAGGATTCCAGCACAGAGCACTTTGGGGCTGTTGGGTGGTGATGGAGTAAAGTTATACCTAAATTATGGTCATTTATGCATTAATTTCGGCAGCCTGGCTTGATTTTTTTGGCTAATCAGAGCAAAATGCCACTTTCTCTATAGTTATTGAGCTCCTTTTCCTCTCAGGAATAAAATCATAGGGAGAAAAATGGAACTGGATAAAACAGGCCTGGACTTAAATTATTGACAGTGAATGTGAAGACTTTTCTCTGCTCACCCAGAGTTGTTTCCAAGTTTTATTGAGAATGTATTGCCAAGTTTCCAGGCAGAGCCTTGGGAGCACCAGCTCAGCCTCCCAAGCCTCCCTGTGTGTAAAAAGGTGGCAGCATGACCTTCAGTCTCCTAAAATTCCTGCTTTTCTACTTCTCCAGAGCATCCACAATGATTTGGAAGTTCTATCATATGATTTACCAACAAGTGGGCTCCTTTGGGAATGGAGAAATGGGGAAAATCCACACTTTGAACCCCTTTTGGATTTAGACCTGACTTAAAAGCTCCACCAACTTTGAGCTGGGAGTGTGATTGGAGACCAGAAATCCCAGCCTTAATTAGTCCATGATTAGACTGAGCAGTCTCTGTGTAACTAATAGACCTGGTCAACAAAGTATCCTGGAATTCCATAGGTTCCAAATATCCACTCTCCCCATTCCTGACCTTGGAAGGAGTTTTGTACATAAAAACAAGTGACACCAGTGGAAAAGGCTCACAGAGAGATAAAGTGGTGGGACTGCAAAATTCCAGCCTCTGGTTTAATCCTTGTCATGCTTTATATCCAGGTAGCTCCATCCAGCATTCTCTCACTCCCAAAAAAAGCTGGAATTTTGCTGCTGGTTTGGGGTTCTGTGGCATCCCTGGTAGAAAAATAGAGGGAGATAAAGTGTTTTCTTGTGTTTCTGGTTCGAAGTTGAGTTTTCACAGCCCTTTCTAACTCGTCCTTGACTCACCTTCCACTAGACTGGGCTGCTCCAAGCTCCATCCAACCTGGATTTGAACACTTCCAGGGATGGGGCAGCCACAACTCCTCTGGACAAGGTCTGAAAGGACAGGAGGTCGGTGCCCTTTCTTTTTATTTAATATTTGTAGTGATTCCTGAATCAAATGCCAGACCAGTGGGATTTTCCCCTGGGAATTGGTGCCCTTGGCCCCGGGACTGGAGCAGCTCTGCCTTCCCATTTTCCTGCTGGAAGGCAAACAGTGACATCACCGAGGTCTTGGCCTCTCTCACCTCTGTTTGCTTAGGGAAAATCAGGCTTTAAATAAGTGTATAGGGCAGATAATCATTGACCAGCAGTGGTTTACTCTGGGTTTGAGCCAAGAATTTTGGGATTAGCATCGAGCCCGACCTGCCTGGAAGCAACTCCCACCGCACACGGAGCAGCCGGAGCCTGGCGAGTTTATATTTTAAGGGCTGTGCTGATCTCCCTCACGTCCCACCCCTAAAAACCTGAGTGGCACCACTGACCTTTTGCAGAGGCTGTAAATCTATTCTTTTTCCCACTTTTCCGGTGCTGGCCGTGGAGCCAGAGCGCTGTGGGAGCCAAGGATGACCCAATCCCAGATGAGCTGCAGCCCTTCCAGCCCGACCTGCTGTTTGCTTTGGGGATAAGGAGTTTGTGCTGGGGGTGGATGGCAACAAAAGGGGGGAGAAAAGGGGGGCAGAGCTGCAGAAATTGAACATAAAGCACAAAAAAGGGCGGGAAAACCCAGCCTTGAGGAGCCCCAGAGAAAGGTGTGGTGGCCAACATCGATAAAAATGTGGTTTTCCAGGGCAGGCAGCTAAATATAAAAACCCTACGGAGAACTATAAATTCCTAATAAATGGGATTGAACTACTGGAGAAAATCAGGCAAAGCAGACTCGGGAAAACAGGAGCAAAGCTGTGAGGGGGCCGAGGCCAGGGACACCTCCAGGTGGCTTGGGGATTGTCCAGAACTCCAGGGTTGTGCCCCAGCTCAGAATTGGGCCTCAGGGAACTGGGAAAATCAAAGGTGTTGCTGTGGCATAGAGAGGGAATGGTGTCAGTGGCACAATTCCAGAGGAAAACTGGGGCTGGTTTGGCTCAGGAGGACATGGATCCACAGCCTTTTAATCCACTGATATAAAGAATAAGGGTTTTTAACTGGCCCTGACCAGCTGGAAATGGATTTTTGTGCTTTTACCAGTTCAGCCAGGCTGGGAAATGAATCACAGGTGAGAAAACCAGGAGTTGATTCCTTAATTCTTCTTCTTCCTGCCTCTATATTTTCAGGGCAGGATAAAGCCCTGCACATCTAATTCTCTCTGTGATCCTGAACTTGAGACTAAAGTAGTTTATCAGCACAGCTTATCTTGAACCACCTTCATTCCAGGCCTTGAAGATCCACAATTCCTTCAATCTGTAGATTTCCCTCTCGGTTTTTTTTAATCATTTGTGCTGTTTTCAAGAGGTGGAAATAATTATTTGAGCACTTGGAGAGCGCGGGTTGAACTCACACTTCATAGAATCACAGAGCCATGGAAGCATGGAATGGGTTGGGTTGGGAGGGACCTCACTCCAACACCCTGCCATGGGCAGGGACACCTTCCACTAGCCCAGGGTGCTCCAACCTGACCTTGGACACTTCCAGGAAAGTTTGCCAGAGCTAGAAGGGAAATCTGTGCCTGCAGAGGGACTGGAGGCAGCAAAAGGCTGCAGGGAGGGCTGGCATGGAAAATGAGCTGGAATCAGCACCATCCTCACTTTCCCTGGCATCCAGAACCCTCTGGAGGTCTGGCTTGAAGTCCCAGAGGAGCCAAGAGTGACGGTGGTGGGTGGAGGGGGGAGGGATCCGCAGGATCTGCATGGCTTTTCTCCACTGTGGAGCTTCAAAAGGCTGGAGCCAAGGCAAACAAAGCTGGAATACGCCAGGCTGGAAAGGCTGAGGTGCTGCCGAGAGGGCAGCCAAGGGCCCGAGGGCAACCTCAGCCCTTCCCACCGCTCCGACAGCGCCACCACGAAGGGTCTGCCCCAACCAGCCTCCTTGGCATGGCCAACAGAGAGACCCTTCCTGAGCTTGGGGATGCTCTCGGCACATCCCACACTTCCAGAGCAATCCAGGGCTCAGCTGACCCCTGGAACCGGAGTTTAAAGGTTCTTCAAACCTTTCCTGGCTCAGTTGTTTTTTTGGACAACTCTCGTTCCTGCCACTGACTCAACAAACCCTTCGTTGTCTTTGCTGAACGGGAGGGCTGTGTGGGAACCGCTGGGGTTGCTTTGGTAGGAAATGCCACAGCTCTGAAATCTGCTTTGGTTCTGAAGTGGGAGAACACCCAAACAAACACGGAGTTACTCAGTGCCCAAAGGCTTCCTGCACATCACAATCCAATTTAGCCGCTCTTCCAAGGGCCGGGCCATTCCAGCCTGGCCCTGAGCTCCCAGGTCTGAGGGGAGCCTTTTCCAGGCTGGAAACAGGAGCTGACACGGGTCACTGAGCCAGGGCTAAATGTTGGCATTGGGGGGGGTGTCTGCAAGTAAGAAGGTGTCAAAACTGACAGTTTCCCAGGGCAAGTTTTGATGCTGAAAAAGGGCACTTGGGGCTCAAAAACATTTTCCTTTTTCTCTTTTCTCTTTTCTTTTCTTTTCTTTTCTTTTCTTTTCTTTTCTTTTCTTTTCTTTTCTTTTCTTTTCTTTTCTTTTCTTTTCTTTTCTTTTCTTTTCTTTTCTTTTCTTTTCTTTTCTTTTCTTTTCTTTTCTTTTCTTTTCTTTTCTTTTCTTTTCTTT
>VXBX01004086.1:207889-291921 GCA_013400415.1 Scytalopus superciliaris
AAAACCCAACAGAAATAGATACTTGACAAAATAAAACCAACAACATTTTTCTCCTGACTAAAAATATAAACCATTTGAACATCCAGAGAATATCCCCACCCCAAACATTTGAACATCAGAGTTCTGGCAGTTCTCATTGACAAAAATGTCCTGCTCTGGCCAAGCACTGATGTCAAAATGCAGACAGAAGACGGGATGACTCCAGGGGTTGGTGATGGGATCTACAGCCCTTCACCTCATTGGCACCTCAGCAGAGGCAGCACAGGGTTTGGGTAGCTTTGGGATGATCCCCCTGGGAAGACCCTCATGGGATCATAAAATCCCAGAATGGTTTGGGTGGGAAGAGATCTTAAAGCCCACCCCGTGCCACCCCCTGCCATGGGCAGGGACACCTCCCACCAGCCCAGGGTGCTCCAAGCCCCGTCCACCCTGCCCTTGGACACTGCCAGGGATCCAGGGGCAGCCACAGCTCCTCTGCCCAACCTGGGCCAGGGCCTGCCCACCCTCCCAGCCACCAATTCCTTCCCAAGATCCCCCCCAGCCCTGCCCTCTGGCAGTGGGAAGCCATTCCCTGGGTGCTGTCCCTCCAGGCCTTGTCCCAGGTCCCTCCCCAGCTCTCTTGGAGCCTCTTAAGGCAAGGTCTGCCTGCAGGAAACTGAGCAGCTTCACTCCAACCTTGTCCTGAAGAACCACTTCTGGGTCATTCCTTTTCCTGGTGCTTCAGCCCCACGTCTGAAAATGGAGACTGTTCCCTTTCCCCAAGGATTTCCTTGGTGTGAGGAGTTGGAGGGCAAGCAATGGGGCAGAACTTCCCTTACTGGTCTCCTACAGCTCTTTCTACAATCATAATGAAGTGGAATAACAAGGTTTAGAGTCTCTCCAGAGGTTGGGGAGTTCATCCTTGTGGATCCCTTCCAGCTCAGCATAATCTGTGATTCTGTGATCCTACAGCTGGAGAAGATCATCCTTCATGGAGTCGTTAAGGTTGGAGAAGACCTTTAAGATTATCAAGGTCAAACATGGAGAGTTCATCCTACAAAACCAATGGAGACCAATCAAAAGAGGTCTCAGTGGTTAAACAACCTTCACAGAATCCCAGAATCCCAGGATCCCTGAGGCTGGAAAAGCCCTCCCAGCCCAGGGAGCCCACCCTGTGCCCGATGCCCACCTTGTCCCCCAGCCCAGAGCTCTGAGTGCCACGGCCAGGCCTGCCTTGGGCACCTCCAGGGCTGGGCACTCCAAACCTCCTTGGGCAGCCCCTTCCAAGGCCTGACCACCTTTTCCAGGCACAAATCCCTCCTGCTGTCCCACCTGCCCTGGCCCAGCCTGAGGCCGTTCCCTCCCCTCCTGTCCCTGTTCCCTGAGAGCAAAGCCCGACCCCTCCCCAGCTCCCACCTCCTTTCTTAGAGATACAACCTGCATTTACTTTCCTCTTCCTGCTTAGTCCAGCACAGAACCTTCAGGAGATCTCCTTCTTCTCCCTAAGGTGGAAGGATTGATTCATGTGGGAATCCTTTTAACTCTTGTGCAGACTCCTGGTACCCTCAGGAATTCAGGTTTTCCTATTTACCAAACTTGGGTCACCTGGAGAGTCCCAGAGCCATCTGGGAAATGTGGTAGCAGCTCAGACACCTGGCAGGAGCCTCAAGGGGATTTCCATGCTCAGATAATTTAATTCAACCTTTTTATTTATTTCATGGGCTGACAGTGAATCCTAGTTCTTCATTCCAGGTGATTTTTGCATTAAACAGAATCCCAGGATATCCCAAGCAGGAAAGGACCCCCAAGGACCATCCAGTCCAACCCCCAGCCCTGCAGACACCCCACCAATCCCCCCCTGTGCCCCAGAGGATCATCCCAAGGCTCCTGGAGCTCTGGCAGCCTTGGGGCCGTGCCCACTGCCCTGGGGAGCCTGGGCAGTGCCCACCACCCTCTGGGGGAAGAGCCTTTCCCTGAGATGCCCCCTGAGCCTGCCCTGGCACAGCTCCAGCCCTTCCCTGGGGGCTGTCCCTGGTCCCCACAGAGCAGAGATCAGTGCCTGCCCCTCCCGAGGGAGGGATAAATGTACAAATAGGGTTGGGTGCAGGGGATGAGGGGTTTAGGTGGTTCCAGGCCTGTGATTCCCTGCTGGGATCTCTCTGAGCATGGACAGGAGCAGGAGGGGCCATGGATTTCAGCCTGTTGAGGTGGAGGCTGCTCTGACGAGTCCCAGCAGAGGAAACCAGAGTTGTGCATCCAAAAACTCCTGCACATCCGAGTGTGCCTTGAGGAGGGAGATGGGGATTTTATGAACTTTTTCGTTCAAGGTCCAAAGTGTGTTTAAGTGAAATAGAAGTGCCGAAGTGCTCCTGTGAGTGGGGCCTCTGCAGCCCTTTCTGCTCCCGTAATCCGAGCACCGGCCCGAGAGGATGTGGGAAAGATAAATATATTAAAGCCAGTGGGGGGCTTGATATTGCAACGCTCGAGGCCAGATCTCTGGAGCAGGAGCAGGAGTGAAAAGAAACAAGATAATAATTGAGGAGGAACCTTTCCAGCGTGTGTCTTGGCAGGCAGCTGCTCCGTAACCCATCATTTGGGATGGCGGGGTTCCCCTCACCTCCTCGCATCCCGCCGCACTGGGGGATTTGGGAATGCCAAACGAGCTCTCTCCGGTTCTCCAGCTCTTTATATTTCCTCCTGCTGCTCCTGAGCCGTTCCTAGGCATGTTTCCCGATGGCTTGAAAATCTCTGGGCACGCTCTGAAGCTTCTATATTTGCTCTTGGCCTCTGCCAAGATTAGCATTACCACTCTATGGAAAAATATCCGTCAACCGGATATCAAGGAATGGTGTGAGGAAGTCGAGCTGTGTCGAGGCAGCACAAAAGAAGCTGATATGTCGTAGGGGGAAGTTGGCAAATTGGATTTTTCCAGCTGGCACCCTTTCTGTTTTCAGATTATCCAGCTCCATGCTCAGGGTCCTCCAGAGCTCCCTGATTTTGGTTGGAATTATCTGTACAGGCAAATGGTAGGGAAGGGCCAAACAGATCCACAGTGTGTGAGCGCTCCAGGGAAACATCTTGGGGGGCAGAGGCTTCTCCTCCACCTAATCCCAACTCCAAGGGCTGGAGCTGAAGGAAAGGATGTGGCACTCAGTGCTCTGGTTTAGTTGACAAGGTGGGGATCGATCACAGGTTGGACTCGATGATCCCGGAGGTCTTTTCCAAACAAAATTATCCAGGGATTTTTCTCCTCCTGATGTAAGTGCTGACCCTCTGAAGAGCTGAGCATGGAGCAACTCTGTGCACTGATGGAGCCGAAGGAACAGAAATGGTTTCAGTGGATGTCTTTAATCCCTCTGGCTCCAAGTCCTCCTTCTACCCATGTGAAGGAGTGCTACAATTCCAAGAAGCTGGAAAAAGGTTTAAAGGTTTTAAGAAGGAGTGAACTAAAGCAGGAGATTAAAGCACATTCCTCTGCTCTGGGCCTCCAAAATCAGCTTTGATTCCCTAAGAGTCAGCAGGACAGTGGTGAGGGACAATCACCATGAGGGACACAAGGTGGGGGGATCTGGGTCTGTGGGAAGGTTGTGTTGGTGTGACACCCATTCCAAGGGGACAAAATCAGTAAATCTCCCATTTTAGGCTCTCCTACTCTCTCTTACTGGGACTTTAGATTCCTTATGGGGTGACTTTGCAGTGGGTCAGCCCCGTCTGCCCTTGGAACTTCCCACTGGAATTGCAAAGGAGCAGGAACCCACCTCCACCCCATCATATCCTCTTCACTTGGTTCTTCATCTCACCCAAACTGGCCTGGTAAATTCACGTGGCCACTTAACTTTGATGTCTGATTAATTTTAATTCCTGCTGTGGGTCACAGAGAGACAGATACTTCCAGGAGCTGGAATATAAATTATTATTGGAATACAGATATTATTGGATTTCAGGTCGGAAATATTGTCCCCATTTCTGCTGAGAATCCAGGCTGCCTTGTGAAGCACGACCCTGGCACAGGGACCTTGAGCCAGGGTATTATTCCCTCCTTGGCTATGTGGAAACCACAAGCAATGGGAGGAGACCTCTCCGAGCCTTTTTAAAAAGGATTTGTTCCTATTTCCCAGTCATCCAAAGAAAAGGATTAACAGAGGAAAGACTTCTTTTCTCCAACCGCCTTATTGTCACCTCCTTCCTTCTGCAACAACAGGAACGACAAGTCTCATGGTTGAAGGTTTTTGTTTGCCCCGATTTCATGTCCAGGGCTAGAGATGCACCGTTTTTAAAAATTCCTTGGGGATTTGTCCCTCAGTGTTTGAACTCCTGCAGTTCCCAGTTGAAGCTGTCACAGAATCACCTCCCTGAATGTCCTTTGCAATGAAGAATTTGGATTAGGCCAAACAGTGAACACTGATGAGATTTAACGGCCCTGCCTGTGCCTGACAACTGGCCAGTTTGGAAAAGTGAAGGCATCATCATCACCATCATCATCATCATTATTATTATTATAATTATTATTGTTGTTGTTGTTGTTATCATTCCTCCTCCTCCTCCCCCTCCTCCTGCTCTTCCTTCTCCTTCTCCTTCTCCTTCTCCTTCTCCTTCTCCTTCTCCTTCTCCTTCTCCTTCTCCTTCTCCTTCTCCTTCTCCTTCTCCTTCTCCTTCTCCTTCTCCTTCTCCTTCTCCTTCTCCTTCTCCTTCTTCTTCTCCTCCTCTGAGCAGCCCCTTCCCAGGAAGTGTCCAAGGCCAGGTTGGACAGGGTTTGGACCAACCTGGAACAGTGGAAGGTGTCCCTGCCTATGGAACTGGATTATTTTTAAGGTTCCTTCTAATCCAAACCATTCCATGATTCTGTGATTCCATGACTATCATTATGGCATTGGTGGGATGTGGCTGGGGTTCCTCTGTGCTCTACAAACCCCCAGAACAAGCTGCAGAGCACTCACAGCACTGATTTAAGCCTAAATTCAGTTTCAGATTAGCAAACCTCTTTACTCACCTTTTGGACAGCTGTTGTGGCTTTGCTGCTTCTTCAAAGTGACAGCAGAATTCCTGCCAGCCCTGGAGCAGCTTCTGCCACACCTTGACCCCCCTGTGTGCAGAAGGGACTTTAATTCAGGGCATTAATTAATACAACCAAAGGAAGGAGAAGGGAAGCAAAACCAATGAGAAGGGAAAGAGGAACCATTGAAAACTACAGTTTCTCAGACACAGAAGTTCTGGAGGTTCTGTAAGGACACAACTCATGATAATCCATCAGATTATCCACCAGAAACGGCCTGTGAAATTGGATGTTGGAATCACAGAATCATGGAATGGTTTGGGTGGAAGGGACTTGAAAGCCCACCCAGTGCCACCCCTTGCCATGGGCAGGGACACCTCCCACCAGCCCAGGATGCTCCAAGCCCTGTCCAACCTGCCCTTGGACACTCCCAGGGATCCAGGGGCAGCCACAGCTTCTCTGGGCAACCTCACAGGGAAGAATTCCTTCCTCAAATCCAATGTAAACCTCCCCTCCTCAGCTCGAGGCCATTCCCCCTTGTCCTGGTCCTTCCTGTCCTTGTGAAAGGTCCCTCCCTGAACAACCCCAGGCCTGGCCCCTCAGTACATTCCCAAAAAGCACAACCAGGAGGTGAGCTGAGGATCTGGATAGACTGGGAAAAGGGGAGTGAGTCGCTCCATGGTCGGAGCCAACCATCCAGCCGTGAGCTGCCGTACAGAAGCTCTCTCCTGAAATCCTGGCTCGGCTACTGAGGAAGTGATTTGCTTTCTTTCTGGGAGAACCTTAATGGACAGAGACGTTCCAGATGGCAGGGAGCCACCTGCCACCAGGATTAACAGTGCAGGCAGCAGGCAAAGCCTTGGGAAGAGCGCGCCGTGATCGTTCCTGCACGCACGGAAGCAAACGGAGTCGGAGCTCTGCTCCATCTCCACCTTATTGCTTTTCTGGGAATTCGGGGAGTCTTACCCAGAATCCCCCGTGCCGCAGCTCTGCCTTGAAATGCAATCCGCTCTGGAGCTCCGTGTCCCTCAAGTGAGGGTATTATTAGGATTTCACTTTGAACTGCAGCATTTGGAATCCATTATTCCGTCATTAATTCCCTCTGCTTCCCCCAGCTCCAACGCCTCCCGTCGGATCTCTGGGCTCCCTGCTCCCAGCAACGCCATGGTCCATCATTCCTTCCTGCTGTGTTTGCTTGAACCACTGATCCAACATCATCCTGGCTTGGAAGTGCAAGGATAGGAGGACACGGTGCTGCTGCCACAGGTTGGCCTTTGCCTCAGCCAAAGCCCCCAGCACTTCTGGAAAAGATGCCACCAGGAGAGCACAGGGATGTGTTGAAGCCTTGGAAAACTCCTTTCCCTTCAAAAATAGAAAGGAGGTTTATTTCTGGTGTTTCTGAATCACCCACTGGTGAAGAAACCAACCTGGGGCTGAGAATCCAACTCCGGAAGTCATGGAATGCTTTGGGTGGGAAGGGCCCTTAAAGCCCATCTCATCCCCCCCCCTGCCATGGGCAGGGACACCTCCCACCAGCCCAGGGTGCTCCAAGCCCCGTCCAACCTGCCCTTGGACACTGCCAGGGATCCAGGGGCAGCCACAGCTTCTCTGCCCAACCTGGGCCAGGGCCTGCCCACCCTCCCAGCCAACAATTCCTTCCCAAGATCCCATCTCCAGGTGTGTTCACACCATCAGGCTGTCAGGATACCGTGCTCGGGGTGGGGGAAGCTCACTTAGATGATCCTGTCCTATTATATTTCTATTTATGTCGATTTCTGTTTCTATTTCCATTCTATTATATCCCATCTCATCCCATCCCATCCCATTAAATTCCATGTTGCTCCATTTCATTAGATCTCATTCTATTAAAGTACATTAAATTACATTAAATTGCATTAAATTTCATGCCTTTCCATTAAATTTCATTCCATTAAATTCCATGCCATTCATATTACATTCCATTAAATTGCATTCCATGAAATTCCATTGAATTCTGGGCATTAAATTTCATTCCGTTAAACTTCATTCCACTAAATTCAATTAAATTACAATGCATTGCAATGCATTGCATTGCATTAAATTCCATTGCATTAAATTTCATTCTCTTAAATACCATTGCATTGCATTCCATTGTATTCCATTAAATTCCATTAAATTCTATTCCATTGAATTTCATTCCATTAATTTCCATTCCACTCTGCTAAATTCCATTCCATTCCATTCCATTCCATTCCATTCCATTCCATTCCATTAAATTCCAGTCCAGCTCAATCCATTCCATCCCATGATTTTCTCAGTAAAATCCCAGCATCCTTTCTCCACAAAAAAGGCAGTGTATCCCAAGTTATCCCGGGAACACTGATTGTCTGACGGTGGCTCGAGGAACATAATCATCTCTCCAGGCCGGAACTAGGTGTCCAACCAAATGTGGGATCCCCCAGAATTCCAACACTAAGCAATAAGATGGAACTACAGCTCATGCCAGCTGGTGTGGATTCCTTGGAAACCATGACTATGGCGTTGTGTGAACTGGAAAATTGGGATGGATTTCAGGCATTTACACCCAAATTGGGATCAGCTGGGCCCAGAGAGGGTCCAAACAGGAAAACTGGGACTAAAGGGGGAACACGGGAATGTCGACTCCTAAAGGGCTCCTGTGTGGGGATGGGCTGTTGCTCCAGCACCATCCTGAAAGGATGGAATGGCTTGGATATGGATATGGAAAAGAGGGAAGGGGCATGAATGGTAACCCAGCTCTGGAAGCCTGGGATTTTCTGGAGAACAGAATTCCACATCAACAGCATGAAGGGTTTGAAGAGAAAATGCTGGAGCTTAACTGCTTCCCAAGAGAAACAAAGAGGAAAGGGGAGGGATACAGGGAAAATCTTCCCATCTAAATTAAGCTGGAGTTGGAGGGCATGGACATGGCACCATCCACAGTCTGTGGAGACACAGGGACCACATCCCCTCTTTTTAAATCCCTAAGGATTTTGCTGTGACAGCCCTTGGAAGTTTCAATCTTGGTCTGAACTTCAGGAGGGATCGAGAGCTTGTGCATCTTGAGGATCAGGAAGAAAATACATCCTCAAAGTGGGACTGCGGGATGCAGGAGGCTTGGGATGTCACTGCCAAGCCTTGGGGGCTCTTCTCTCCTGCAGGACACCTGGGAAAGGAGAACATCGTGTCTTCTTTCACCTCAGGGCTGTCAAAGAGGGTGGCGAGGGATTTGTTAATTCTTTTCCTCTTTGTAGTTCTGGAAAATCTTTGAGATTTTCTGGTTGAGGGGATGAAGAGGGAGAATTCCTATGGAACTGTGGATTCCCTGGGCTGTGGAGACTCACAGGCAGGTCAGAAGACCCACGGGTAGATAAGCTTTGGTGAGACACTGAAACTAAGTTTTCATTCCCAAAAGGACTTGCAAAACCTCCTTCAGGACCTGAAATATTTGTCCCACAGACCAAAAGTGCCTTGCCCAGAATCCCTGAGCGAAGGAACAACAACCACCCCCCAAAGCAGTGGGTAAGAGCGGGAGGAAACCCCTCTGCAGGCAGAGCTGGAAGGGGCAGAGCCAACAGCCCCGTTTGGCTGCTGGGCCAAAGGTGCAGCTGCACCGAAACCCAATATTGAGCTTTAGGGCCAGTGCAAAAGGAGCTTCCAGTTCCCGGCCAAAGCACCTCGAGAGGCCACGGAATAAAGGGTTGATATAGTGCTGTCAGGAGCTACAGGGGACACAGGAATTTAAATCATATTTAGATTAAAAAGCCCGAGCCTAAAAAATATTTTCATTTGAGCTTTACAGCACAATTAAGAACAGTTTAAGCTTTCAATTCTGGTGGCTTTCGCTCAGGTCTGTGGTTAACCGAGGGCTGCAGATAAATTCCTATTAACTTCTGCTGGGAATGCCATCTCTGTTTAGATGTGGAATTATACCTTCCTCTAAACAGCCCCCTTATCTTACAATCTGCAAATTGCAGGGTCTCCCACAGAAGGAAATCTTTTATTAAGCATTTTATTTTTCTTTGCTGCAGGCAGGCAGACTAAATAAACTCCAGCTTAGACTTTGCACGGTGTCTCTACGTTGGTCACATCCAAGAAACACAGACAATGCTGGTTTGCAAGAATGAAAGAATTTTAATCAAAACAAGCCATTCAAACCCCTTGTCAGCTCCTTCTGCTGGATTGTTATAAAGAATTTATTTCATTACTATAAGTGCTGTTGACTTAGTGTTGGTTTCAGCACTTGAATTCTTGGATAGCCTGAATAAAATTGTGTTTTCCAAGATAAATATATTATGCAAAGTATGACCTTCATTCTTTCCCTGATATGTCTGTCGACTCCAACTGCTTCCTCCTTTTGAGGAGCTCTTGGAGTTCAGATGGAGAGGAGCTTTATTTTGGTTTGACTTGATTAAAGCCCTGCAAACAAGGAAGAGCCTGTGGAAAATAAAAATAGAAAAGCTGGAGCCCATTTCTGTTGGAGTCAGAGACGGGGAAATGTCAGCTCTGGTGAGGTGGGAGTGGGGAATTGTTTCCATGGATGTGATGGACATCCAAGTCTCCGAACAGCCAAGGATCTCCCCCTCTCAAGGGGACAGAAATAAGGCTCTGCTGGGCTAATTCCCTCAAAAAGGAGCAGTTCTGACCTACCAGGGAGGTGGGAATTTCAAGGGGATTGTCCTGTGGAATGAGCAGAGATAAAAGGTGGAGTTGCCTTTTCCCCACATGCAGGGAAATGGGAGAAGGGACCTGACCTTCTGCTCCTGTCCTTGGTGACACCAAAGATAACCTTGTGTTGGGTTTCCGCACGCCCCTGGATTTGCATTCCACAGCTGGAGTCACCAAATGTGCAGATCCCTGGACATCACAGGGCCACAAGGACTTGGCTCTGCCCCTCGTGGCAGAGGTGGGAAAACCCTCAGAGATCATCGAGTTCATCTGTTCCCACCACTGACCCACGTCCCCAAGTGCCACACCCACACAGCTTTGGGGACTCCCCCCTGCCCTGGGCAGCTGTGCCAGGGATGGACAGCCCTTTCCAGGAAGGAATTTTCCCAAAATCCAACCCAAACCTTCCCTGGCACTTTTGAGGCCGTTTCTTCTTGTCCTAAACAACAACTGTTGCCTTGCTACTTCTCCAGGGACAAAATTATGCCTTTTATTACAGAGCATCCTTGGATTTTTCCTGGGAAAAATTACCCTTGCCTGATTCAAACCACTGCCTATTCCTGATCAATCTACAATTTCTTTCATCACAGGAATCTTAGTCCCAGAGACTTCCCAACAATCCGGTGTCAGCTTCTGTCATCAGCCCCAGGCTGTTTCAGCACCAGGCAGACTCCAAGAGGTTCAGTTTCTGCTAATGAGCCCGAGGCTTAACGAACCTCTTCCTGTTAAATAGAAGAAGATGGCAAGGAAAAGTAGGAAAAAAATAGGAATGCTTCTCAGCATGGCATGTTTAAAGGAGGAGCTGAAGTCCTGGAATGTCTTAGTTCCCAATAACGATCGCTTTTGATCCGAGGTCAAGCAGCTGAGAGATGTGACTCCAGCTGACCTGCCCAAATCCCTGTGAGGAGCTCCAGGTCTGGATCATGGCCCATTGGAGTCACTTCTTGCCTCCTACTTGTGCTCACATCCCTGATCCTGCATGACTCAGCGCTTCCACCTGCCCACCCATCCCAGCAAACGGCTCTTTCTCATCCCTATTTGCTCTTTCCAAACTCATTTTCCCCGTTTCCCAGAAAACAGAGTGTGTTCCCTAGTTTTTTTCCCCTTCCCATCACCCAAGCCCAGCTCCTGGAACCTCAGCTCAGCTGCAGCACACACTGTAAGGAGGGAACAGGCAGAGGAAGGGAAGGGGACGGCTGTATCCAACAGAGGAACCGTGTCCAGTTAAAATTACAGTCAAAATAAGTGTGTGTAGGATGAATATGAATCAGATTTTGGCCTGGAAAGCAGCTTACACCTACTTTTACTTTAAGAATGAGAGACTTTGGATAACTGGGAGCGGCCACCGGGCTTTTAGTTCATGTCTTCCCAAAAGAAAGACCCTCAAATTCATTCTGGCAAACAAATTTAGCACAAACAGAGAAGAGAAGTTTGTATTGAATCACTGAATCATTGAAACCGCTTTCTGGAAAACCTGATTTGTGTGTGGAGGTTTCCCACCCTAAAACACCACCCACTAAATCCGCCTTTGCTTCATTCCTCTGGAAAAGGAGCAATAGATGATCTCGAGTAGGGACTTTTTAGGGAATATTTTTCAAGGAGTGGGTTAGTCCCAGCCTGGCTTGGAAGGTCTTCCACCTCTTTGGACTCCTCCCCTGCTTTCTGCTGCTCTCTCGGGTTCTGTGCAACTCCCATGAGGAATAATCTCCTCTGACAGGGATTTGAGAGAGGAGAACGCACTGCAGAAAGGCCACAAAGACACATTTTGCATCAAAACAGCAAATAAAAACAGAATTGGCTCTAAAAAGGCCTGAAAAACCAGGTGAGTGAGAAGAACAACCCATTTCTCCCTCCATGAGCAGCATTAATGACCTCCATGGAGGATGATCCTTCTCCTGGCAGGGTTAGATGGGATATAGGGAAGGAATTGGTGGCTGGGAGGGTGGGCAGGCCCTGGCCCAGGTTGGGCAGAGAAGCTGTGGCTGCCCCTGGATCCCTGGCAGTGTCCAAGGGCAGGTTGGATGGGGCTTGGAGCACCCTGGGCTGGTGGGAGGTGTCCCTGCCCATGGCAGGCATGGCACTGGATGAGCTTTAGTGTCCCTCCCAACCCAAACCATTTCATGATTCCCTGATTCTATGACAGCAACCACACAGTGGGTCCCCCATCACTTTCTGTCGGAACATATTCTGTTCCCTGGTAATGTTTAAATGTTTTCTCATCTTTCCATTACAAGTCGAATCCTTCTAATCCTGGATTTAACCTCCTTGGACCATGCTAAGAAATTCCATCCTGAGAGGGGTTTAATATTCTCTGTGTGCCTGTTGCTTTGACACATCCAGGGCTCAGTCCTGGCTGGGCAATTATTCCTTCCACTCTGAACCCTGATGCAGTTCCTGAGCCGAGTGGATTGAGCAGATGTCCTGAGCTTCCAGGCTGTTCCCAAACCTCTTTGCCACCGTATTCATTCCCAGAGAGAGTTGTTTTGGAGGCCTCACCTAAGATATTCCAAAATTATCAACAGTTTTTAGGTGCTTTCACTTACAAATTCCTAGATCCCTTCCCTTTCAAAGCTTCATCTCAAACACGTATAGAAACTTCAGCCCTCTCCTACACAGTTTGGCTCCCCAAAACAACAATATCCACAGCACTGGGAACTTTGCCACACGCTGGCTGAGACTGAAACACCCCGACCAACAAGAAGGAACCTTAAGAAACTCTAATTTTAGCAAATCAGGCTGATTTTATAGCAGGTCTCCTGCTCTGAAGGAGCCCTGAGCCTGCTGGAATTGTCATTACGTGGATGGGACATAAAATCAGAAGTGTCTCCACTTGTGCTCTCCGTGTTACAGCCCTTGGATTTCCTCAGGAGAGCCACAAACCCACCCCGTCAGGAGCAGGATTTTTCCGACACTGAGCCCTCAGCTGTTTTCACACCTTTGCTCCACTAAATCCTTTCCAATTTCCAAAAGACTCTGCCCTGAACAGCAGCAGAGAAGGTAAAATCAGTGTGCTGTTCACACCCAGCTCACTAAAGCCGGGCGTGAATCACCCCCTGGATATGTGCAAGCAGCCAAGGAGGTTTGTCTCCACCGTGAGGAGGTGGAGATGGAGACAATTCTGCTCCCAGCGATGAAATAAAACAGATAAGGACAATTCATGGAGGTTTTATTCCTGTTTCTCCTCACACTTCACAGCTGGAACTGTCCCAGCACAACAGCGGAGATGTCTGGATTAGGACTTACATTCAGAGCCCTTAAAGCCACCAAAGAAGATGCTGGAGGGAATCCCAGGCCCATTTTGGCTCTGCCAAAGGGACCAAAGGGCTGGCATGACATCAACACCTTGCTCTGTGAGTTGTATCCACAGCTCTTTGGTTCCGTGCTTCCCACTGAGTCTTCAGGGTCTCAGAGACTCTCTGGGATCAGGGATGGAAAAGGCCTGGGTGGGTCATCTGGGCCAACCGATGACTCACGGGATTTTCTGGACAGCCTTGGGGGTTTTGTCTTTGAAAGAACCCAAGTCA
The DNA here is from genome assembly GCA_013400415.1 of Scytalopus superciliaris. Classification (NCBI taxonomy): domain Eukaryota; kingdom Metazoa; phylum Chordata; class Aves; order Passeriformes; family Rhinocryptidae; genus Scytalopus; species Scytalopus superciliaris. The sequence continues at coordinate 221,051 of VXBX01004086.1, forward strand.
AGGGACTTCCAGCCTTCCATCACTCCCAGTGGGAGACTATTCCATAGCCACAGGGACACAACTCCACAGCCACTCCCACTGGGATACCACTCCATAGCCATTCCCACTGGGACACCACTCCACAGCCATTCCCACTGGAATACCACTCCCAGAGGGACACCATTCCGCAGCCACTCCCACTGGGATACCACTCCACAGCCATTCCCACTGGGATGCCACTCCCACTGGGATACCACTCCACAGCCACTCCCACTGGAATACCATTCCACAGCCATTCCCACTGGGATGCCACTCCATAGCTTGGCACAATATTCATTTACAAATATTTTCCTGAGGGCTCCTCCAAGTGTTCCCTTCCTTTCCTTTCATCTCATGTCCCTCCCCTGGAAATCCCTCTGCTCACTCCTCCCTTGGGATGAACGCTGGGTGTGTCCATGCATGTGTGAATGTCTGCATGTGCTTTCAGCACATNCTCCATAGCCATTCCCACTGGGACACCACTCCACAGCCATTCCCACTGGAATACCACTCCCAGAGGGACACCATTCCGCAGCCACTCCCACTGGGATACCACTCCACAGCCATTCCCACTGGGATGCCACTCCCACTGGGATACCACTCCACAGCCACTCCCACTGGAATACCATTCCACAGCCATTCCCACTGGGATGCCACTCCATAGCTTGGCACAATATTCATTTACAAATATTTTCCTGAGGGCTCCTCCAAGTGTTCCCTTCCTTTCCTTTCATCTCATGTCCCTCCCCTGGAAATCCCTCTGCTCACTCCTCCCTTGGGATGAACGCTGGGTGTGTCCATGCATGTGTGAATGTCTGCATGTGCTTTCAGCACATCCCTCCTTATCCAAGACACTGGATAATGTATCCAGTGGTGTGGAGGGACTTCCTTCCCTACAAGATGCCCTGTGGCTCCTGATGAGGTTGCCCAAGGTTACTGAAGTTGGTGGTTCCAAGAAGGGCTCTTTGGGACTGGTGTTCCCATGGGTGGGATGGTCTCCAAACAAAAGCAGGACCACAGTCTTGTTGCCCCTGGGTCCAGCAAAGTCCTGTGGCCAGACAGGGCATAAAACCCTGGACAGGGAGGGAATCATGTGATGGATCATCATCACAGTGATGATGTTGTGCTGGCTTTGAGAAGTTGGGATTTGGCAGAGAATCACCAAATAGTTTGGGTTGGGAGGGACCTGAGAGATCATTTAGTTCCAGACCCCCATCCACGGGCAGGGACACCTTTGCTAGGCCAGGTTGCTCCAAACCCCTGGCCTTGAACACTTCCAGGAGTGGGACATCAACAACTTCTCTGGGCAATTCAAATGTAAGCTTTACCTCTCAAACATTTCCAACCTGCTTTCCCTGCTGTGCCTCATTCCCTTGTGGTAAAAAGGTGCTGAGGGTGGATTACTTTGACTTCTCTTCCCACGAAACTCTGTAGGAATGGGAATGCTGCTGTCTGGATGTGCTGGGCCAAAGAAACCTCTCAACTCAAACACATCTCCAGCATCACACCATTTCCAGTGGCTTGTCAGGAGAGCAAAACTTTCCCTTACAAAGCTGGGAGAGGAAGAATCCACTGAAAAACGTTATCAGTGGGAATATCCGGAGCCATCGGAGACCTGTGGACAGCTCAATTCAAAGCATTTCCTTCTGAGCTGAGCCACCAAATTCCTTCGGCATCTCGAAGAGCTTCGTGTGCAAAATTGCTCTCCAAGACTCTGGACACAGAGCTGGGTCTGTCAGGCTGGGGCAGGGCAGAGTGGAAGAGCCTGGCAGGGCTGTTTGCTCAGCAAACAACAACCATCCCCTGCGGCTCTGGGATAACGAGGTGGAAGCCTGGGGTGCCCAGGGGTGTCGGAGCCGGGCGGGAACGGGCTGGAACACAAACACCCCGGGCTCGGGAGGAGTAAACCATAAACAATGCTTAAAACAACACTCCGGCCAGAGCCGTCCCCGCGCCTCCCCCAGGCCACGGCTCTGCGGGGAGCGGGATGAGAAGGATCCTGCTGGGACTCGGGCCGGAGAAGGCAGGAGTGACACTGGTTAGCAGGGAGAAGGAACTTGAGGAATGGGCAAAAGCTGTGAGTGATGCATCCATCGAAAGAGAATGTGCTGCTCCGGCCAAGTTCGCTGCCAGCACGGAATATCTCCCTCTTGGACACAGAGCAGTTTGCTTTCTCGATGGAATTTTCCCCCCCTGGCTCTCTGACCCGATGAATTCCCCACAGCTGGAGCACCTCCAGAGCTGCTCAGGATGCTCAGTGTGTCCTACCTGTCCCACACGTTGCCTCGAGGGGCTGGGAATGTTTTATTCCAGGGGTCTGGGATGTGAGACCTCAACCCTGGGAGCTGCATGGGAATAGTCTCCAGCCTGGGTGCTGGATGAACTTTGCTCTTCCTCTCCAATCAGGATCAAAGTCAACCTCCCTCTCCCTCTCTGCCTCCCAGAGCTCCCTTTTCCTCTCTTGTTTCTGGGGTTTTCTCCCTCAGGATGCACATTCCCCTTCCCTGGAGCCGAGCCACTGCTGTTCCCATGGGATTTCCCTTTTATTTGTTGTCCTTGCTCACTCTGTGATCTTTTCCTCAGCCTTTCCCCCCATCACTGAGCTCCTGAGCTGAGCCAGCAGTGAGAGGAGAGAGCTTCTTGAGATGGAGAAGGACACTGGGGAGCAGAGTCTGGGATACTGACCCTCATCACCTCTGCTGGAATGAGCTGAGTTGGGAAAGACCTCAAACCCCACCCAGTGCCACCCCCTGCCATGGGCAGGGACACCTCCCACCAGCCCAGGTTGCTCCAAGCCCTGTCCAACCTGGCCTTGGACACTCCCAGGGATCCAGGGGCAGCCACAGCTTCACCATATTCCCACATAAGGGGCTGTCACTTGTTCCCTATGAGATGGTTATTCCATAGGGTGGCATTCCTCATTTCCAGGAGGATCTTGATGCTCCATCTCAGTTTTCCTGCTCACTCCCAGGCCCTTTCCCCTACTACTGTGCTGGAGTCAAAGGTCACATGTCCACAATGGTAATTTCCAGGATTCCCATTCTTTTGGTTGTTCGAAGGCCTGGCACAGCTTTTATTTTTTCCCAGATCTTCTGCTCCCATACCTTTTCTGCAGGGCTGGGAATAAGATTTTCTCCCTTGTAACTCTCTTATTCCCACCTTTCCATCACCTGGCATTGGCAGTTTGTTTCTGATCCAATTTTCCATGGTTTCTTTCCTTCCCATTTTTGCTTTCCCATTCCATTTCCTGTATTTCTCTATTTCTTTTCCACCAAGAGCCATTTTTCCAGGTCAATCCCCAATTATTCAAACATGTTCGCCCTATTTTCCTTTCTTCCTTCTTGTTTTTGTTTGCTCCTTTTCCTTGCTGATGGAATGTTGTGACAAGGTCGTGGCAGAGTCACTTGAGTCCTGCCCCTCCTTTGCTCCTGAAACACTGGGAAAAACACATTTTTGTGCTGCTTATCCCTGGATTCTGACTAAGGCTGCCCTTATCTAATCCTTGGCTTCCTCAGAGTGTTTTTATTTGGTTGCCTCTCACTTCCACTCCTTCCCACCTGTTTTTCCTCCCTGACCTGCAGTTCTCTGGCATCACCTTTTGGTGCCCTCTGAGCTCCTTCAGGCTCAGGCAAATCCCTCCCGGTGCCGCCTCCAAATGGATTTTCCTGGTGTTTTACCACATCAATCCTCATTACCCTCCCAGCACTTCACTTGCTGGATTTCCTCCTATGCCAAACTTCTTTCTTTCAGTTAATTATTCTTTTATCCTGCAAACCTACTATGCTGGAGTCTTGCCAGGCCGCTCGATATTTCTTTTATTTGATTATTTTTTGGACCATGTCTTCTTAATTCCACAGTTTCTCGCTCCTTTCTTTTTCCCTTCTCTCACCTTCTGGTTTTACAATGCTGGGTATCATGTTCTCCTCACTGGAAATCTTCCAAACAGCAGAAATTAAACCATAAAGGCTCCATTGCCTGATTTTCCACCCTTTTTTTTTTTTTTTTTTTATCCCCAAAGAGATTAGCAGGGAGAGGTGAAGTCTGGTCAGTTTTCCCAAGGTTCTTCTGGATGTTTTCCATTCAAAATGAGCCAAGAGTGAGCCCAGATGGCCAAGAGGTTCAAGGGCATCCTGGCCTGGATCAGAAATAATGTGACAGCAGGACCAGGGCGGGGATCGTCCCTCTGTGCTGGGGAGGCCACACCTCAAAGCCTGAGGTTAATTCTGGTCCCTCATGGCAAGAAGGACAGGAGGGGAGGGAACAGGGGCAGGTGGGACAGCAGGAGGAATTTGTGCCTGGAAAGGTTGGTCAGGCCTTGGCAGGGGCTGCCCAGGGAGGTTTGGAGTGCCCAGCCCTGGAGGTGCCCAAGGCAGGACTGGCCGTGGCACTCAGAGCTCTGGGCTGGGGGCCAAGGTGGGCATCGGGCACAGGGTGGGCTCCCTGGGCTGGGGGGGCTTTTCCAGCCTCAGGGATCCCGGGATTATAATACTGCTATTTAAGAGGGATGGAAGGAGATCCAAGAAAAGTTTTATTTCTTTTTTTCCTTCAGGAGAGCATTGAAAAGGAAAGAAAAAGGGGGAAAAGAAGCCACTGAGCAGCAGTGCAGTTGGGAGCAGGAACCAAGAGGGCAAGCATGGCCCAGGAGAGGATGAAGGAGCGACTCAAAGCCCACGGCAGAGGGTGGAACTGAAGGATCTTTCAGATCTCTTCCAACCCAAACCATTCAATGATCCTACAATTCCCTGCATAGGACATGATGGGGAGACCACCCTTCTTCCATCCTTCCTCCCCCCAGAACGGGGCCAGATTCTCCCCACCTCCAGTCCTCAGGGACAGTGCTGGAGCTCCCACAGCGCTCAGCGGGGCCCAGGAAAGCTGGAGCAGCTGGAGCCAGCTGGGATTTACAGCCAGAGCCATTGCCTGAGCAGGAGATGAGGATTTATGTCCTCTCTGCAGAGCACAAGGGCAGCCATAGCAGGGCCTCTGCTCCCCTCAGCTCAGGGCACTGCTGTAACCACGGTGTTTGTGTGGAATACACAGACCTGGAGCCCTCCATGGGCACGGAGATGGGCCAGGAGAGTGTCCACACTGCAGCCCTTCCTTGCAGGGGGCTGGGCCTCCAGCTGGCTGGGGTTTGGCACAAATTGGACAAATTCATGCAAGATTTTGGGAGCTTTTCCTCCTTAGCAAGTCAGGTTGACACTGGTTAATTAGGGAGTTAGCAAGGAATATGCAGAATTAAGGAATAAGGGGAAAGACCATCTCAGCATCCCCAGAACAGCTGTGGCTGCCCCTGGATCCCTGGGAGTGTCCGAGGCCAGGCTGGACAGGGCTTGGAGTGACCTGGGCTGGTGGGAGGTGTCCCTGCCCATGGCAGGGGGTGGCACTGGGTTACCCAAAACACTGAAAGCTCTTGGTTCAAATGCTTTTTTCAGACCATTGTCTTCACAAAGCAGAGATTTTCAGCACAATGAAAATTCCCACCAACACATTAAACTTTGACAGACTTTAATTTTTTATTGAAAAATTCTAGATGAAAAAGGAGGAAATTTTTTACTGTTACTGAAACTTCTGGTTTTCTCCCCTCTAACATTTTTCTGTGGCCAAAACTGGGAAAGGTTTGTTTTTCTTCTGCCTTTTTTTTTTTTTTCCACCGAAACCTCTCAATCCTTAAACCCTTGCCATAAACTAAATATTCGATGAGAACTAAGAGTCTTTTAGTGCTTTTAACAACATTTAAAAGATGTGTCTCAACCAGCTCCAGAGCTCTGTGAGGAAGATTTATCTGAGCTCATCACTATTCTGATCAAAAGCATATTTTTAGAATGTGTCCACCTAAGATGTTTCAGATGCCAACAACAACAGAGAGGAATCTCTCCCTAGAAATGGGTTGTGAGTCAACAAGTTTTAATTTGCACTTAAAAAAATCCTCTTCCTTCAGCAACACTCAGAATCCAAAAAGGTTTTGAAGATTTTTCATGGAGAGAATAATTAATCCTTTCAAATTGCTTCCCTGGGGATTTGCCACTTTCTCCATAGGCTGATTGCATTAAGGTTTGATGTCTTTCCAAAATACATGATAAATAAAGCCACGGAGAAGATGCAGCATCATCTGTTCCAGGGTAAGGTCATCCCATCTGGACTTCACCTACAGGGAGAAGGGATGAAGCATTTAATGGTCTATTAATGGGTTGGTAAATAAATAAATGGGCCATGGCTAAATAAAATCTAAGAAATAAATAAACAGAGGCCCTCGGGATGCTGGTGTGACTTGGCTGCCTCCCAGGTCCTAAATCTTGAGGAGCCTTGGAAGGGTAATTCATAACAACAGCTCATGGGAAGGCGAGAGAAAGTGGGAGAGGTGGGATCAGCCTCTTCCCCTCCGTGGTTTCTCTGGGCATGGAGGGAAAGCCTTAAACACCCTCCGAGCTGCTGCCTTTGACCCCCTGTCTGCTCCAGCTCCTCCAGCATTCTTGATCAGGTCACGGGTGGGACAGTTTCATCCTTCCACTGTGCTGTCTTGTGGGCACTGCAGCTTCTCTAGGCTTGATGTTAAAACCATGAAATCTTGGAATCATGGAATGGTTTGGGTTGGAAAAGGCTTTAAAGCCCACCCAGTGCCACCCCTGCCCCTGTGTGGGAACATCTTTTTTGCCCAGGGTTTGGACCTGTCCTTTGGATTTTGGAACCAGCCTTTTCTGCTGGACACATTCCTTTCTTAATATCCTCATGCTCCAAGTGCTGGACTGCACTGAGGTCTCCCCTCAGTCTCCTCTTCTGCAGCTGGACACCCCAAGTGCCCTCAGTGTCCTCACACACTGCCCCTCCAGGCCCTTCCCCATCCCCATGTCCCTCCTTTGGCCACTCTCTAAGTCAAGAAATTATTCATCAGCTCCTACTTGAGATAATCCATGTCAGTATCAGCAGAGCTGGGCATGAACATCATCCAGTTGTGTGGATGAGAAACACTGGGAGAGACTGGAATGCTGATCATTCATTGGTCAAACAACTGGGGGGCAAAGGGAGTGCACACCCATCACCAGGGGCTGGACTAAAGCAGGGAGCACAGGAAACAGTGTCCAAAGCTGAGGGCACTTGGGGTGTCCAGCTGGAGAAGAGGAGACTGAGGGGAGACCTCAGTGCAGGGACAACTCCCTGGGGAGGAGCAGAGGAGGGGCAGGCACTGAGCTCTGCTCTGTGGGACAGGGACAGCGCCCAGGGAAGGGCTGGGGCTGTGCCAGGGCAGGCTCAGGGGGGATCTCAGGGAAAGGCTCTTCCCCCAGAGGGTGGTGGGCACTGCCCAGGCTCCCCAGGGCAGTGGGCACGGCCCCAAGGCTGCCAGAGCTCCAGGAGCCTTGGGATGATCCTCTGGGGCACAGGGTGGGATTGTTGGGAATGAGCTGAGGGATGGACTGGATGGTCCCTGTGGGTGCCTTCCAGCTCAGCACATTCTGGGCTCATCCTCCATGGAGATTACCAGTGCTGCTCATGGAGGGAGAAATGGGTTGCTCTACTCACTCACCTAGTTTTCAGGCTTTTTTTCCAGCCAATTTTGGGGTTTTTTTTCTGTTTTGACACAAAATGTGTCCTTGTGGCCTTTCTGCATCATGTTCTCCTCTCTCAAACCCCCATCAGAGGAGGTGATTCCCCACAGGAGCTGCACAGAACCCAAGAGAGCAGCTCAAAGCAGGTGAGGAGTCCAAAGAGGTGGAAGATCTTCCAAGCCAGGCTGGGATTAACCCACTGTCAGGCAGAGGGTGTGACCCCTGGGGATGGGGCTGTGCAGGGCCAGGAGTTGGACTTCATGATCCTTGGAGGTCCCTGTCAACTCAGGGCATTTTTGAGTCTGTGATTCCATGGAATGGCTTTGTTAATCCCCCTAATTCCCTCCCTTTCCATGGGAGATCCAGAGCGAAGCCAGAGTGGGATTAACAGAACATCCCAATTTTCTGTGTGAGCAAAAGGCCTCGAAAACTGAACTTTGTGTTTCTCCTCCAGTGAAAATCTCCAGCGCAATGTTTTGGGTTTCTCATAAAACAACAGCTCTGTCACACATCAAAAAACTGCTGCAAAAAACAGGCTCTTGAATAAGGAATGTGGCACTTCAACACGTCCAAATTAAAAATTCCTGCTGAAAACAAGGAAAAATGGAAGAACTGAAAGATTTCAGGGGTTTGGAGGGGGTTCCTTTCTTTTTCTGTTTGAAATGTTAGAAAGTCTTGCCCAGAAATGAAAGGAAAGAAACTTATTCTCGCATTTTCTCTTTGGTCAAAAGGTCATTTTTTAAAGGAACTGTAAAGAAATCTCCACATTAAAAGCCCATCAAATGAGTGAACATATATTTTCAAATATCATTCTACTGCTAAACTTGAAGGCAGCCCAGTATTAATACTGGCAGGGCTCCAAATACCAGGAATTAATCGGAATATACATTAGGAAATGCTTTTAAAGAATGAATATTTGGGGAGATATATTATTTATATATATATAGGTTCAGTTATACAAATCTCACAACCTATTTATAGTTGTACCTCAATAGACTTTCCCTTTGGTAACGGATAATTGAGAGAGTGGAATTCCTGAAATAAACTGTCCCTCGGAACTGGCACTTAAACCCAGCCAGGGTGTTGGGCAGATGCTGAAATTTAGGCAGCCCAACCTCCCTGCTCCATGTGGGTGATTCCCAGCCTGCTGAGCCAACAGGGATTTTCCCAATCCAAAGGTGGGGTTGGATTTTCATGCCTGGGACCACCACATGATGCAACTGGTGGGTCCAAATGAGTGTTGTCAGATTTGGGGGGAAAACTCCTTGTGGCATTCCAAGGGCAGCAGAGAAGGAGATCACCAGGGATGCTGGGATATCTAGGAATTGTCCCAGAGAGTGGGGAAAGCTACAGGTGGTGTCACTTTGGAACATCTCTAGAAGGTTTAGGAGTTCCAAATACCAAGAGCTCGTGGTGCCAGCAGGTCTGGGAAGCCAAGGACGAGAGGGTGGAGGAGTCCTGGGTTGGCCACTCAAGGACAGGAGGGGTTGCTGTGTCTGCTGGGAGTTATGGCCTTGCTCCTCAGCCACCAGTGGCTCCCAGTTCCTGCTCTTCCACCACTGGGGCAGGAACATCCAGGTCTGGAAGCTGTGGGATGTCAGGTTTCTGCAGAAAGGAACTCTGAGATGCAGAGGAGGAATTTCTGGGAATTACCACCACAATCCCACTCTTCTCTCAGGCTCTTTCCATTGCAGGTGGTTTCCATGCGTAGGGATTTGTAGGATGTGTGGATGTGGCACTTGGGGACGTGGGTCAGTGGTGGCCTTGGCAGTGCTGGGGGATGGTTGGACTCCATAATCTCAGAGGCCTCTTCCAACCTGATTCTGAGTTTTTATGGTTGAAAGAGGTGAAAATCTGGCCATGGGGGTATTTTGGGGCATTTTTCCTTCTTCTGCCTCCAGGAATGGTTTTGCACAAGGATCAGACTCTTCAAAGCAGAGGAATAGGAAGTGATTTGAGCTCAGCCTTTGTTTTGAAAGGAATTCAGATTTTCCTTTTTTTCCTGGAGATCTCCACAAATCTTTACAGACTGGAAAGGAAAGGCAGGCACTTCCCACCTTTCCAGGCAAGCAGGGCCAAGGTGAACACAGTTCTTGTCCAGCTCCATGGGTTGATTTGGAGGACAAAGCACCGGAGAGCTCCACAGCTGCCTGAAGGAAGTGGAATTGCACCTGAGTGGAATTCAGCTCCATGAGCAATTCCTTCTTTGACAGCAACTATTCCCTAATCCATGAGCCCGGGTTTAAGCACCTCTAATCCATAAACTTCAAGGAGTATCTTCCACAGGTTGCCCAGGGAAGCTGGGGCTGCCCCATCCCTGGAAGTGTCCAAAGCCAATTTGGAGCAACTCAAGTTAGTGGAAGGTGTCCCATGGCAAGGGTGGGATTGGTCCCTTCCAACCCCAGCCCTTCCAGGATTCCATGAAATCTTGCTGCAAGCATGTCCCAGCCTGCCCCTACCCCCTTCCTGAAGCATCTCTGCTTCCCCCTCCTGCCTCCCCCAGAGCTGACAGTGAGGTCTGAAGCCATTCCCTGACACCAGGAAAACCCCCTCACCTGGAGTTTTATCCCTCCTTTTCCCAGCAGACACCCCGGGCTGGGATGTCCTCTCTGTCCTTTTCCCAGGCTGTTTTCCTTTCTTCCTAATCAGAGGTTTTGGGGATGGATTTATGTCTCTCCTATGCCATGAGGATGCCCAGGTGACACCATTTCTAGAGCAGCTTTGGCTGTTTCCAAACCTCCAGCCAGGCAGGAATGCTCATGATCCAGAGGGGCAGGAGAGAATCAATCTCCCAGGAGACAATACCTGATGGTTTATTCCTCTGGCCAGAGATCAGCAACTTCTCCAACCTGTCCCTTGTAACTCTGGGCTGAGTTTATTCCATGTTTTTTATGGGCAGGTGGGTTTGCACATCCATAAACCCTCCAGTTTCCTGTTATGTCTGAGGACTGGTGGGAGGGATGGCAAATGCAGTGGGAGCAGCTCAAATCCCAGTGTGGTTTCCATGGAGTGAAATATTCCTCACTTCCTGGCCTACCCTCAGGAAGCCTCTCCAGGGTGTTAAAGAGGCTCCTGCAGAAATGTCTCCCTCTTTTCTTTTCTTACCTCTCAGTGTGCCTTTCTTTCCTTCCATCCATCCATCCATCCGTCCATCCATCCATCCATCCATCCATCCATCCATCCATCCATCCATCCATCCTTCCATCCTTCCATCCTTCCATCCATCCCCAAATCCCTGGAACCAGCCAGCATTTATCCCCACTAAATCCAGGTAACTCACCTTACTCAAGGAACATCCATCCCATGCTTATGCACTTACAGGTGGAGAAAAAGGAATGGGAGTCACAGCTTTTCTGGAGAATCTCAGCAGGAACCTCACTTCCAAAGGAACATTGCTGGGACATGGTGCCTTTTGGTTTAGAGGTTCCTTCAAACCCACTAGGTCCAGGAGATGGGAGTTGACCCAGACAGCAGGTTGGACAAAAAGGTGATCATCGCTGGAATGGTCAGGAACAGCAACTGGCTTTCCCAGTTTTCCCAACCTGTTGGGCCTCCCATGGCACTCCACAACCAAACCTTACTCCAGTTCTTTTCCCTGCTTGGTGTGGGAGAATTCCATCCCACAATGAGGGTTAAGAATAGAAAGTTCTTGTTTCATTTGAGACTTTGCTGAAGCACAACAGACCCATTCCTGACCCTCCCGGAGAACACAATTCCCTCAGTCCTGGGTTATTGCTCTGGGAGAGGGAAGCGGTGGGGCAGGTGGGGCTGGGCCTTCTGAAATGAGTGATTGGGCTTCTGAAATGAGTGATTGTCACCTCCTGCTCCATGTGGATGAATCAGCATCTCCCACCCGGCTGGGAATGGGAGCCAACAGACCCCACAGAGCTTCAAGCTGCTCAGGGGGGGTTTGGTTCCCTTTCCCTTGCCCAGCTGAACCAGGAAAGCCATGAAAGAGGCACAGAGGAAACCAAATCTGGAATGTGTGTGTTTGTCCTGAGAGGGATCCCAGACGTGGTGACACCACCATAAAACATGGACGTGGAATAGCGACGTCAGAACTCCTTGGATTCTTCCCCTTGGGAGCCCCAGCTCAGTCAGATTGTCTTGCAGCCTTCTCAAAGCTTGTAATACCTCCATGAATCCACTTATAGGGAATGGCTGGGATGCCAGGGCTCTGCATGGTGAGATTTCCTGCTTTTCCTTCTTGATGTGGAACTGGACACCCGAAGTTGGACAAATTCTTGGAACTCCTCAAGCTTTGACTCATGCAAAGAGCAAGGGAGAGGTGGAGCGACGCATAAATATTGTCAGGCCACGAATGACTTGGTGATTGGATAGGGAGAATTATCCCCCTGGACGGGAGATGGATGCTCTGGCTGCAGGAATAGTTGGCTGGAAGCAAACGAGGAAGGAGAGCTCCATAAATCTGTCTGAGCACAAACCTGGAGGCAGAGGAAGGGTGTGAGGAAAGTGCTGTGTCTTGGAATCAATAGGACAAAATAAGAGGAAAACTTGCTCCAGAGTGGTTTCAGTCCCCACAGTCCTCACAAAACACTTCCTAAGTCCGCTCTATCCCTGTATTTTTGAGCTACTCAGTGTCCTCATGAATATAATGAAGTAGTGAAAAGGCACTTGCACAGAATTGTGAGCTCCCAAGGGCTGCACCCTCTAGAAGCTCCCTCTTCCTGCATCTCTAGAAGCTCATCCCGCCATCCTTTATCTCCCTCACAGGCTTCACCTCCAAGCAGGTTTTGGCTCTCCTACCCATCCCTCCACACTCTGACAGCATCTTCACATTCCTCTGGGATCATTTATCCCTCTTGCACGCTTGTTCAGGCACATCCCATCATTCCCAGCAGTCCTCCATCTGTTTGGATGCCAACAGCACCCCACCTTCCCAGGAAATACACCTGCAGTATCTGTAGGCTCTGTGGCAGCTGGGGCCGGACCCCTCAGGCTTCCTTTGCTCCCTCCCTGAGAGCACAGCTTTGCCACAGGAGCTGGGATGGGCAGCCTCAATATAATCCAGGTCTCCAAAGCCAGACTTGGTGGCAAAGAGCTGCTTCAGTCCTGATTTCATCCCAGCTTTCCCTGGCCTCTATTCCTTCCAAGCCCTCCAGGGAAGCAACAAGGACTCTTGTCACGACCCATGGCTGTGGCTCCTTGTTCCAGGTGCCACATCCCTTTTCCTTGGATTCCCCTCCTCGCTCTCCTCCCACTCTTTGGAGTGCTAAAGAAATCAGTGCAAGAATAAAGTGAAGCCTTGACCTTGGAGCTCTTTATGGTGGAGCTGAGGGGGGTTCCTCTTTCATTGTGTTATTTTTTAGGCACGTTGTGTGGAGGTATTTTTCCCAACTCCAGCTGGAATTCCGTGGCTGGGCCATTGCTGCCCTCTGCTGCGGGGAGCCAGAAGTTCTCAGCTCCACACTACGAACCTGGGAGCGAATTTAGGGGTCCCCCATCCCCTTTTCCAGGACTTCTGGTCTCCACTTGGAAGATCTTTAGCACAGGAAGCATCTCAGTGAGGTCTGTGTTAGTTTAAGAGTAAGGGAAACCCTGGGCTCAGAGGACTGGCAGCCTATTCCAGGGCATTTCAATCTCCTTGGATCCCTAAGGTGTTCCAGTGGAGGTGTGACTCCCTCCAGGAGTTTTTCACATGGATATCTCTAAATAGCACAGACAAACTTGTTCCCCCCAGACCAAAATCTGCTTCAGAGATGCCTTGGAAATGAACGCCCATCCCAGGTTTCCATGGCCCACAGGCTGAAATCCAGACATCAAATCCTCCTTCCTACCTCTCCAGTCTCAATTCACCTTAGACCATCCCTGAGAGACCTTTCCAGAATATAGTCCTGGAAATTGCTGGGTTTTCTCCTGATGTATCAATTAAACCATGAAACTGTTTTGTAAGAGCTTCTGATCTCATATAGTTAATCCTATTGGGGACTTACAGATAACTCCCACGTCTCATCATTCCTGTTAAAATATCCACGGAATTCAGCAGACATCATGTTCCAGGTTTGCCTGGGATCTTCCAGATCATCTTGAACCCAGAGATTATTTACAGGGCTCTTCTCCTCACAGCCAAAAGCAGCTCAACAATGTTTCCACAGCGAGTCGTGCCCTTGCAAGGAGAGGGGCAAGATGACCCTGGGTTAGGTCAGAGGAGCAGGTCAGGAAATGACACATGTTCCTACCAGGAATATTCCAGGATTCAGAGTAAACCAAGGGCAGATTCACCCAAACAAAGGAAAACTCACGTGGGCAACAACCTCCTGCAAAGCTTCCCCTGCTCGGGGGCAGCTGGAGGGGAGTGGAGAGAAGGGCTTGGAGAGGTTGTTTTATCCATGGATTTATTGCCTTGTTTTAGGGAGCCTTTCCATTAAATCCTGGCCCTGGAGAGGAGCCACAGGCCAAATGGTAGCTACGGAACAGTTTGGATTTTTAACAAACAGAGAAACCTCTGGGAGATGTTTCCTCCTGCAGTTACTGGCCACAGATGTGAATCCACACTGGAGACAATCCAACTGGATCTGTGGGGTGTCACTGCCTCCTGCCTCAGTTTCCCTCTTTCTGAGCCACAGATTCTCAAACAAAGCCCAGTCTTGGTGTTGCCTGGGCCTGGCTTAAGAGTTGGGCTTTGCTGAGGGCTCCTGTGCAGGCTCTTGTTCCTTTTTGGGGGCAGAAAGAGGTCACTGAGCACGACAGTGTTTGTCGGATTGAACAGCCCTGTCCTATTCAGTTCAAAGGAATTTCCTAAGTACCAATGCAGATGTTTATAGGAATGAGCTTTCCCCACTGTTTATCTAAGACAACAACCACTAACTCAGGGTCAGAGCCTTCTACGCACGTTCCTGACTCCACCAACACCCCCCGAGCTCAAATTCCAGGTGGGATCATCTCCTTGTTCTTGGGAAAGGTGAATTCAGGACCATCACTTAAACCCAGCACTCATCCCAAAGTGCTTTTCCCACCTGGAATCTTTCCAGCGGTGTGTGGGGTCACAATGGGGAGGGGGAGGCTCTGGAGAGTCATTTCCAGGCAGCTCCCAGAGCTCTGTCTTCCCTCTCTGCAAACAGCCTGCAGGGGGGTATCCTTGGATTTCCAGCTCTGGTTGATCCCTTTCACTTTGGGAGCAAAGAGGGAAAAGGTTCCTGCAGAAAAGTGGGCCCTCCAAGGGCAGCATTTTCCAGTGGAGAAATGGGAGGTGGAGAGAGAAAGGAGAGAACTCTGCTAGAGGTTTAGTGGTTTCAGAGGAAAACCCCCTCATTTTCAGTGAGAATGAACAAATGGGAGAGGCTTTTTCTCAGAAGTGGTCAGTTAGAAACTGTCTTAATTAATTGGATTCAGTGGTGCATCCCTCTCATGCTGGGGAGGGGATTTGCATGCCAGGTGAATTCTCCAGGGAGCTGGAATGTGCTCCTGCTCCCCCCAGTCCACCAGGGCTCCCACTGAGTTGCTCCCCTCTGTTCTTACACCAAACATCTCCCTCAGCACAAACTGGGCTTTCCCTTCCCTGCCCTTTCCCCCTTAAAACAGCTCTAAAGGGAAATCTGGTTCTGCTTTGCTATGGTGGAAAAGAACCCCTTTCCCTCCAGCTCTGGCCACACCAAAGGGGACTTTTGCAGCATCACAATGTCCCTCTGCTTTGGTGATTTTTTTGGGATTCCATTCGTTTCCACCACAGGGCTGGAGAACCTCTGCTCTTGGACAGGCTGGGAGAGATGGGAACGTTCAGCCTGGAGAAGGGAAGGCTCCAGGGACACCTGAGAGCCCCTGGGAGTGCCTAAAGGGGCTCCAGGAGAGCTGGGCAGGGACTGGGGACAAGGCCTGGAGGGACAGCACACAGGGAATGGCTTCCCACTGCCAGAGGGCAGGGCTGGGGGGGATATTGGGAAGGAATTGGTGGCTGGGAGGGTGGGCAGGCCCTGGCCCAGGTTGGGCAGAGAAGCTGTGGCTGCCCCTGGATCCCTGGCAGTGTCCAAGGGCAGGTTGGATGGGGCTTGGAGCAACCTGGGCTGGTGGGAGGTGTCCTTGCCCATGGCAGGAGTGGGATGGGATGATCTTTAAGATGCCTCCCAAGGCAAACCATGCTGTGATCCCATGGTTCTGGATGTGGCTCCCACCTCCGCCTTCCACAGCAGCATTTTTAGTTTTATTCCCATTTTTCCCCTGCAGATCCCACATGGGAACAGCCTGGGATCCTGTCACATTTATAACAACATTCCTGTTTGATCTCAAGGCGATCAAAGTTCTTGTTGCCATCAAGGGTGTTTAATTCTCAGTGTTGCTGTTTGCAAGGCTAAAAGTCCTTCCCATCCCCTCCAGAAGAACCACTTGCTCCACCTTGTCCCCTAAAATAAAACCCCCTTGTCCCCAGGGGGGACCAAGCAAAGCCTGGAAGCTTCAAAGGAGGCCTTGAAACAGAGAGGCCACAACTTTCCTCATAAATAAAGAGACCCAGCGAGCATTCCCAGGCTGTGATAGCCACATGATGGGTTCCATCCGTACGCTCGAGCTTCCAGCTCTTTTCCCTTCGGAGCACTTTGGATAAACTCCCTGCCGGAGCTGGTTTGAGCCGACTCCTGACCCAGGCATTGCCACACCCAGAGCTATTTCAGGCAGGGCACAAACAATGCCAGGGACACTGGTGCCTTGGCTGTGGGTGCCACCAGCTCCAGGGGCCGCTCCAATGGGAGCCGTGTGGTGGGAACACTCCAGCTGGAAAAGGGCTGGTTGTTTGCCCATGCCCAGTCTGGGAGGCACCGTGCCCACAGGGCTGATGGCACCTCTGAGCGTGGCCTGAGCTCGGAACACTGTGTTTTGGGAACAAACATCTCCAGGAACAGAGGGATGGTTTGCTTGGGTCCTGCCACCACCCCGGAGCACCACGGTTGGATGGTGAGCTGGGGCAGCACAGAGGGAACAGCGCTGGGAAGGAGCTTCTGTGTCCGCACTTGGGAAAGTGGGGAATGAAGGTTTGGAGATGCTTCCCAGAGTGGTCGTGGACTCCTCATACTTGGAAGTGTCCAAGGCCAGGTTAGATGGAGCTCTGAGCCACCCGGGATAGGGGAAGGTGTCCCTGTTCATGGCAGGGGGTGGAATAAGATGAGCTTTATGGCCCCCTCCAACCCAAGCCATTCCATGATTCCACGTTGCAAAAGTTAAACTCCCTAAAACAAGAGGGACACCTCTTATACATTGTATTTATATATATATTATATTTCAGCTGAACAAAGATACAGAGAGGATGCAAGAAACTCACATTTCTCTTGTCCTTAATATACAGACCCATTCCAGAACTCCTGAAATATCCCAGTTTTTTATTTTACCATTCATGGGTTTCCAGTTTTTTGACAATATTGTTACACTGAGACTTGCTTGCCCGGAGGGGTTGAGGATTCCCCATCCCTGGAAGTGCCCAAGGCCATGTTGGATGGAGCTTGGAGCAAACTGGGCTGGTGGAAGGTGTCCCTGTCCATGGCAAGGGGTGGAACAAGAGGGTCTTTCAGGTCCCTTCCAACCCAAGCCATTCCATGATTTTATAATTCTCTACAGTGTCTCTAAAAAACAGCTTTCAAGAAGGACAAGGATTTTATCTGCTCAGCAAAGCTGGAAATAACCAGGAAAATCAAATGTTCCCTGCACGGTCCTGCCCTTCAAAGGAAACACTGACAGCACTGCTGCTTCAGGGGAAAAAAAATCATACAGATCCCAGATTTCTGGGAAGAAAAACATCACTTTCTCTAAGAAGGTTGAGTCAGAAGTTACCCCAGCACACCCACTTTTGTCTCCTGAAGGAGCATTTCCCAAGCGGAGCAGGGACACTGCAGCCCTGTCCAGAGCAGCCCCTCTGCAGGCACAGGGCAGGATGTCTGAGGCACCACCACGAGGCTGGGGCTCATTGCCCAACTCATTCCCTGCGGATCCTCTTTCTGCTGGACCACCAGGCTGGTCCTCCCCTGTGGCAGGGACGGCTTTTCCTGGCCGTGAGTCTGTGGGGCAGCCAAAGCTCTTTGACAAAATCCCAGGATGTGCTGAGATGGGAGGGACCCACAGGGACCACCCAGTCCATCCCTCAGCCCAACAATCCCACCCTGTGCCCCAGAGGATCCGCCCAAGGCTCCTGGAGCTCTGGCAGCCTTGGGGCCGTGCCCACTGCCCTGGGGAGCCTGGGCAGTGCCCACCACCCTCTGGGGGAAGAGCCTTTCCTTGAGATCCCACCTGAGCCTGCCCTGGCACAGCTCCAGCCCTTCCCTGGGTGCTGTCCCTGGTCCCCACAGAGCAGAGCTCAGTGCCTGCCCCTCCTCTGCCCCTCCCCAGGGCGTTGAACCTGCACTGAGCTCTCCCCTCAGTCTCCTCTTCTCCAGCTGGACACCCCAAGTGCCCTCAGCCCCTCCCCATATTCCCCTGTCACAGCAGGGATAACAAACTGCAGGGAGACAGAGTAAGGCAGGACTTGTGGTTTACCCAGGTGAGCTCCCAGGGTAGTTGTGAACCTCAGGAGGAGAAGGACAAAAGGCATCTCTGATAGAGTTCTCATCTCCTGCAGGAGTTCTGGTGAGATCTGCAGGAGACATGTGAGGCACAGAGTACCAATAATCCCCCTCAGGACAAGGATAAACCTTCAGGACAGCCTGGATGTACCAACAAGGCTTGGTGATGCCTCAGGGATTTGGGTGCTGCTTCAGCAGGAGAAAAGGAGGCTCAGGGGGGACNGGCCATGGCACTCAGAGCTCTGGGCTGGGGGACAAGGTGGGCATCGGGCACAGGGTGGGCTCCCTGGGCTGGGAGGGCTTTTCCAACCTCAGGGGTCCTGGGATTCTTTGCCTCTCTGCCCTGTGCAGACATGGCCAAACAGGGTCCCAGGCTGGTTCCACCATGTCTGGTTCCAACAAAGCAGGAATGTTCTGGGGCAGAGGGGCTGAGCGTGGCACTTACTCAGAGCCCTTCAGGCGACATCTCAGGTTCCAAAACTCACAATCCATAATGGCTGGCTCAAGACAAATGGAAAGGGAAGTGCTCTCTGGAGATGTGGGGACTCTGTTTGATCCTAGAAGGCTCCAGCAATCCCAGGGCATGTGAAAATGGAGAGGGTGGAGGGAGAAACACCACCAGAATAAATGTCTACTCAGTGTTTTCATAACTCCAGAGGGGTTTCTTCGGGATTCAGCCTGGGGTTTAGGACCAGCACATGGAGCTGTTCCCTCCCTCCTGCACCTCCTGCTCCAGTTCATAAACGTGATTTGTCTTGTGTCATTTGGGGATAGGACAGAGCTCTCTTTTCATGGCTGTTTTTCTTTCTCCAGCCTCTCACATTTTCTGCTGTGCTTGGCACTTTGCAGCACTTGGATGAATATTCAGGGAGGACTTTGGTGACTCCATTTCACTTGGCACGATAAGGAGAAATGCCAGACAAGCAGGGGGAGTTTCTCACCTCGAGACTTTGCAATCCATAATGAATAGAAACTGGAAAAGGCTTCTCCATATGATTCACTCCACGAGAGCACTTTAGTCTTTCCCTTTTAATGTTCCAAAGTGGTTTTCCTGAGCTTTGCCTCAGTATTAACTACACAGCGTGGGATTGCGAGACACACGAAGGTGTGTTTTCCTTGGACACACCACACTTGGATGCCACTGCAGAGGTTCACTGGTGTCACAGAATCCCGGGATCCCTGAGGCTGGAAAAGCCCTCCCAGCCCAGGGAGCCCACCCTGTGCCCGATGCCCACCTTGTCCCCCAGCCCAGAGCTCTGAGTGCCATGGCCAGTCCTGCCTTGGGCACCTCCAGGGGGGTGACTGCAGCCCCTTCCAATGCCTGACCACCCTTTCCAGGGAGAAATTCCTCCTGATGTCCAATGTGAGCCTCCCCTGGAGCAAAAGCCTTCAGCCAAGAGGTTTGTGCCATAAATCTGATTTCATTTGGATTAGAAGCTTTGGTCCCTGGAATTCCCTGGGATGAAGGCACCACCTCAGCCAGGCTACACAGAGAAATGGGACAGCCCAAGAGCAGGAAAAGGATGATGTAAAACACGTTTTTACTGGGATAAGAGCATAGGATGACCAGTGGAGGTTCAGAATAGGTACTGGGAAGGATTTAATCTTGTAAAGGGTGGTCAGGCACTGGAAGGGGCTGCCCAGGGAGGTTTGGAACGCCCAGCCCTGGAGGTGCCCAAGGCAGGACTGGCCGTGGCACTCAGAGCTCTGGGCTGGGGGACAAGGTGGGCATCGGGCACAGGGTGGGCTCCCTGGGCTGGGAGGGCTTTCCCAGCCTCAGGGGTTGTGTGTGGATGTGACATGTGAGGAACAGTTCAGTGGTGAACGTGCTGGTGGGGCTGGGTTGGACCTGATGACCTTGGAGGGCTTTTCCAGCCTCAACAATTCCCTGATTATTTAATTCTAATGTAAAAGTGGAAAATGTGGTTAAATGTGCAGCAGGTTTGGGCAGCTGGACACTGAAACCAGGAGTGCAGTTTGATTATTGAATAGAAAACCTTCCAAAGAGCTACTCTCTGCACCCTGAAGGTTCCTTGGCCCACCAGGCAGTTTCCATGAATCCACAGGAAACCTGCAGGATTCCAACTGATCCAGTGGTGCCTTTGGAGCTTTCTCAGAACTCTTGGACCCAGTTTGTCCCTCAGGTTTGTAACCTCTTGCTCAATGCTGAGGTTTTGTCCTTCCTGCTGAATCAGGGGTGTCTGTCACAGGAAGCAGGTTGGAAACATCCCAGCTGAGTGTTCCACGGGGAATGTTCTGGGAATCCTGGGGCTGTATCCTGATGGATTCCCCCTAACCCTGGTCCTGCATTGGGAATTTACTCCAAATGAGTCCTTCGTGGGGCAAGAACAGTGTGGAATTTCCACCTCCTCTTAGTGCTGAGCACAAGGCGTGATTTCCACCGTGGTGTGTCCAAGTCTATCCTTGGAGCTGCTCAGCCCCAGCCCGGGGATCACAGGAAGGATCCGCCCAGCCATCGTCCCTCCTCATCCCACTTTTTGACAGCTCCAAGGAGCTGTTGCAAATCCCATCTCTGACTCTTAAATCTGGCAATTCCTCGAGGTGGGACAAGCTGAACTTCCACTGATTTCTCTGGGAATAGGCAGAATTTATGGAGAGGCAGCTCTCTCAGAATCCACCTTGCACACTGGACCATCCCTGCCTTCCAAAGCCTCTAAAAACTTTGGATTCACGTTTTTAAGCTTTGTCTCATGCCTAGGAATTGCAGTGACAGGGAGGCAATAGGAAAGGGAGTGAAAAAATTCATAGTTTCCCAGGATCCGTGTGTTATCCCCAAATCCTCACCATTTATTGCTCCCAGCAGGAAATCTCAGGGACTGGCAATGGCTTTGGTAGAATTTTGTCTGATGCCATGTTATGGTGACCTGAGGGTCTCTCCCAAGCCTTCCAGGGACCTCCCTGTGCTCCAGAGGGAGGAATCCACCCTGCAGCAAAGGGATTTACCCCTCTCTGAGACAGAAGGACATGGTAGAACCATCCAGGCTGAGCTAGACACAGAGGAGCCCATGGCCAAAAGTCGCTCGTGGAGTGCTGGGCATGAGGAGACACAAATTGTGGGGGTTTTGGGGCCGAATTCCTGATCAGCACCATTTTCAGAGGAGTTGGAATAACCCACATCCCAAAACCAACCTGCCCCCGCCTCACCCTGAGCTCCTCCCGCTGCCAGTGCCGTCCGCTGTGGGGCTGGAGCTGCGGATCAGGGTTTCACACAAAACCCCACTGGCCAGGCATCTACTTAAACACAAGGGCTATTTGTCATCCCAAATTGTAAACCGCTCAAGCACTTCCCAAGTGATTCATTCCTTTCTCTTCTAAACAAAGAGCTCGTGGCTGGGAATTTCTGTGGAGTGAGTCAAAGGATTTCCATGCTGGGATTGAAAGAGGTCACTGGATGTATTGCTGGGATATAATGGGGTGATTGTCTTTTGGGATCATTTGTGTAGGACTGGGCTCTGTGATCGTAAATCAGTGTGTTCCTGAGAAAGGGAAATTAACAGGGAATGAGGGAAGAACCTTCTCCACAGATTTTTCCTTCCCTCTTCCAGCTGTACCTTGGGCATCTTGAACACGGGATGTTTTTGGAGGGACTCAGTGATATTTTAATGTTTATTCCTTTAGGTTTGCTCACACCTTGGGTTGGGTCCTGGAGAATCTGGGTCATCCAAACAGGAAGAACCAATGAAAGGTCAGGAAAGAGGGAAATTGTGTCCCAGGAAGGAGCTACAGAACGTTGATTTATCTCACTTGGCACAAGGAAAGCTGAGAAATTGGGATTGTTTTCTAGTCCTGGACACGGATGATGAAACAGCAAAGGAGCTGGAAAGGGGCTGGGGATAAATTTAGGCTGGACATGAAACTGCAATCATGGGAAGGAGGAGATTCTGTGGTTACCCTGGAAAAGGCAGTTTGGAGCAAATCACCTCAACCCTTCGAATCCAGGCTGGATCCTGTCAGGGAAGCAACACTGTGGCTCCTGGGATGGCCTGGGGGAGTCACTGCTCCTTCTGCTTCCATGTCCTTCTATTCCCTCCTATTTTTGCTCTCTCAGCTAAAACCTTGGGATTTCCCTCCCTCATTTTCCTCCCCAAACAGAGATTTGGTTTCTGGGGAATTTTTGCTAGTGGATCCAAGGGGTTCTGAATTGAGGGGCATTGGTTTGGTCTGGCAAGTTGTTTCTTTAGTTTTCTCTCTCCATCCTGAACTCAACAGCTCCCTGACCCCTGTGAGTCGGTGCTGGGTGTGGAGCTGCTCATTCCCTCTCTTGGGAATTTGGTGGTGCCAAACATTGTGTTGACACTTCTGTTCAAAGGCAGAAGAAAAGAATAAGGTACATCCACAAGAGCTGGGACAGAGGCAACTAAGGGGACCCAAAACTGGGGAGGAGGTGGTCAGAAGAGAGAGGTTCACCCCCAGGGGTCTGATCTTGCCTGGATCTGGGATATGGGGACAGACAGGACCCAAAATCAAAGTTTCCAAAGCTCTTTTTTCCTTCAGGAAGTACAAGATAAGCCCAGGGCCAGGAGGCACCAAACATACCTCCTGTTCTGGTGAAGAGGACATGGAATCATGGAATGGGTTGGGTTGGGTTGAAAGGGACATTAAAGCCCACCCAGTGCCACCCCCTGCCATGGGCAGGGGCACCTCCCACCAGCCCAGGGTGCTCCAAGCCCCGTCCAACCTGCCCTTGGACACTCCCAGGGATCCAGGGGCAGCCACAGCTTCTCTGCCCAACCTGGGCCAGGGCCTGCCCACCCTCCCAGCCACCAATTCCTTCCCAATATCCCCCCCAGCCCTGCCCTCTGGCAGTGGGAAGCCATTCCCTGGGTGCTGTCCCTCCAGGCCTTGTCCCCAGTCCCTGCCCAGCTCTCCTGGAGCCCCTTTAGGCACTGCCAGGGGCTCTCAGGTGTCCCTGGAGCCTTCCCTTCTCCAGGGGAGCCCTCCCAGCTCTCCCAGCCTTTCCAAGTATCAGGAATTGCACCCTCAGATATTTCCTTTGCAGACAAACTTTGATTTCTATTTTAATTAGTTTTAATCCCCAGCTCTGGCCCAGAGCCCCAGGAGGATTCCAGCTTTGCTGCTCTTAAACTTTGGGGGGCTTTTAGGCTGGGAGTTCCTTGTTATGTTTCATTCCCACTGACCCAACTGGCCCCATATTTGAGAGGAGAATGCCAAGGTTTCCTTTGTCATGGTTTGCAGGAACCAAGGCATGACATTCAGCCTCATTTCCACACCCCACAATCCCTTGAACCCAGAGAGAGGAAAATTAAAGCAGGAAGAGAAGGATATTTAGGGAACTGTCATGGTTCTTCTAGAAGTCAATAATTCCAAGATTTTAATTCTTGGAGTTGAATAAAATCACCAAATCATCAAGATTGGAAAAGACCTCTAAGACCATCCAGCCCAACCACCACATTCCCTGCTAACCCGTGTCCTCCAGTGCCACATCCACAAGGGGTTTGAGCCCTTCCCATCCCTTTCCTGCTCCAGGCCTGGCTTCTTTGGGAATCTTTGGGTACCCCCAGAACTTCCATGGAAAATTCAGGACACATCAGCTTCTCACAGGTGGGAATTGGGAAGGAATTTCCCAAGGCAGGGCAAAGGAATAGAGTTTATCCCTCAGCTCTGGTTCTTCTTACAGTTCCCTGTGAATTTCCCAAGAAAGGAAGGGCACAGTGAAGAAAATTAATTAATTTATCCTCACTTGAGGATGGGACTTTAGAGCTTTTTTTAGGGGCACAGTTTTATCCAGTTTCTGGGAATAATAAAAGCTCCAGGAAAAGTCCTTTTGCAGATGGCTGTGCTGAGATGAGCCCGGTTTTACCTGTTTGGAACCAGCTCTTACCCCTCTGTGGCCACTTGCAGTGTCAAGTCCCACAGAAAAAGAAGCTCCCCTTGTCTTTGCCACAAATCCCGTCACCTTTGGTGTCCTGGGCATGACTTTTCCACTTGGATTTGGACTCCATCATCCTTGGGGGTCCTTCCAACTTGGCACATCCTGGGATTTCGGTGCTGCCAGATGGAAAGAACAAACAAAAGCTTCCCTGAGCTCTTTGTGTCCTGTAAATAAGATATTCCTACAGCTGGAAACAAGCCCGGGGAAGAACATTTTTGCGATTTGAAGGTCCTAGTGAGGGGTTTGGGGCTTCAGGGGAGGCCTCAGATGAGTGGCCGGGGCAGGAGTTTTCCACATTCCCCTCCTCACTGGAGCGAATCGTTCCGAAGTATTTAAATGTTTAAGGCGAAGGGCTTCATTCCGCCGCTCCCGGGGGTTATCCCGGCGCAGCCAAAGGACACGCCGCCCTCGGGAAGGAATTCCCGTGCTCCTGCACACGTGGGGAGGGATGCGCAGGGATCCAGGGACCCCCGGGAGGGCTTTGCTGGCCAAACAACCCGCCCGTGGGTGGAGGGAGGGCTCGGCACTGAGCGCTGAGCTGAGCCCGCCGGGGGATGCCCCGGGCTCAGGGAAGGGAAACAGGGAGCTGTTCCCGCCTCCCATCAAAGGGGGGACCGGGGATCCTGGAGGGCTTTTCCAATGGAAACCGCCCTGGGATTCCTCACTCCACCCTCCCTCTTTCTTAGGACCTTGTTCACATCACCCTGGTTTGAAACCTCAGGTCTCTCCCCTTTTACTGCCCGCAGTTCCCTTTCTGGCTTCACATCTTCCCTCTCTTTTCATTTCTTCCCTCTCACCTTTTCTTCCCCTTTCCACGTCTATTTATTTTATTCTGGGTCTCATTTTCCTCCTTTTTGTCTCTCCTTTTCCTTCCACCTTCATATCTTCCCTTTCTTGCTTCACATTTTTTTATCCTCTCACATTTATTCCCCTTTCCACATCTCCCAGATTTTTGTCCTGGCTCTCCTTGACCTTCTTCCTGCTTTTCCTTTCCCTTCCCTTTCTTGCTTCACATCTTCTCTCTTTTTTAACTTCTTCCCTGTCACTTTTCCTTTCCTTTTCCACATCTCTCCAGTTTTTTTCCTGGGTGTCCTTTGCCTCCTTTCTGCCTTTCCTTTCCCTTCCCTTCTGCTTTCGTATCTCCCCTTTCTTGCTTCACATCTTCTCCCCCTTATTTTCTTCCTTCTCACTTTTCTTTTCCCTTTCCATACCAAAATCTTATTTTATATCTCTTTTTATGCCTCTTTCCCCTCCTTCTGCTCCAGCTCTGCTGAAGGTGGCACATTCAGCCCCTGCAGAACAAACTGGCTTCTCCCCAAGAGCAGAAGAGGAGAAAAACCCCTCCTTGCCAAACCCCTGCCAAATTTAGAGGCCCAGAAGCACCAACCACCAGCAGGGAGTGGGCACAGCCCAGATTTATCCCCTAGGCTGGATCAGCTGGGCTGGCACTCAGAGCTTTGGATCACCTGGGCACTGAGTTATTTCCATCTGTGCCAGCTGGTGGCTGCTGAAGTTGAGCTGCTGGCGCTGGAGAAGTGGCTGCTGCTCTGCAGCTTTGGCTGGCAGCTCCTTCCTGCCCCGTGCTGAGCTCCAGACTGGAGTTTTATTAAAACCCCACATTTCTGAGGGGGAATCTTCACTTAGTTGCAGAGTGTGAAGTGTGGAGCTGCTCCCACCGTGCCTTTCTGGTGCTCAGAGTGACTCCAGGAGTTCAAAGCTCCTCCAAAACACTGAAAAGTGGTGGGTTTGCTTTAAAAACACCCTGAAAAAACTCCAGAATTGTTTGTGTGTGAACAGCAATTAAAGCTTTTCAGGGCTCCTCTGGCTCTGCTGAGCAGAGAGGAGAAAGTCATGGAATCATGGAATGATTTAGGTTGGAAGAGACCTTAAGGATCATCGAATTCCCATTCTCTGCCATGGGCAGGGACACCTCCCACCAGCCCAGGGTGCTCCAAGCCCCGTCCAGCCTGCCCTTGGACACTGCCAGGGATCCAGGGGCAGCCACAGCTTCTCTGCCCAACCTGGGCCAGGGCCTGCCCACCCTCCCAGCCACCAATTCCTTCCCAAGATCCCCCCCAGCCCTGCCCTCTGGCAGTGGGAAGCCATTCCCTGTGTGCTGTCCCTCCAGGCCTTGTCCCCAGTCCCTGCCCAGCTCTCCTGGAGCCCCTTTAGGCACTGCCAGGGGCTCTCAGGTGTCCCTGGAGCCTTCCCTTCTCCAGGGGAGCCCCCCCAGCTCTCCCAGCCTGGCTCCATCCCAGAGGGGCTCCAGCCCTGCAGCATCTCCGGGGCCTCCTCTGGACTCGCTCCAGCAGCTCCACGTCCTCCCAGTGCTGGGAAGGGTCTCAGAAGGTGTTTCTGCATCTCCCCAGCAACATGAAATTCCCAGCCCAATTCTGTCACCCTGGGGAGCAGAGACAGGAAAACTGTCAGCGCTTTTGTTTCACACGAGGCTGCTGAGGACACACAGACAGGAGAAGGTCGTGCTGTGACATCAAGAACTGCAGGAGGTGTTGGAGAATCCACAAAAGGAACATTATTGGTTGCCCAGAGAGGACTCCCCATCCCTGGGAGTGTCCAGGGCCAGGTTGGATGGGGCTTGGAGCACCCTGGGCTGGTGGAAGGTGCCCCTGCCAATGGCAGGGGGTGGCACTGGGTGGGCTTTAAGGTCCCTTCTCAACCCAAACCATTCCATGATTCCCTCCCAGCACCAAGACCCAGCTTTCCCATGGGATGAGCTTCCCTCCAGGTCTGCCTGCAATTTGCCAGGACCTGCTGGGGAGACAGCTCTGTGTCCCGTGGCCATGGATTCTCCAGAGCCAGCGCTTTCAGAGCTCCGTGGAAGTTACCTAAAATCAAAGAGAACAACACCAAAGTTGGATATGAGCACATCCCTGTGGGATTTTGGAGCCTGGATGGTAATAAATCCCTAAAACTCTCGGCTCACCCTGTGAATCCTTTCTGCTGATTCACCAGGAACTGTAAATCAGATCCCGAGTCTGGACTTGCCTCTGCTCCAGAAAAAAAGATGTCAATTGACATTTTGTTTAGTATGGGAAGAGTATTTGCACTTGAAAAGAGTCAAACTCTCCAAGTGCTTCTCCAGATGTTCCAGAAGGACCAGGCTGTGGGAAATGTGCCACGAACTGCCTGCACAGCTCCACTTGTTTGTTTTTTTCCAGGGTGGAAAATTCCCATAAAATGGAACTGGGCTAAAATCAATCTGATGAGACGAGGAATTAGCAGGATTTTGTGGAAATGAATCTCAGAGCTCGACAGTGTCATGAGGAAGTCCTTGTATAGCTCCTTAACGAGAATAGAATCCTTTATTTGAAGAGGACAAATTATGCCAGGAGGGACCAGCTCAGAGCCACTTCTGAAACGCCCCTTCTTTCTAAATTAGAGGGCACTGACAGCTCCCTAAAGACATTTGTCCCCCCTAATCCAGGAGCAACCCAGGTGTGGAGACACATCTGCCGAAGGTGCCTCACCTGGAGGATGGAGGGAACACTGCAGGGTGAATTCAGCTGGACTTTGAGCTTTTAGTGGTGGTGGTCGGGCAGAATAATTATGTCAAAATGGAAGCAGAGCCCTGCTGGGCTTTTCCTAATCCTCCCTGTGCCGACTTTCCCAGACTCAGGGAGCCTTTGGGGGTGGGAATCTGCACATGGTGTGCCCACCAGTTTATTCATTGTGCAAATACCTTCAGAAAATTCGACCTTCCTCTTCTTTGGATCTCAGTGGAGATAAGGCAGATACCTGGAGGTGCTGGAAGGCAAATCCTGCCAAACAAGGGCATCATGGAATAGCTTGGCTTGCAAGGACCTTAAAGACCATCTAATTCCAATCCCCTTCCAGTAAATCAGGTTGCTCCAAGGCCCATCCAGCCCTACCCTGGACACTTCCAAGGCTATTATGAGATGCTCCCACATCCGGGAGCTGCAGACTGACACTCTGTGTCAAAATACCACAGAGATTTCTGCTTTTCCATTGATTTTTCCTCCCTGAACTGCTTGTTACAGAGCCTGGGAAATACTGACAATCCTCCTCACCATCCTCCTCCTCCTCCTCCTCCTGTTTTCCCACCTTTCCCACAGCCACCTCTGCAACCAATTCAGGGCTTCAGAGAAAAAACCCACTAAACTCCCACAAACCAACAGAGGCCCCCCCCCAAATGTACATAACGGGAGTTTTGCAAAACAAGTCAAACATTTGGGATGAAAACAAAGCTTTCCTTTCCACCAGCAGTTCCAGTGCAATCCCACAGATGTTCAGACAAACCGATTGTTTTCTCTTTGTTTCTCGGGGTTTTTTTTCTATTTTAGCCCCAAATGGGAGCGATTTGCAGCACAGAAGTTGAGGGCTGCTCTCTGCTATCACCAGGCTCTGCGTTTCCCACTAACAGGACATAAATAATTCGGGCAGAAAGGCACATTAGGAGGGCCATGATTGCCAGAGGATGCTGCTTCCCTCTCTGCTCACAGTGACAGGGCTGTGTGGTTTGGCTTACACAGGCAACCAACTGGATCTGCACAGCCCTCCCTGCCCCTCCGTGGGAGCAGCAGAAGCTGAAGGAGAAATATTTATAGGAAAGGCCTTATTAAAACTCTGGCACGAGAGAGTCAAAACTCTGGAGGAGCCAGGAACTCACTTGGGGGGAAAAAATCACCATGGGGAGGGTGCCAGCACAAAGCCAGGGGGTTGTCCCGGTGCCAGCCCCAGCAGCGCACAGGGCTCCCTCAGATCTCCGGCCCGGACATCTCCAGCCTGGATTTCCCCTGTCAGCAAGTCCTTGAGGGCCAGATGGTTCATGCTCAGGGCTGGCTTGGCCACAGATGGTTCCTCAAGAAAGGAGGAGCAGGGATGGCCAGAGAGGGGTTGGGAATGCTGGGGCAGGGATGGATTGATTTCCAGTGGGAGTCAAGTGTGGGCAGAGCTGGGAAGTGCAAAGACACCAGCCCAGGGTGCTCCAAGCCCCGTCCAACCTGGCCTTGGGCACTTCCAGGGATGCAGGGACAGCCACAGTTTCTCTGCCCAACCTGGGCCAGTGTCTCAGCCCTCACACTCCTTCCAACCTCACCCACTGTGTGTGGGAAAGGGCTGGGACACCAACTCTGTGGGAGCTCAGACTCAGGTGGTGCCAACCTGCGGATGGAGCTGCAAGATCCTGATCGAATGGAGGGGCTTGGAGCAACCTGGACTATGGGAGGTGTCCCTGCCCATGGCAGGGGGTGGCACTGGGTGGGCTTTGAGGTCCCTTCCAACCCAAACTGTTCCAGGATTCTGCATCCATCCTTTTTTCTCTGAGATAAGCAATTAAAAATGATTTTTCATAGTCTCTTTATCCTTGAATTCAGGACTTTCATTACCTGGCTTTGGAATAAAATTACCATCAATGCTGAGCAGCTTCTGAAACAAAAAATGTGTCCCTCTGTCACCAGTCCCAGTCAAGTCCATTTCTGTCCAGAAAGCAGCCAAAAGAGCGACTTTACCTTGAAATCTCTCTCCACCCCGATGGCTTTGCCTGGGAGTGAATGCCCAGCTCAGGGAGATGAATTCCCTGGGGGGTGTTTCTGGCACAGCTGGATGCAAGAAGCGTTTCCAGAGGAAGCCTGAACGTAGGAACTTTACGGTGTAGATTAGCAGAGGATCTGGTTGGCATTCCTGGGCTAATCCTGGAAGTGCTTTTGTGGGCTGTGCTGGCTCTTTGCACTGGGTTTGGAAAACTGGATGGGACTCAGAAGTCTGATGTGTGACTCCAGCTCTGCCTGCGGAAAGGAATGTGGGGAAATTTGCTGCCCGTGCCTCGGTTTCCCCTCTGCAGGAGAACCTTCTTTGGGAGCTCTTTTGTGCTTTCCAGATTAAAGAGAAAATCTGGATTGAAATCCACCCATCTTTTAAATCCCCCCAGGGATGGGGACTTTCCCCCTGCCCTGGGCAGCTGTGCCAGGGCTGGACAGCCCTTTCCATGGAGGGATTTTCCCACTATCCCCCCTGTCCCTGCCCTGTTCCAGCCTGAGGCCGTTCCCTCCCCTCCTGTCCCTGTTCCCTGGGAGCAGAGCCCGACCCCCCCCCCAGCTCCCCCCTCCTGGCAGGGAGTTGCAGAGCCAGAAAGTCCCCCCTGAGCCTCCTTTTCTCCAGGCTGAAGCAGCACCCAAATCCCTGAGGCATCACCAAGCCTTGTTGGTACATGCAGGCTGTCCCCCCTGGCCCAAGGTGTGGAGGGTCCCACAGGCTGCTGGATCCCCTTTAGACCTCCCAGCACCTCCCCACTCCTCCCTCCACCTCCTAATGACCATTCCAGCTGCTCTTCTTCTGCTTCCAGTGAAACTGCTGTGGAACTGGTGCTCCTGGGAGCAGGGACTTGCCAGAGCAGTAGCTTGTGAGAACCTCCCTGTTGTCCAAGGCCAGAGAGAACGTGGCCATTGTTACTTATCAGTGGCTGTTTCCCATTCCAGCTCCTGAAACACGAGGCCTCCAGGGCTGTGCTGGAGCTCTGACTCGCTTCCAGCTCCTGCTTAGAGCTCAGGTCATGATCACACTCTTGGGCTCTTCACTTCTCCTCCTGTTCCTTGCCAGGGAGCTCAAACCAACCCCCCCTAGTTGTTCCCATTCCATCGGACCTGAAAGGGGGAATGGCTTCCCACTGCCAGAGGGCAGGGATAGATGGGATAAAGGAAGGAATTGGTGGCTGGGAGGGTGGGCAGGCCCTGGCCCAGGTTGGGCAGAGAAGCTGTGGCTGCCCCTGGATCCCTGGCAGTGTCCAAGGGCAGGTTGGACGGGGCTTGGAGCACCCTGGGCTGGTGGGAGGTGTCCCTGCCCATGGCAGGGGGTGGCACTGGGTGGGCTTCGGGGTCCCTTCAGCCCAAACCATTCCAGGATTTTATGACTCTATTCCCACTGTTCCTGCACTGCTCCCTCTTGCAATTCCACAGGAGACTCGGGAGCAATTTATTCTAGTGCCTAGAGAGTGAAATTCCCCTTATTTATAGGGCAGATTTGACAGGTACAAATTTCCCCACCTGATCTCACTCCATCTGGTCCTCACACCCTCAACCCCATCGCCCCATCCTGTCTGTGCAAGGAAAAAACACCTTTATCCTTAAAATCCCAGATCCCCAAAGTAGCTGAACTGTTGGAAAAGGGACTGGTTTAACATCCCCCCCAAAGAGAGATTTGTTCCTATTTTTATTGTGTGGAACAAAGAGCTCTGTATTTTTACACAAATGTTTAGTTTCATTCCAAGGTGCTTTGTTTTGCTTTCAGCTCATTTAATCCTCACAAGGAATTGTTTGAATTCCAGGCTGAGACAAGGAATGGTTTTGAAACAGAGAATTCCAAATGTTTCATTATTATATTGTTTCTTTACAAAAAGGCCTCTGCACTGTTTTATCTCCCAGAGGAAACAATTCCCTTAATTTCTGTATCATTTTAGTCCTGAAAGAAGAAGTCACTGGAAGAATTAACACCAGATGTGGCTCCATCCCTACACATGTTCCTTTTGGGTTCCCATTGGAAAGCACCTTCTTTCCTGGAATTCTCTATCTCTGCCTGCACAATATCCTCATTAACCCAAAGAGTAAGGAATGGCTTTTAAAAGGGGGAAAAAAATAGGATACAAAGACTTTCTTTAATAACCACCAAAAGCTTGGAATCATGGAATGGTTTGGGTTGGAAGGGACCTTCCAGACCACCTCATTCCCAGCCCTGCCATGGGCAGGGACACCTTCCACCGGCCCAGGTTGTTCTCAGTTAGAAGATGGGAAGGGAGAACCCAGGAAGTAGAGGAAGGTCTAGACAGAGGTGTTTGGAAAGGGGAAAGGATGGATTTGGGAGATGGAGTTGTTATTCCGAGCCCAGAGACCTTCCCAGCTCTCCTGGAGAGCAGCCCAGTGTCACTACAGGGTGTCTGTTGTCCTTCTGCTCCAAACTGAGGCACCTTCTACCTGTGGGCTCCAAGGAATTACCTTGAAACAGCCCAGGAATGTGGAGAGGAAACAGAGATTCCACCACCTGCTTCCCTCAGAATGTGTCCTTGTCTCCCCTCCAGGAGAGGGACGTGCCTCACCAGCTGCATTCCCATCTCCAGAGGGCTGGACCATGTTATACCCGGGAAAACGAGCCCAAATCCTGCTTTTTGGACACTTTAGACCCCTTAAAAATTAACATTTCATTTGCCCTTGGTGTCTTGGGGGGCGTGTGGGGATAAACAAGGCGCTCCCAAAGGGCTCTCCCTGCCCATCCCCTCTTCCCTGCTCTCTGTGTGCTCCTCCACAACCTCTTCCCAATCCCTGCTCAGCACGGCCCGTGACTCAGCCCTTCCCAAGGCTGCTGTTTGTGTCCCCACATCTGGAAGCCATCTGGGAGCCTCCCCAGCTCCCACCCCCCGGCACAGGCGGCCCTGCAGAAGTCCTGCCCCACAGCAGCTCCCATGTGCTCCAGCCTCCATTTCCCACGCTCCTCCGGCAAATCCGGGTGGGATGATGGGATTTATGGCCCTGCCTGTGTCACAAAATCACCCACAGGACGGTTTGGGTTGGAAGGAACCTTTTGAGGCCACCAAGTCCAACCCCTCTGCAATGAGCAGGTCTCTGTGTCCCTCGTGGTCACCTTCCACGTGGACATTTCTTCTCCAGTTTTGGGGTTTTTTTAAGGATCACAGAATAGTTTTGGTTGGAAGGGACCTTCAAAGATCGTTTAGTCCAACCTGCCATGGGCAGGGACACCTCCCACCAGCCCAGGGTGCTCCAAGCCCCATCCAACCTGCCCTTGGACACTCCCAGGGATCCAGGGGCAGCCACAGCTTCTCTGCCCAACCTGGGCCAGGGCCTGCCCACCCTCCCAGCCACCAATTCCTTCCCAAGATCCCCCCCAGCCCTGCCCTCTGGCAGTGGGAAGCCATTCCCTGTGTGCTGTCCCTCCAGGCCTTGTCCCCAGTCCCTGCCCAGCTCTCCTGGAGCCCCTTTAGGCACTGCCAGGGGCTCTCAGGTGTCCCTGGAGCCTTCCCTTCTCCAGGGGAGCCCCCCCAGCTCTCCCAGCCTGGCTCCATCCCAGAGGGGCTCCAGCCCTGCAGCATCTCCGGGGCCTCCTCTGGACTCGCTCCAGCAGCTCCACGTCCTTGTGCTGTTGTTGCCCAGAGCTGGAGACCCAGGTGGGGTCCCACCAGAATTCCCCCCTTGTGGGATCAGCCCAGGGCATGGGGGTATCTGGCCAGGATCATGTGGGGCTTCTCACCCACCAACACCCCAGGTCCTTCTCCCCAGGGCTGCTCCCAATAAAAGGATGGAATTTCTTAGTCTCTGCAGCATCTTTGCTCGGGGAGCTCCACATCTCCCTGGCACACCATGAAAAGCACCTTCCCCTTGTCACCCTGCTGAGTGGCATCATTTCCACACTGCTTTGCTCCGTCCCACACTGTTCCAACAGGCTGTCAAGGCACCCAATTTTCACTTCCACACTCACATTCCCATCAATGACTTCAGAGAGTGCCCAAAGCAGCCCCAGGGAGAAGAAGGAGCACATGGCCATGTCCAGGACACCAAGCCATGGGATCCCAGAGCTCCCTCCTGTCCGTGAGGTCGTGAATCAGCAGCTCTGCGGATCCTTGGCTGCTGTAAAATCCCTTGGGGGAGCTCCAACCAGCCCTGGGCTTCATGTGGAGCCACCCAGAGACCAGTCTGAGGGTCCTTGGAGTGCAGCAGCAGCTTGTGTTGGCCGCAGGAGTGGGCACAGGGCCATCTGTGCCCAGCCCTGTGCCAAGCACAGCTCTGCTCTGCTGGAGCGTGAGGCCAGAGCAATTCCCTGGAAAAACATCCCCATTTTCTCATTTTCTGTTTCAGAGCCTGGTTTTTCTCTCCCATTTCTCCTTTGTCCTCAGATGAGGTGTGATGTTCCCCCAGAGCCCGGGCTGGGCCCCGCAATGGACTTGGGAACAAGAGAGGGAAATCGCTTGGCCCCGATATCCCAAAATCCTCCTTTGTGCCTTGTCAGTTCTTCCCTGATATCCAGGTAAATTCCAACTGCTTTGTGCCATGGTCAGAGCAGTGCTGGGCTCTATTTATCCCATTTTTGGAAGGTTTGAAGGTTGGGAGGAGGAAGGGGAACAGACACGCACGATGAAGATGCACTGAGAGACTGATTTCTTTAGGAAATGTGAGGAGAAATGGCTTTACAAGGATCCTGATTCATGGAGTCATGGGATCACTAAATGGGTTGGAAGGGACCTTCAGGATCTTCTCATTCCACACTTCCACTAGCCCAGGCTGCTCAGAGTATATCCTACTGTTGATTCCAGGGAAAGCAAAGGTGCTCCCAGCAGTGGGACTGGAATTGTGGCCTCCTGCCAGTCCTTGCTGGAAAAGGTCTGAGCCAGAGGACAATTCCTGCACAAGGATGGAACTACATGGCTGCCCCTGGATCCCTGGGAGTGTCCAAGGCCAGGCTGGACAGGGCTTGGAGCAACTTGGGCTAGTGGAAGGTGTCCCTGCCCATGGGATTACATGATCTTCAAGGTGCCTTCCAGCCCAAGCTGTTCTGGAATTCAAGGAATTATGGCCAACCAGGGACACCGGGGTCAAGGGCCATCAATGAGTGGTCCCACCTTGAAGGTGAATTGTCTAGGAGACGCCAAGAACATCCTACAGCCCTGAACATCCCCAGTGAAGGCATCCTGGAACATCCTTGGTCTCCCTGGCATTACTCCAGGACATGGATTGTTTCCCTTTTTCCCAGCTGCTGCCCGTGTCGCTCTGGAATCTCCTCCTGCTTCTTCACAGAGTCAGGGAATGGTTTGGGTTGGAAGGGACCTTAAAGGTCACATAATTGCAGCCCCCAAAGGCCCAGCCAATCCCCTGGGATGAGTTACACATCTTGCATGGCTCATTTCCCCCTCTGCTCTCTCCTTTACAAGCAGCGAGGGCTCCACTTTCCTCATCCAGAGGGAATATTGGGCAAGGTGCTCCTTCCAGAAATAACCACTTTCCTAATTTCCTACCAGAATCTGTTTTTCCCTTTCCCTTTCCCTAAAAATAACAATAATAAAACAAAGCCCCCTTTCTCCACGGCCTTTTTCCTTCTCCCAAGCACAGAGTCCTGGTGCCTCAATGTCTCCTCCAGCAAATCCGGCCGGGAAGCTGCAGCCAGGATTTGGTGCCACCCAGAGATTTTGGACAAGGCTTTGCCTTCCCTGCCTCAGCAGGACAGGGATTTGTTCCTGTATCCACACATTTTAAGTGGATCCTCGGAGCCTCAGCAGGGAAAGGTCATTTCCACTCGTTGACATTCAGGCTGTCTCTCATCATGGGGTATTTATATCTCAGAGCATCATCCTGGCTCGGGCAACTCTTCCTGCTCATCAGGATTTCTGGGAAAAGGGAACTCTCACACCTGCAGGAACGGGAGGCTTTAGCAGAAAAATAATCCACTCCCAGTGCATATTCTCCTGGGCCCCCCAGGGATGGGGTTGGAGCTGCTGGATGTGCTGAGGTGGGAGAGCCCTCCGAGTCCAACTGCTGGCCACTCCAAGGATCCCACCCTGGGCTGAGGGTGTTGTCCAAACACCCCCCGAGCTCTGTCAGGGTGGGTGTTGTGACCACCCCAAGAATCCCACCTTTGCCACACTGTGAGTTGGAAACGGGAGAAATTCCAGCTGATTTTCCAGCCCAGGACACACCACTTTTCAGAGCAAATCCCCTTCCTAAGACAGCCAGTCCTGACTTGTCAGATTTTGATTTCCCCCTTCTTTTGAGCTGGATTTTTGCATCTTCAGGAATTGGATTTGGATGATCCTCATGGTCCCTTCCCCCTCTGGATTTCCTGTGGTTCTCCAAGAGTTTCCTGTGGGTGAAAACCCAAACAAGCAACACTTTAAATGCTCTTCCTTCAAGGATCTGCTCGGTGCTTTGGAGATCCAAAACAAAGATGCCATTTCTCCTGGGAACAGGAGCCAGTTACATTTTCCATGGACATTTTTCGAGGAGTTTCATTCCCTTTCTCAATAAATTCTGCTTTCCTGCTCTTTGGCCTCCTCACAAACATGGAAACCACCTGGGAGACATCACTTCCTTCAGCTCTGGCTCCATGAAAACCCCTTCTTTCGGGTTATTAACAGATGAGAACAAGGAATTCATGGAAAACCAACTTGGTAAACAATTCCTGCAGGTGGAAAAGCAATTCCTGTTTGTGCTTCCATTGCAATTTGCCTCCAATCCACAGAGAAATCCAGTATCACATCCACAAAAGAGCAAACACCCAAACAAAGCCATTCCAAGGCTGGAAATGGGATGGGAATGGAAAAAGTCTTCTTTTCCCTTCAAACACTCACCCCCTCCTAGCCCAGAAATGTTCCCTGATGGAGACACGGTGGCTGAGATGGATTTGGGATGGAATTCCTTATCCAATGGGAGCAGAGCTGATTTCTGCCCAGCCAGGGGATTTCCTGTAATTCCAGATAAATCTGCAAAGGGGAGAGTTTTCTTTCCTAAGGCCTGGATAAAAACCCTTAAACTCTTTCACCTGGAAGCACTTTGAGACATACCTTTGTGTTATCCAGGAATAATCTGGAAAAGCGCTGGGATTTTGGCCCAGGAAAGCTGGTGCCACCTCACAGCTCTGCTGGCAATGCAGGTGTTGTATGAAGTCTCTTCCCAGCCACTCCAGTGTTTAATTCCAGTGAAAAACCAGCTCACAGCAGCCCTTCCTTGCCTGGAATATATCAGGATAAGGGACGGGAAGAGTTCCTACTAGATCTGTGGATTTTTAATCCCATCATCTGCTGGTTCAACCTGATCAGAGACATGAGAATTAACACTCAAGGGGTTCCAAAACTATTGGGTTTGTTCATTGTCCCTGTGGAAGGAACAGGGAGGAAGGAGAACATCAAGTGAAATCCCTCAGGTGTCTTCAAACTGTGGAATTCAGCCCACTCCATGTGAGCAGCCAAGGATGGGACTGCAAAGGACCTTCCCAGTGTAAAAGTCATGGAATCACAGACTGGTTTGTGTTGGGAGGGACCTTAAAGCCCAGCCAGTGCCACCCCCTGCCACGG
The DNA here is from genome assembly GCA_013400415.1 of Scytalopus superciliaris. NCBI lineage: Eukaryota > Metazoa > Chordata > Aves > Passeriformes > Rhinocryptidae > Scytalopus > Scytalopus superciliaris. Next base: position 258,068 of record VXBX01004086.1, read on the forward strand.
GCAGGGACACCTCCCACCAGCCCAGGGTGCTCCAAGCCCCATCCAACCTGCCCTTGGACACTGCCAGGGATCCAGGGGCAGCCACAGCTTCTCTGCCCAACCTGGGCCAGGGCCTGCCCACCCTCCCAGCCAGCAATTCCTTCCCAAGATCCCCCCCAGCCCTGCCCTCTGGCAGTGGGAAGCCATTCCCTGGGTGCTGTCCCTCCAGGCCCTTGTCCAACATCCCTCTCTATTTTTCGTGTGGGCCCTTCAGGTACTACTGGAAGGCTCTGAATCCTTTTCTTTTCCAGGTTAAATAATCCCAGTTCTCTCAGCCTTTCCTCACAGGAGAGGAGCATTCCATGGGCAGGGACACTTTCCACTCTCCCAGGTTGCTCTAAGCCTTGTCCAACCTGGCCTTGAGTCCTTGCAGAGTCCTCACAAAGTGGGTTTATTTCATTTTGAATTATTTTTCAGGATGGTGAATCATACAGAAAAGGCCTTTCCTTGCCCACCCTGATGCAATCCCAGCTCTGTCTCCCTTTCCCTCTGTGGCCATCAACCAAAGGCTGAGCTCATGTTGGATTCATTTCCCTCTTGACACCTCAGCTCCAAACCCTCTGCAAACAAGAGTGAGCCGACCTTCTCCTGTTGAATACAGAGCTCCTCTTCGGCTTGGATCTCAATCCTCTTGGAATCCTGCACTCCCATGACAATTCACAGGAGAACCAAGACCAGGAGTGTGAGACCTGTTGGCTTTGAGGGGCTTCAAACCTTCCCGGTGCCTCCAAACCCCCACCGAGTCCCTCTCCTTCAACCAGAGCCAGCTGGAGCAGCCAGGGATGGTCCCGAGGGTCTGGGAGCTGGGATGGCTTCCAGGGGATGCAGATAAATCAGGACAAGCCATCCCAGTGTTCCTGGAAAGCCTCATCTCTGTGAGCATCAGGAGCCACAAAGCAGAGTCGAGACAGGGAATCATTTCTGGATGTTGGAATGGGTGAGATGTGGAGTCTGGATCCAGGAATTGGCACTTCCCACCCGGCCATGGGAAGGGTTCCTACACAAAAGCATTGGAAAGGCCGGGATGTATAAATGGGAACAGGCCAAAACCAGGAGAATGGTTTTGTTTGGATCCAACCCTCATGACTTAGGCTTGGCTTTAAAACAGCTGCCTCTGCCCAGGCTGGATCTCATGTCTCCCTGAAACAGAACTTCTCAGCCAGAGAGTGACCTCCAAGTCTGATTCCATGGATTAAATCCTGGAGGAAGGAGAGAAATGACTGCTGGATGATCAAATGGCCCTTCAAAACCCTGTTCTCTAAAAAAAAAAAATACATAAATAACCTTCAAAGTGTGGATTTGGATTCAAATCTGGTATTTTGGCTGAGCTCCAGCTGGAGAAAATAAAAAGCAGCACAAAGTGGAAGCCAAGAAAATCCCTTTTTTCCAGGGATGATCAATGTAAGGACTTTTCAGACAATTGATAAATCTCTGAGAGTTGAGAGGTTTAGGTTTGGATGAGCCCTGACTGCTCTCCATGGCTGCCTTTGCTTCAGAGCTCCTCCCCTGTGAAAACTAGGCAGGGAATACTCGGCAGTGGGACAGAGGAACCAGAAATCCCATGGGAACATCCCTAGTCCTGGAATTACCGTTACCTTAAGGCTCGACCCAGACAAAGCCGGTGATCCACAGAACCCAAGGGAAGGCAGAAACTGAAAGCCATGGAAGCTTTACCTGAGCTCAAAGTGCTCCTGGTCTGTCTGAACAACATTCCCAAGCCCTGTGAGCAGCACTGGAGCTGCTTCCAACGCTGTGAAAGGACTGGAGATGGGTATCCATGGGGATATGTTCTGCTTGACCCCTTAGTGCCTCCAGTGATGGTTGGAGAAGGTTATCCATGGGAATATATTTTCTTTGTCCCCCTTAGTGCTTCCACTGATGGTTGGAGAAGGTTATCAATGGGAATATATTCTCCTCTTCCCCCTTCGTGCCTCCAGTGATGGTTGGAGAAGGTTATCCATGGGGATATAATCTCCTCTTCTCCTCTGGTGCCTCCACTGATGGATTGTTGGCACCTGCTGTGTCAGGCCCACTTTCACCAAGGGCTCATTATAAACGACCCCAAACTCAGCTGAGTTTTCCTCTTTCCATTATTTTTCCTTTTTTCCCACAGTGCCAAAGGGTTGTAAGAAATCACAGCTCAAAAGTCTCACTGAGCAAGCCCTTGGTTTGTCACCAGCTCTGGTTGAAATTCCTGGAACACCAGGACATGGATGACAGGGAGGAAGAAACCTTCCCAAACCTTCCCTTCTCAACTGTCCCCAACACCCCAAAATGCTGTTCCCCCCATCAATAAGGAGCACTGGAGCTGCTCTCATGAGACCCCGCCTGGGGGTGTCCAGTTGTGGTGCCCTCAACACAGGAAGGACATGGAATTGTTGGAGCAAGTCCAGAGGAGGCCACAGAGCTGATAAAGAGAGTGGAGAACCTTCCCTGTGGAGACAGGCTGGGAGATCTGGGACTGCTCAGCCTGGAGAGGAGAAGGTTGTGTGGAGACCTCAGAGCACCTTCAGAAACCTGAAGAGGCTACAGAGAAGCTGGAGAGGAATTTCTTATCAGGAACTGGAGGGACAGCACACAGGGAATGGCTTCCCACTGCCAGAGGGCAGGGCTGGGGGGGATCTTGGGAAGGAATTGGTGGCTGGGAGGGTGGGCAGGCCCTGGCCCAGGTTGGGCAGAGAAGCTGTGGCTGCCCCTGGATCCCTGGCAGTGTCCAAGGGCAGGTTGGACGGGGCTTGGAGCACCCTGGGCTGGTGGGAGGTGTCCCTGCCCATGGCAGGGGGTGGCACTGGGTGGGATTTAAGTTCCCTTCCAACCCACCCAATCCATGATTCCCTGATTTCAAGCAGCACTTCCCCAAGGAGTGACTGTCTCTCATGGAAGCTCCATCACAAAACCCTGTGTAGGGAATTTTTGCTGGGTAAGATGTGGAGAGGGTGGGATGGGACCAGTCCAGGCTGGGTGTGGGCACTTCTTGGGACAAGAGGTCGGAGAAAGGTCCATCAAGAGGAGTTCCAAGTCTGGGAATGCAGAATCCCCTCCTTCCAGTGGGGTTCCTTTGAAACCCTTTGAACTCCCATGCCAAGAAAACCCACTGGCTGAGAGATCAGAGGGAACCTAATGCAGGAAAGTTTGGGAGTTTCCTTGGAAAGCCCACCCCAGGCATGGCCACAACGCCGGTCACACACGTGTCACACACATGGCTATCCATGTGCTCATGGAGCAAAGCTTGGAGCTTCCTGGGGAGGAGAAAATACCTCCAAACTTCCCAAGGCACAGAGAAACTTCCCTAATTCCAAAGGCAATGCTTGGATCAGGCTGTCCATTCCTCCCCAAGCCCAAGCCTTGGTTGGGAAGTGTTGCCCAAGGCTACCCCAGGAATGTCCCTATACCCTTAGGATGACGTATCCCAGCCTTCCCAAACACAAACAACAGCCAGGGATTCCCACACCACCATTTCCTGGCACATGGACATGGGCTGTACCTTCTGGCATCTCCCTGACCACTGGGATGCCACTGGGACACCACAGGGCCTGTCCCAACATCCCAGTGCCTGTGCGATGGGCACACTGACCCAGGACGGTGTGGAAAAGCCAGTTCTTGGTGGGGCAGCCCTGGAATGAGGTGTGGGACACATTCCCCAGGCACTTGTGGTTGGACAACAGGCAGGGAGGTCAGGGCAGCCCAGCTCCTCCTCCTGCCCAAACACAGCCTCTGGAATGCTGGAATGGAGCTTGCCTTTATGGGAATGTCTGCGGGAATCCCACTGCTGTGTCCCTGAGGGAACAACACCCAGAATATCAAGTCATGGATCATCCAGGAACGTGCCCTGGGCCACCCGGAGACACCACATGCTGCTCTCCTGAGAAATGCAGGTTTTCCAACCTAAATGTCCTGCTTGATCCTGAGCCCTTTATTCCCTCTGGGATTTGTTTCCCTCTGGTGATCTCTTTGTGATGGTTCTCTCCATCCCTGTGCTCCCAAACTCCTTAGTGCTTGTGGAGCTCCAAGACCCTGGAGCCCTGGCTGTGGGACCTTCCTTGTCCAGGGAATGCAGAGGGAGGGGATTTTTTTTCCCAAACAGAGAAAGAAAGGGAGAAGAGACCAAACAAAATAAACCAGCCCAGACCTGGATGCTCCAGAGGCACCTGGAAAAGTCTCCATGGGGCAGAACTGCCTCCAACATCAACACCTGCAGAGGCAGAGCCTTTTGGAGATGACCCTCTGCCTCTGCTGAGTCAGGGGAGATTCAGGTTGGATATCATGAAAATTCCTGCATGGAAAGGGCTGTCCAGCCTTGGCACAGCTGCACAGGGCAGGGGGGGGATCCCCATCCTGGGAGGGATCTCAAATCCCTGTGGATGTGGCACCTGGGACATGGGTCAGTGGTGGCCTTGGCAGTGCTGGGGGATGGTTGGACTGGATGACTTTAAGGGTCTTTTCCCACCTGAGCAATCCTGTGAGTCCATGATTCTCTGGTTTTATATCCAGTCTGTTCACTTGGATCATCAAATTACTGGAATTAAGTCAGGGCTTTGCTGGGAAGGGCCCACGGATTGAAAGGCTCGGCAGGCTGTGGTGTGTCCCCGGAGCTGCCAAGGATGGGCAGCCAGACCTTCATCCCTGCTCTGGAGGAGCAGCGAAAACTCACCAAGCTTTATTTCATGGGAAATGCATCCAAGGAGAGACTCACAGGAATTGTCAAAAACGAGAAAAGAAAATGAAAGAAGAGTGGAAGAGAAAACAGGAGAAATAATTCCAACAACCAAGTAACAACACCCCACTCCGGGGATGACAAATCAGACCAGTACCAAGTATCGTTCCCATTTTCCAAGAATGTGGATTTCAGAGAAGAACAAGATAATTTCCATTAAAAGAGACTTCTGGATGTCCCCTGGTCCCACCCCTTCTGAGTGCATGATCAGAACCCAGGCTTGACCTATTGATCATCCAGCACTGAGTCACCTACTTATGGATGCGGGACGAGGCCCCGTGTCCTTGGGAAAACATCCTGCAGGGAGCCTGATTTTTGGGATGGGGATGTGGGAGACTGAGTCAGAGCCGCTCCAGGCTCAGCAGGGCCCAGCTGGTTATGATTTGGGAAATGGCAGAGATTGAAAGGATCCCTTGCAGGGAAGGGCTGGGAAGGATCTGGGGGGTCTGGGAGGGAGATTTCCATCGGTGCTGGGAAGCGTCAGGATATGGGAAAGATCCCCCTTCCTGCCTCCTTCCCTCAATTCCCTCCTTAAATGGGTGAGAAACTGCCCAAACCAGCTCTGACCTCACCATGGCACCAGCAGAAAGTCTGTTCTTGTGGTGCTTTTCTCCCTCCAGGGACAGACCTGGAGCCACCTCAGGGAGAGCAGCATTTCCAGCAGGGAGCTGGGAATCCCAAAGGAGAAACTCTGCAGCAGGACATGGCTTGGGGCTGGTGCTGAGCCTCAGAGAGGAGTTCCAGGGCAGAGGCTGAACCCCAAGGAGTGGCAGGAAACCCAAGAGCAGCCAAAGAAAGGGCAGGGATGAATCAGGCGGGGGAGATGCCACATCCCATTCCCACATGTGCCGGTGGGAAGAGGGGGAGCCGGAGCTCCGGCCCATGACCCACTGGAGGGTTGGCAGCTCATTGCTGGGAACACACTCAGCAGCAATCACATCCTGGATCAGAGAGCAGGGCTGGAAATTCCATCATCTCCCAAAAATGAGCTTTCCCAGGGAGCCATTTCCATGCCCAGCTGCCACAGGGACACAGACTCACCACATCCCAGGGGATGGATAACCAGAGGGAATGGGGACTGATGGATGCTGGGATGGCACAGGGTGGCAGAAGGACATGGGGCCTCTTTGCCACCAAAACGTGGCTTTGCCACGAGCTGCAGGAGCTCCTTTCCTCCTCCAGCCTGGGAGAACACGTGGAATTCTGAATTATTCAGGACTGAAGTGACGGATCTTGTTTGGGTTTGTTGCTTCTTCCCTTCCCTTTTTTTCCTTATTTCTTTTTGTTTGTGGAGGTTTTCTGTTGTTGTTGTTTTTGGGGGTTTGTTGGTTTGTTTTGGTTTTTATTTTTATTTTTAATGTTTAATCCATGCAGAGCAGCTGCCGTGCCCCAGGGCAGCTCCGGGCAGCGCCCTTGGGATGCTCCAGATGAGTTCCCATCCCAATGACCACGGAGAGGAGCAGGAATGCTGGCAGTGCTGCTGTGCCACATGGAGCTCATTTCCTCCCAGAGGTGCCCAGTGCCAGCCCAGGCCGAGCTGGGCCAGCCCCCTCTTCCCCAGGGCTTGCCAAGGAGCCAGGAAAAATCATGGAGCAGGGAATGTCACCAAAGGGCTTCCTCTGGTTGCTCCTTCCGTGTCCTGGTTTCAGCAATATGGAGTAGAGACATCCAGAGATGTTCCCTTATGGAGTGTCCCTGTCCGTGGAAATAAATGATCTATAAGGTCCCTTCAAACTCAAACCATTCCATGAGTCCATGATCCAGGGCTCTGCAGCTTTCCTGGTTGTTCTTTCCATGTCCTCGTTTCAGCAAGGAATACAGACATCCAGGGAGGTTTGTTCCCTCATGAAAAGGGAATGTCCCTGCCCATGGAAATAAATGATCTATAATGTCTCTTCCAACCCAAACCATTCCATGATCCAGGGCTCTGCAGCTTCCCTGCTTGCTGCTTCCATGTCCTTATTTCAGCAACATGGAGTAGAGGCATCCAGGGATGTTTATTACTGAAAAGTGTCCCTGTCCATGGAAATAAATGATCATTAAGGTCTCTTCCAATCCATGATTCCATGATCCAGGGCTCTACAAGCTTCCCTGGTTTCTGGACGCTCCTGCATGGAATTCACACACCAGCCAGAGTATTTCCAGGGGTATTTGGCTTGTACCTCCTGATGAAGCAGCAAAGGGACCTGTGTTTGTGGGATTTACATTGGGGAGGGTTTTCAGAGCACTGAGAGCTCTTTGCAGCCCTGGGAATTCTCTCTCCACCATCAGAAGGAAAGGGAGAGGCCAGGATTTCAGGATAGCCTTCCTGGAATGGTTTGGGTTGGGAGGGACCTTAAGGATAATCACAGTTCCACAGGACACTTATCTCAGGTTGCTCCAAGCCCTGTCCAACCTGGCATTGGGCACTCCCAGGGATCCAGGGGCAGCCACACCTTCTCTGCCCACCCTGGGCCAGGGCCTTCCCACCCTTCCAGCCTACTATGAGCAGAATCCACAGGCTTCCAGAGAGGGAGAAGCCTCTGGGATGTGGATAATTGCTTTTAAATCCTATGTGGGAATACACTGAAATGATAATTTTGGGGTGACTCCTGCAGAGGGGAGAGGAGCCCTGAGAAGGGATTTAACATCCTGCTTTTCCTGACCTGGATCAATCATGGCCAGAGGGGGACACCAAGATATCCAGGCCATTGGAGATGTTCATTTTAACCATGTGGTAAAAGGTTCAATCAGTCCCACTCTCTCTAATCTTCCCTCTTTCCTTCCTGCCATTGTAATTCCGGCTGAGCTGAGCTGGACATAGCTTATCCCACATTCCCTTTGCAACAGCTCCCATGGAAAAACAGTGTTTCAGCCTCCTCTGTGCCCATCTATTGTTGTGGGGGAGCAGAGTGACTCCAGTGGGACCAGCAGGCCTGGGATGGGGCCCTGGAAAAGTCAACACCTCACATGGAAGTGAAACATTTCCCTGTTTCTCCAGGGTCAGGAGCTGCAGATGGAGGGAAAGGGACAGGGCAAGAAAGAAAGGAGGGAAGGAGGAAAGGAAGAAGGGAAATACATCAGTTATTCAGGTGTCACCTTCAAAGGGATCCCATAACTCGGGAATTGCCATGGATCTGGTGTTTGAAGGGAAATCTCACCCCCTTGGTCCCCCCAGCGTGCTGTTCCCAGCTCTCACCTGCAGGATATTGCAGAGGAGAGAAGATGCTGCAGGGCTGGAGCCCCTCTGGGATGGAGCCAGGCTGGGAGAGCTGGGGGGGCTCCCCTGGAGAAGGGAAGGCTCCAGGGACACCTGAGAGCCCCTGGCAGTGCCTAAAGGGGCTCCAGGAGAGCTGGGCAGGGACTGGGGACAAGGCCTGGAGGGACAGCACCCAGGGAATGGCTTCCCACTGCCAGAGGGCAGGGCTGGGGGGGATCTTGGGAAGCAATTCTTTCCTGTGAGGAGTGTGAGGGATTAGAATGGAATTCCCAGAGAAGCTGTGGCTGCCCCTGGATCCCTGGGAGTGTCCAAGGGCAGACTGGATTGGGCTTGGGGCACCCTGGGCTGGTGGGAGGTGTCCCTGCCCATGGCAGGGGGTGGCATGGGATGATCTTTAAGATCCTTTCCCACCCAACCTATTCCATGATTCCTGTGCAGGAGGCAGCTGGGACACTTCACCTCTGGCGTGCCCAGGACTCTCCCTGAGTGCAGGACCAGCCTCCACACTCAATTTCCCCCTGGTTACAGGTGGAAGAGCTGAAAACCCCCTGCAAATCTGTCCTGGCCTGTCTCAGCTGGGACACACCGGATTGACAATCCCAGGGAAAGGGGAACATCCCCCCCACTCACTCCCTGTTTTCCCAGTCGCGAGGAATTGTTGCAGAGAGGATGGAGGTGCAGAGCTCCAGATTTGTTCCCTTTCCTTTGGGACTGAGTCAGTGTGTTCTGGAGGGGGCCAAAAAAACCACCACCCAGAGAGCCCAGCCACTCATCGGAAATGCTGGAAAAGGGTAGCGCTGCCCAGAGTGCTCTTGGAATATCGACCTGGGAGCTGGTGGAATAATTACCTTTCATTCCAAGAGCCCCATCTCGGACTCCTTTCAGCTCCTCCAGTCCCAACCCACTTGTTCTCCACAACCCTGAGGTTAATAAGCGTTAAGAGCTCCTCCCCTAAGGTTAATAAACCCAAGAGCTCCCTCCTTCCCAAAGCTTTTCCCCACCTCCAGCACGATCCCAACGTGTGCAGATCCATCTTCTCCAGCCCCCCCCCTCCCCGCTCCAAATCCACGCTTGCAGCAGGAAAGTAAATAAAATAACATCTCCGGCGGCTGCCAAAGAATTCCACAGCCCCTGAGTTGTGGCAACTGGATTCGTCAGGGAAAAAAAATGTCCTGGAAACCTCAGGGAGCTGGGGCTGGAGAGAGGGAGGGGTCGGGATGGGGGGAGGGCGGTCAAGGCCGGGGCAGGAGTTCATGCAGTTGGTGGTTTGGTGCAAATGGGGGTTGTTTGTTCTGGATTAGGCTGGGGATTCTTAAAAGCAAACATGTTTTACTCAGCTCATTTCCAGGCGGCAGTGGGAAGGAGGCAGGATCGGGGGAGGGAGAACACATCAGCATCTGGATGACAGCACAGGGAAAGGGGGATTGGGATGGGGAGGGAGGCAAAGCACGGGGATTCTACTCCCCCTTCATGAATAAATTAGGAATTCCAGCCCCAAGCGCTCCCAAAGAGCAGTGTCCCGATGCAGGAGCAGCAGCTCCTTCCCAGATTGCAGGGAATGTCTGGATGCAGGGAGGGTGAGCAGTTCACACTCAGGGATCCAGGAGCAGCTTCCACATCTGGAATTTTGGAGGCGCTTCCAAGGCTCCGCTCAGAGCCTGCTAAAGGCAGGGAATTGTCCTGTCAATCCCTCCTCGCTCCCATCCCGGCTGTGGGGAGGGAGGAGGGAATAACCTCCTTCCCTGAAATGCAGGGAAAGCCGTGTTTGACCCCAAACAACCCCTGTGGCCTCATCCCCCTCTCTGCTCCATCCAGCCCTGAGTGGCAGATTCCACGGATGAGGAAATCCAAGGAAATCCAGCTGCTGTGAGCAGGAGTTTCCAGGCAGGCCTGGATAACTCACCTGCAGGGAGAAGCAGGAAGATCAACCTGGCTGGGATCACACAGGGCAAAGGAGTCACATGGAGTTTGTCAGTCTGAGCAACTTCACCACTCACTGGACATGTCCTGGAAGGACTTTTCCCTCTATTTTCCCCTCTAGGGATAGGTTGGGTGGGGCTTGGAGCAACCTGGGATAGTGGGAGGTGTCCCTGCCCGTGGCAGGTGTGGCACTGGGTGGGCTTTGAGGTCCCTTCAAGCCCAGCCAGTCTGGGATTCCATGATTCCCTCCACTGGTGCTTTCCCAGAGCTCTGCCCCATCCTGTGCCCAGAGTTTGGATGTGACTGGGCTGTTCCCAGAGTCCTCCCCAGCTCTGGCTCCTTCATCCCATGCTCAGATCCCTCTGGGTGGCACCTGTGGAGCATCTCCCTGGGATCTGAGCTCCTCTGCTGGTGGTTCTGCCCCAGTCAGGAACATCTGGCCTATTTCATTAACCTTTGCAATTATTTTTTGGTAAGCCAATTAATTAAGGTTTGTAAACATTATGGGGTTTGGAGTTTTTTTAGGCTACTACAAGACCCCTTTCCTGTCAGGGCTTATGCTTTGGTTTCTCCTACAGCTGAAGTCTGATCTGGCTCTTCCTCATCTCCTCCAAACCTCTTGTAATCCAACACCCACTGAACTTTCTCCCATCACATTCCTTATCTCCCTCTTCCCAGCCCACCCAGGATACATGGATGGCTTGGCCCTGCCAGTCCCATCCATGTGGTCTCTGGACACTCTTCCCTCTGAGATCTTGTTCCTCTTGATTTCTACTGCTCTTCCTCCTCTTGGTTCTCCTCCCACCTTCCCTGTCACCTGCTCATTGTCCTTCCTGGGATCCTCCTCCTCTTCCCTGTGCAGGACGAGGCACGTGGATTCTTTTCCCTCTCTCTTTTCCCTCCTCGCCCAAGTGACCATCTGTCCCGGTGACTCACAAATCCACCTCTGCCTTCCAACACATCCCTCTTTCTGTCTGCCCTGCAATCCTGACCTGTCCTTCTGGCTTTTCCTCAGGGATGTCCTGCCAGCAGCTCCAATCTAGTCTAGACCAGGAATTTTTTTATAGCTCGTGGGGAAACAAAAGGATCTTTCAGGGATGATTCACCTCCTCCTGATGCAGGTGCCTAAAATAAGCTGGATGGGTCGCAGCCTGGGAGCTGCCGTGGAAGTTGGGAAGACAGGTAGGGAATTCCACACTGCTGGGATGAGAGGAATTCCAGCTGCTGTGGCCCTGGGAGGTTGCTCAGCTCAGCGTGTGACTTTGGGGCTGATGAGACACGAGGGTGGGATGTTCAGCAACATCCGTGGGATGCCCTCAAAGACCTTTGGGAAGGTGGGACAAGATGAGGAGCTGAAGGATTTGGTGTAAAATTGCCTGGAAATAAAGCCAGAGGTGACCTGTGCCACTTTGAGGGACATTATCCTCCTTTTCCTCCCCCTCCCCCTGCCTCTCCTGTCTCTGTCCAGCCCCAGGACTCGCACCTTTGTGGAAAGACATTTGTGTTGGGTCTTGGTGGCCTTTCCAGCTCGAATTGCCCCCATTTTGCCCTGATTTCAGAGCTGGACCTAAATGAGAACTTAAAGAATAGAGGATTGATCTTTCCAGGGTAAAAATGGGCTTGCAGGTGTCAAAGTGACACCTCTGGGAGTTAATAAATCAATGCAGTTGTTAAGCTGTCCATGGATGTGGTGACTCCGGCTCCGGATCGTTCCCTCCCACTGGCAGCACAAGACCCTGGGCTTCCCAAGGAGTTCCCACCCTCAGACTGGTGGGAGCAGAGCAGCAGGAGCCAAGTCCTTGGCACGGGAGTGTGAATTAGGAGCAGCTCATGGCCATGGTTGGGATGGGGAGGGAATTCCAGCAGCCTCCAAGCCGCTTTATGGGATGCTGGGGAGGTGTTGGAGGAGGGAGCTGGTGGAGCTCAAACAACCCTGATGAGATGCTGAAAGGAGAAGAAAGGCAGTGAGGAGGTGGAGACTCCACTAGATTTTCCTTTTTTTCCCTGCTGGAGGATGAAAAAGGGGGTGGGGGGAGGGAATTCGGAGGAAAAATAAACAAAACCTGGCCGGAATTCAGCTCTTCCGAAGGGTGCGAACAGCAAGGAGCTCAATCTGCCCCAGATGCATTTAAGCCCTTCCAGCCCATGAATTCTTTTTCCAGAAGTTTCCCAGAGAAAGGAGACCCAGGCCAAGAGCCGGAGAGCTTTGACATTTGCCTATAAATCTGCATGTCAGCAGCCTGGGAGTGAAAAGGGGGGGAGAGAAAGGGAAAGGGAAAAAAAGGGAAAAGCAAACGGTGTCAGGGAAGAGGGATGAGCTCAGTGAGGGTGGGAGGAGGCAGAGGGAGGGACAGCGGGATGGTCCAGTGGGATGATCCAGGGGACTGAGGGGACACACTGGAAGGAGCAGGCTGGTCTGTGGAAGTCAGATCCCATTGGGAGCAGCCCCTCGGTGGCTTATCCGCATCTTCCGAGTGAACTGTCAGAACTTCAGGCTTTTCCTTCTAAAAATACTGGTTTTCAGATACAGCAGAATCCCTGTGTACGACCAGAGGGATAACGGATGAGGGCTGGGGCAGCTGCCGTGGGTGCTCCTCGGATCCAGGCGGTGTTTTCCTCCAGGAATGATTGCTGGCTCCTCCCAGGACAAGCAGGAGCAAAAAGCTCCCCTCCCCCTGAGCCAGGGATGGGCTCACACATCCAGGGGCCGATCCAGAGGCGGGATGGAGGTTAAATCCACCCAGATGCTGGCTGGGAAGGCAGATATCCATGGATATCCACTGAAGGAGTCTCACAGCTCAGAGGTCAAGGCCCCTCAAGCTCAAACAGCCAAGGTGGTTTCCATCAGCCCTGACAGGCTGGACAGGAATTGGTCTGGTCTTGCTTTCAGCCCTCAGATGCTCCTGTTAAGCTTGGCCTGGCTAAGCCAGGCCAGGCTGGGTTTCTGGGCACAGACAGGGACAGAGGTATCTGGACTGGACACCAGTGGAACACTCTGCTCCAGCACAGCATAACAGGGTTGGCCAAAGGAGACATCTCCTCTGAGCTCCCCAAAACACAGGTTGCTGTGCTTCCAGAGAGCTTTTCTCCAGGGGGTTTTATCTCACTGTCCCTCCTGGAAGCCCCCACTGTGGAACTGGGGAGGGTGCAGTGACATTCAAGGTTATATCCAAGGCCAACTTGGAGAGCCTGGTCTAGGGGAGGTGTCCCTGCCCACGGCAGGGGGGGGGATGGGATGAGCTTTAAGGTCCCTTCCCACCCAAATCATCCCATGATTCCAAAATTCAAGTTGCTGCTGAGGAGTTCTGCAAAGAGCTGTTAAAGCAGCCACCAGTCTCCATCCCAGAGATTTCTCTGTGGAAAGAGAACTGCCCTTATGGAAAATCCCTCCCCATGAACTTCCCTTGTGCCCTCAGTGCTTTCAGGCTGCAAGGTCCAGCACAGCAGGGCATGAGGAACGCTCTGTTTGGGTGGCTCAAATGTGTCTCTGAGGCATCAACCTGTTTCCATGGAAAATATGGATGGAAATAACCCACATCTCCCTTTCTGACTGCACTGGGTTTATTCCCAGCTTGGAATCTTCAAAGGGATCCCTGTGACCTCACAGAAAATGTGGTGGTTCTGGATTTTTCCTGTTTAATCTCAGAGCTGATGTGACAATTCAGGTTGTGGGTGACACCAAACCGGGGAGGACGGGATTTTATCTGGGATTTGGATCACAGACCACCAGAGGTGAAATCCAAGCTCATTTATTCTGTGGGTTTATGGTGACCCCTTTGAATCTAAAAATACACCGTGTCCCTGGACAACCAGGGGGTGTTTTCGCCCTCCCTCTCCTCCAACCCCAAACCCCAGGGAACCTTTCACCCTAAGAAAGTCTTGGGTTGCATTTAAAGAGAACGAGGTGCAGATTTTGGGGGAGAGCCCCAAAACAGAGTGATAAAGGTCAAGCCATCACTTGACTGATGTTTTGTGCCATGTGAGCTTCATGGGAATTTACAGAGTGTCCCAAAAACCAGTCACTCCCTTTGTACTTCATAGGACTGTGGAATGGCTTGGGTTTGAAGGAACCTGGAAACTTATCCAGTGCCACCCCCTGCCATGGGCAGGGACACNGGTCAGTCGGACAGGGCAGCAGAGCAGCAGCTCTGGGTGTCGATCCGGGGGAATTGGCTGGTCCCTGACACCTGTCCCAGCACTGATTCCCACAAGGAATCCACAGCCCCGTTTAACCCCTCCCAGTTCCCCCCATCACACAGGTGAACTGGGACAAACCCCCTCCCGTCCCAGCCTGGAATTCACAGCCCGGCGTTTCCATCTGTGTTTCCCTTGGGCTCGTTCTCTCCCTCGGACCCGGTTCAAGGCGAGTTGAAGTTCAGATACCGCAGGGAAGGCAGATAATCGTTACATTTTTAACATAGTCCCAATTCTTCCCCTTTGCATCCTCGGAGGGCAGCGGAGCCGCCGGGATGGGGGAGCGTTTATTTAGTCGCAGGACGCCTGAAACCCGATGCCGTCTCCACAGAAATCCCGAGCACATTTAACAATAGCCCTTGTTTATCGGCGCGAAGCCCTTTGTTTTCCTCCCTGTCCCTCCAGTGATGCAACAGCCACCGCCGAAGAATTTGCGCTTCCCGAGCCAGGGGCTAGTTCTCGGTGCGTTTTGAGCGCACGGAGGGTTTGGGTTCCTTCCCAGGTTTACAGGGAGCAGATTCCGCCTTCAGCCGCTGGATTTCTGCTGCTCTGGGCTCTCCAAGGGGGATTCATCCTTTCTGGAGTTCCAAGGGGTGCAGAAATGTAACTCAGGGATAAGAATGGGAAGCAAGAACGTGGATTTTTAGGCAGGTTTCTATTACAGTCCCGGGCTCTTCCCTAAATCCTATTGGAAGCAGCTCAGTGCTCAACCACCACGGAAAATCCAGTCTCCTGGGAATTGTTTGCATCTTCATCATGGTGTGCCCTGAAAAGAGTGGAATCACTTCCCCGAACACAGGCCATGCTTGAAAAACCATGGACTTGTTAAGCCTGGAAAAGACCTTTAAGGTGATTGAGTCCAATCATCAAAAACAGCACCATCACCATGTTCATCACTAACCATGTGCCCAAGTGTCACATCCACAGAGACTTCCAGGGCTGGCACTCCAAACCTCCCTGGGCAGCCCCTTCCAGTGCCTGACCCCCCATTCCAGGGAGAAATTCCTCCTGCTGTCCAACCTGAACCTTCCTCCCCTCCTGTCCCTGTTCCCTGGGAGCAGAGCCCGACCCCCCCCGGCTCCCCCCTCCTGGCAGGGACTTGCAGAGCCAGAAGGTCCCCCCTGAGCCTCCTTTTCTCCAGGATGAGCCCCCCCAGCTCTCTCAGCTCCAATCCTGCCACCTTGTCCCACAGCTCCTTCCAGAGCCCAAAACATCCCCATCCCACAACCCTGGGCCAGCCCCAGCTCAGGCTTAAAGATAAAAGTCAAGTCTAAGCAATGTCTGTGCCAGGAGCAGGAGCCTCGTGCTGTGGGAAACCATGGGAAGAGCATTTCATCCCCTCACTGAGGTGCTCCTGTCACCTCCCTGCAAAGGACTCCTCCTGTACTGTTGCGTAACTTGGGCAACATGGAAAGGGGAAATTTAGATGGGGTATTGGGAAGGAATTGGTGGCTGGGAGGGTGGGCAGGCCCTGGCCCAGGTTGGGCAGAGAAGCTGTGGCTGCCCCTGGATCCCTGGCAGTGTCCAAGGGCAGGCTGGCAATGGGACACTCAGCCAGGATGTGCCTGAAGAGTCAGGGAAGCCACGAAATGGGGACACTGAGTGGCTTCGGCAGGGAAAGTCATTCCAAGGTAAAACACTTTTCACTGACCATGAGAACACCATCCCAAAGTGGAAACAAAACCATTATCAACCTACACGTCCACTAAGCAATACCTTTATTAAGTTGTACCCTCTGGAGGCTTCTAAATCAATTCTAAATCAATTTCTGTGGAAACAGCAAATGGGATCTTTGTGAGACAAAGAGCAACACAACTCACTGCTTCAGTTTCCAGGTGCAACAGAATTTAGGGGTAAATATAAAATAATAACTAAAAAAACACACACACAAAAAAAAAACCTCACAAAAACTAAACATAGAATTTCACAATTCAAGGAAATATCCCCCTTCCCTTTTTTCTCCCTCCCAAGCAGCTGAAATGTTCCAACTACAAAAATTTAGAGGAGCAAAAATTCACCACAAAAAAAAAAAAAGGGGGAAATCATCACGTTCACACCTTCTCCCAGAAGGCAGAAAAGTGGGAGGGAAAGGAGGGAATGAAACCACAGGAACACCAGGGGAGCAGCCCAGAGTGAGATTTCCTCCTTCCCGGGCTCGCTGAAGGGTTTGGAACTGGAGAACAGAAACGATCCCGAACAAAGTGACTAACACGGAATAAACCCGAGTTTAGCAGGAGAAGAATCCCTGCCCGGCACGGACGAGCTGCAGGAACAAACACACGGAATCTCTCACCCACATTCCATCAGTTCTGCCTTTTAGGAGCTCGTTAAGCCCCTGGTGATTTAAATTTAAATCTAATCCTCTCAGTCCTAATTGCTTTGGGTCAAGTGACCTCCTGGTGTACGTCAGGACAGCTGAGCACAGAAACGTCTCGGAGCTGCACCTGGAAAGGGCTTTTCCTGTTGAACAACCCCATTTCTTCAGTGGTCCCAGGTTTGGGCACATCTTTGGGATGAGGTGCCAGGAGGTCCAACCCTCTGGAATGCTCTGCCCCCTTTAGCTGGGCTCGTGCTGCTCTCAGCTCCATTTTAATGAACATTTACAGCCCCTTTTCCTTCCTGCGGGTTCTCCCTCAGAACTTTGGGAGGATTTAGGGGTATGGAGGTACCTGCAGGCTTCTTCCCTCTCTTACCTTCCTTCCCCTGTGTTCCTGTGGGAGATTACAGCACTTTTCCTGTGATTTCTTGTCCCATTTCAATTGTGGCTCAACATCAGCTTTGCTTTTCCAAGCTGTGGTTGGTCCTTGGGTGAGAATCTCTCTGGACTGTTGTGTCCCAGCTGACAAATTTCTCTCATGACCTTGCAGTAGGGAAAGTCAATCAATGGGTAAGAATATCCAGGAGGATTGAAGAATAAACTGTTTTTTTCTTGCCTAGAATTGGTTTGGTTTTAAGACCCTGCGAGTCTGAGGCACTTTGATGGTGTCAGTGAGGTGGGTCACTGTAAATGATAAATGATGCTGATGGCACTGAATGGGGAGGAGCTCGAGGGCAGGAAGGGCCTGCAGAGACACCTAGACAGACCTGCACAAAGTGTGCAGCTGTCCCCAAGTGTGTGGGGCTTAACAGGATTCTGTCCTCGGGATGGGACAGCCCTGGGTGGGACTGACTGGGATTGTCCTGGGGCAGCCCCTCCTCGAGTTCTGGGGACAGGTTTGGGCACCACAATGTAAGAAAGGTCTAAAGGTGTTGGAGTGTCCCAAGGAGGGACATGAGGATGGGGAAGGGTCTGGAGGGGACACAAGAGGAGCAGCTCAGGGCACTTGGTGTGTTCATCTGGAGCAGAGACTGAGGGGAGACTCATTGGGGGCTGCAGCTCCTGATCTCTGCTCTGTGTGACAGGGACAGCACCCAGGGAAGGGCTGGAGCTGTGCCAGGGCAGGCTCAGGGGGCATCTCAGGGAAAGGCTCTTCCCCCAGAGGGTGGTGGGCACTGCCCAGGCTCCCCAGGGCAGTGGGCACGGCCCCAAGGCTGCCAGAGCTGCAGGAGCCTTGGGATGATCCTCTGGGGGCACAGGGTGGGATTGTTGGGGTGTCTGTGCAGAGCCAGGGGTTGGACTGGATGGTCCCTGGGGGTCGCTTTCAGCTCGGGATAATCTATGACAACTCCAAGTTCTGTGGTGTTTGGATTCAAAGGACCAACTCCAAGAGGTTGTGGCCTTTACTTTCAGCATCTGCTCTTCCAAACCGTTATTCCTCAGTTGGAAATCCGTGCTCAAGCCCTGCAGACGGATTCCAGCCCCCAATGACAGTGCAGCAGGACACAGAGCTCAGCCAACAAGTAGCACATGCCACCAGCTGGAGAAGCTCAGAATTCCCAAACAGGGAAAGCAGTTTTACACCCCTGGCTGGGGCTTAGCTAAAGCAGCCTCTCATTTCCCAGAGTTTCCATGAAAAGCGCTGGAAAAGAGCCCAGCACACAACGTGTGGATCTGGTTACAGCTCCAAAATGGCTTTGCCATTGGGGTAGGACAGGTAGGAATGTCTGAGCTGGGGCTGTCTCAACCTTCTCCCTTTCCAGCCCTTTTCTCCTCTGCTCAAGGCACTGCCAGAAACAAAGCCAAGCACCAGGAGATGCAGGGTGCATTCCATAGGCTGGAATTCCCTGGATGCTGCAGCCAAAACGGTTGGTGAGAACAAGGCTGGGAGGGGGGGGAAATAAACTGGTTTATATTTTACATCTCTTTCACCTGTGGTGAGGGATTCTGGAATCCTCCTCCCTCTGGGAAGCTGCAAAGACATCTCACCTGCAGAACCCCCTGCACTGAGTCCAGCTCCTTTCCCTGGCCCTTTTCCCTAAAAGCAGGAATGTTTCCCAAAGCACTGTGTCTCCGAGGATCATCCAGGTTGACATCCAAGCATGGAAGAAAAGCCAGAATGTCACGGATTTGGGACATTTTCCTTTATATTATAAGTGTCCTCATCTTTCACTCACCCCCTGAACTCCATTTCAGCCTTCCCTGGTGGTGACTCCTCAGGGAACGTGGGACACAGCTTGGATTTGGGAACTTCAACCCCAGAGGAGTCATTTCCCTCCAACCAGCACTTGTTGAGCCTTCCTGGTCCTCTGGTGTCGCTCCTGTGGGTGTGAAAGGAACTCTGAGGCAGAAGCACCGTGGCAGGTGTGGAATGAGGGATAAAACTCTGCCTTGATGGGCCCAGCGTGAGCGTTCTGTGCCCCCCGGGGGGCTCAAGGGCTCGGTGCCTGTCCTGGAGGAGGAGGGAACGAGGCTGAGCTCCCTCTCATGGCTCTGGCATCCAGACCTGGATGCAAAGAGCAGCCAGAGGAAATCTGGCCTCCGGCTCCTCCCGAATTTAGCACTTTTACTGATTTAGGCACCTCTGATTAAAAGCGAAGGGAAACCCTTGGTTTTGCTGCTTCCAAAAAAAGACTTGCCGGAGGCCTCTGTTCCATCCCTCCAAGATGTCACCAGGAGCTCCCGGGCTCCAGCCAGCGGGAAATGCACTGCCCTGCTCTGTTTTTCCCTTCTCCAGGACTCCACCCTGCTGACCTTTAAGCGGCAGAGTAAGAGGCTGGTGAGAGCACTTCCAAAGCGGAGCACTTTTCCGGCTGCCTCCCAATCCCTCTCCCTGCCTCTGCCTATCAGCCCCAAGAAACATAAGCCTCAAACACCAGCCCTATCAGCCTCTGCCAGGAGAGATTTCCAAGTTTTTTTATGGCCTTCATAAAGTTGGGATCAGGGGGATTTTTCCACAGGAGTTGAGTAGAAAGAAAGACTTTCTCCGTTTCTTTTCTTTTTCTTTTTTTTTTTTCCCCTCCTTTTTTTAGAACTTCATCTTTGGTTCTTTCATTTGGGAAACGAGAATAAAAATAACCCCTTGATTTGTGTGTTTCTTCCTTAAAACAGAGCGGGACTTGTCGGTGGATCTCATAAAGCTTTTGTTCCTCTCGTGCCCTGTTAGGCTGTAATTCCATCCAGATGCTTTTGCTACTAAAAACCTTCCACGGGGTGTTTTTCTGTTTCACACACACACACGTGCCAGACCATCTCTCCTTGACGTATCTCCCACCTTTCCAGCTCCTCCTGGAGACCTTCAGACTCTTCCTGAAGTCTCTGCCTCCTTTTTCATGGCTTGTAACCCCAATTGGGTTCCTTGTTTTTGAGTTGGCTCACGGGCAGCACCTCAGCGGTGCAGGAGACCAAGGCAAAGGGTGAGAGGAAGAGGGAGCCAGGCCAAAGAGATTCCCAGCCAAGGGAGGTGGGAATGAGTGTGTCTCCACTGCCCTGTCCCCATTCCAGCTGAAGGAAAAGGGGTCCATTCAGGATTAAAGCAGGAAAAGAGGAGGTAATGGGTTAAGGGGATGAAGTGATGGAGGGGCCAGCACAGTTGCCCGAGGGCCTGTGGTGAGGAATTGGTTCCTCACCAACAGGAAGGGTTCTCAGAGATGTTGGCCACCAGTGCTGTCCCCAGCCTGTTCCCACATCCCTGGCAGTGGGTCCAGCCTTGTGTTTTCATCACTGACCTCTGTGAGGTCCTCAGGCCATGCATGACCCTCTTTGCTGTGCTGGTGACACAAATAATCCAGGGACTAAGACCAACCCCACTCTGGTCAAGGCCCCGACCCTGCCAAGTGGGATAAAGGGCTGGTCAAGGGGCCTGGAAGATATCAGGGTGGGATTTGGGAACATCATGTTCCTTTTCCCTTTCTGCTTGTGCTGTTCCAGGAGAAGTCAACCCATTCCTGGGCACCTGGACCATTCCCTGAAGAATGGAGGTGCCGTGAGTTCCTTGATTTCCCTGATTTAGGCCATAAGGAGATGGTGGGCCTGGTAGGGAAGAACCAGTGGCAGCAGTTAGTGGTGCTGGAAGCTCCTCTGCTGGAGCCCAGTCTGAGGGACAGAAGAAGGTACCGGTGGTCCCAGCATGGACACTTGTGTTTCCTGGGCAAAGGGAAAGGAGCAGAGCATTTGAGTCTTCCCAGCCCTGATTCCCAAGGGCTGCCTCCAATGCCTCAACAAGCACAAGAAGGTAAGGATGAGGTTTATTTCCCTCAAATCAGATATTTAATTCCTTTTGGGCTGTCATTGGGTATCCAAAACAGCTGCATAGGATAGGAGAGGGAAGCCAAGGAAAAGCCAGTGGGAATGAGAACCATGGAATGGTTTGAGTTGGAAGGGGCAGTAAAGCCCATCCAGTGCCACCCCCTGCCATGGGCAGGGACACCTCCCACCAGCCCAGGTTGCTCCAAGCCCCATCCAGCCTGCCCTTGGACTCTCCCAGGGATCCAGGGGCAGCCACAGCTTCTCTGCCCAACCTGGGCCAGGGCCTGCCCACCCTCCCAGCCACCAATTCCTTCCCAGTATCCCACCTGACTGGACCATGAGCTGTCCCAGCCCTGTTAAAGCTGCCCTGCAGCTCCTCCTGGGGAGCAAATGTCACCACCACCAGGCACCTGGGATTCATTTGGCCATGGATTTGGGATCAGGGGCAGGTTTTAAGTTGGAAAAGCACCGGCTTCCTTTCCCTCCCTCCCTTCATCCCTCCCTCCCTGCCTGACTCACTGCTCCAGTCCCGCCTGACCTTTCCATGCTTTGCCTTGGGAAATTGTCCAAGTGCCACCAAAAACCAAGAGGGTCCAAGCCCGGAGGAGCTGCTGCTCCTGGAGATGCACAAACCATCCCTGAGACAGGGAGAGGGATGGACAACAGCCCTAACAAGGGAATACTGACTCAAATCTCGCAGTTCTGTTCCCAAAGAGGAAAAGAAACTCAGACCTAACTCCACAGGCACAGTGGAAAAGCTGTGAAGGAGGGTTTTTTTCCTGATTTATTCCTTATGTTTCTATTCCCTTGTTCCATTTTTGACTGATATAAAAAACAAGGGGAGGAGAGTGGTGGAATAAAAAGGTCGTTTTGGGGACAGCAACTGTCAGTGACAGAGAAGTAAATGACCCTTCTGAGATGATCCACACGGGTGTCTCCTGCTTCCAGCAGCAGATTCCTCATCCTGTAAATCATTCCCATTTCTGCTTTGTCCCTCCTGCCCCTTCAAAATCCAGCGTGGAAAACCAGTGTCTGTGCCATTCCTGGGATAAAGTCGGATGGTGCCTTTTAATGGCATGTCCTGGAGGAAAAGCTGCTCCCAAAATGGGGTTAAACAATCCAGGTGGAGAGGGGGATGAGTTGGGATGGGGGGGATGTGGGAGGTGAGGTGGGAAGGGATGCTCTTCCCCTGGGGGATACGGCGTGGAGAGGAACCTGTGCCAGATGTTGGGAACATCAGGAGGGAGGGATGGGGGCAGGGAAGGAGAATTGGTGTGTCCTTAATAAGAGCAAGAGAGGATGGATGGATGGATGGATGGATGGATGGATGGATGGATGGATGGATGGATGGATGGATGGATGGAAGAACGGGCAGGAGACTCCTGGGGGAGTGGAAATAGGTCCACAGGTATCTCTGCCAAGCTCCTGGACACCCCTGGATGGGGAGCCCTTGCTGGTGGCACCAAGCCTTGGAGCGACCTTTGCCTGACAACTTGGGGGTCATGCCAAGAACTTGGTCATCAAAAATGTCCGGAGCAAGTTTGGGATCAAACCAGTGGTGCACACACGCAGCCACCCGTGCCAGAGTCCTCCTTTGAAACCCATCCAGCTCAAAAGCCTGAGCCTTGTGTGCCTTCCAGTCCAGCTTTGAAGAGAACATCACCCTGAGAAGGAAGAGAAGAGGAAATTCCCCCTGGTGCTCACGGCATTCCCTGCCATGGAAAGGTGCTTTTCCTGGGGTGGAGAGTGACTATCCAGCCACCTTTAGGGACTCTCTTGTCCCCAGGCCCCATTTCAGCTCTCCAGCAGTAGCTGCTGTGGTCACACATCACACTCAATGAGTGAAGCCCTAAGCCAGACTCCAAACAATATCCATTGTGGATTGCGCCTGGAATCCTAAAACTAAGGAGATTGTGCCCTCATATGGTCAAAGGAGTGATGTTTTCTTTCTGCAGAGAGGAAGGTTGTCCCACTGCTCAGCACCCGGAGCAGAGCCCNCTCTGCAGAGAGGAAGGTTTCCAGGTCAAGAGTGTTGTTTACACTCATCAGTTGCTTGCCCTCAGCGGTGGCTGTTAAACATTCCCAAGTTTATTTTCCTTCCTTCATTCTCAGGATTTAACCCCCCTCTTTGACTGGTTTAAAAAGCTTCAAGGAGGCAACTGAAGAGAAATAAATAACAGAGTGAGGATGGAGTGCAGGGGATGAGGGGACAGGGAGGTGGCACGTGGGGCACCCCCAGCAGGACGTGTTGGGGTCTGTGCCCACCAAAAGAGGCCTGGCCAGGTCCCTGCTGGAAGCCCTGGAAGTGTCCAAGGCCAGGCTGGAGCCACCTGGGTTAGTGGAAGGTGTCCCTGCCCATGGCAGGGGGTGGAACGAGCTGAGCTCAACCCAAACCATTCCAGGATTCCATGGGATGGGAGAACAGCAGGGAAACCAGTTTTGAGGGATCTTGGTGGCTTTCTGATCGAAAGATTGAATTCACACCATAACTCAACTCCCTCCTTCCCCATCAGCCTTAGACCTCCAGAGCTGCTCAGCCTTGAGAAAGACACTGAGAGGGGACCCTTTCCATGTCCTTCAGAGTTCCAAGGGAGGGGCCAGAGCATGGACTGGGCTCTGCTCCGGGTGCTGAGCAGTGGGACAAGATGCCACAGGAGAAACTGGTGCCCACCTGGGCATGAGGAAGGACATTTTTCCTGTGGGCACTGAACAGACTAACCAGAGAGGGTGTGGAGTCTCCTCCCTGGGGATATTCCAGAACTGTGAGGTCACAATGCTGTGCCATGAGCTCTGGGATGGCCCTGCTGGAGCAGCAGGTGGGACCAGGTGACCACTGTGGGCCCTTCCAACCTGCCCCATGGTGGGAACAGAGTTTTAGGGGAGGCAAAGTTGTTTCTCTCAGCAGGGACACACAGGGGGGTCTCCAGAGCTGTGCTTATTGAAGGCTTTTCCATGAAATACAGAGGTTTAGCTGCTTGTTCCCAACCCATCCAAGCTGCCCTTTGACGTGTGTCCTTGCCCAGCCCAGGACATGTCCCCGTGGTCACAAACAGCTGTGTCTCCTTCCCCAGGGCTGGCTGGTGCCATTGCTGTGCAAAGTGCTGGGTCTGTGACCTGTCAGTGGCACTCGTGGGGAAGAGAAACCATTAAAAACCAAACTCAAGAGAAGATGCTCTAACTGAGGGATGGAATGGGGGTTCCTGCACTCGGGAACTGAAGGAATTGCTCTCCTGCTTCTGTCCAGTCACAGGAGCCCTTGGATTGCCAAGGGGAAGTGGGAATGTAAATATTCCCATTGGCCTTCCAGCCCTGCAGTCCTTGAGTCATCACGGCCCAAAAAGGACCAGATTTTTGTGACTGCTCCTTCCCATGTGACAGAGGAGCCCAAAGAATGAAGTGGCTCATCCATCCCATCACCTTTCCTGTTTCTCCTCCAGCAGTTTTATCCCAGTGTGGATGTCGGGTCCTGTGGGTGAATTTCAATGCACTGAAAGGATGTTTAGGAATCTCCTTTTGGTCCCACCTTGGGAATACCTGGACCACAGGCTGAAAGTCAGGGATTTGATCTGTTCAGTTACAGAACCTGCCAAAGCTGCAGCAGCAGGAAAAAATCCCATGGCATTTCATGGGAGAAAATTGATTTAGACCAGCCAGAGCCATTTCCCAAGGTTTCAGTGCAGGGAAGTTTGTCAGGGTCTGTATTTCCTTGTCACATGATTGACATGAACAGTTTTCCTTGTGACTCAAGTGGGGGGAGAAGGGATTGATTTGGACCAAGAGGAGTTGCAGCTGAATTTAAACGCAAACCCCCCAGTGCTGCGGGGACAAATGTCATTAATAAACTCAGACTGAGCTCCCAATGTCCCAAAGAACTCCTTGGCAAGGTGAGCTTCCATTAAAGCTGGAAAGGAAGGATTTGGTGAATGGCAGTTGCACCACTGCCTTGATCCCCTTTGGCAGGAGCCTCCTGGATGCTGAAGGGAGAGGGATGGAGAGGGAGAGACCCCCTGGGAGGACAATATCAACAATTCTACCCCAAAAACTGCCCCAGAAGAGATGTCAGGCTCCTCCCAGTGTGTTTGTCAGGCCAACAAGTGATGGCAAACAGTTTCTGGGAAACAGGGAGCTGAGGAGGATGGATCCCAAGACAGGGGTGGGCTCCAGGCTGGGGGGAGAGTAGGAATTCTGCTGCAGAGCACGATAGGATATCCCAGGAATGTGGGGATGGAAAGGATCTCAACGGGCCACCTCACCCATGTCCCTGCTTTGCTGCAAGTGCAGGTGCAGCTCAGCATTCCTGCCTCATTCTGTCTGGCACATCCATAAAACCTCCCAGGAAAGCCTTCTTGGGCCATCTCAGGGCTCCAGAGTCCTTGTCACTGGAGACTCCTGGTGTCTTTTGTGCTCTCAGAGCTGATCCTGCCTGTCTGTGCTTTAACAGCAACTCTTCTTCATCTCCCCCAGCCTTTGCAGATGAATCTCAGGTGTTGGAATGGCATTATCCTGTGTTGGAATGGCATTATCCTGTGTTGGAATGGCATTAGCATGTGTCTGAATTCCATTATCGTGGGTTTGAATCCATTATCGTGTCATCCCTCAGCTCTCCAAGCTCTAGACTAAACATCTGGAGTCTGTAACCCTCATCCCAGCTGAGCTTCCTCCTACATCACACTGCATGGAATTATATTTTATATACATAAATAGGCTATTTTAGTTCATCAAATCATAGAATCATGGAATGGTTTGGGTGGGAAGGGACCTTAAAGACCATCTTGTCCCAACCCCATGGGCAGGGACACCTTCCACCAGCCCAGGGTGCTCCAAGCCCCGTCCAGCCTGGCCTTGGACACTCCCAGAGATCCAGGGGCAGCCACAGCTTCTCTGGGAATTCCATTCCAGCCTCTTACCACCCTCACAGCCAAGGTTTCCTTCCCAATATCCCATCAATCCCTGCCCTCTGGCAGTGAGAAGCCATTCCCCTTGTCCTGTCCCTCCATGCCTTGTCCCACATCTCTCTCCATTTTTCCTGTCACTCTTTCAGGTCCTGTAAGGCCCCAAAGCTTCTTTTCTCCAGGATGAACAATTCCAGTTTATCCTGGGACTTTCTTTATTGTCATGATATGACAATTTGGTATCCCCAAATCCCTACCAATGCAATAGGATTCTGCTCCAGACTTTGAGATCCCGGTCTCTGTGGCATTAATAGAAACAAAACAAAAAAAAAAAACCTGTTTAAAAGTAATTGATGAATATCATTAACTAATTAATCCTCTAAGTGATATTGCTGCAAACGCAATAACTGCTCCTCCAATGGTCTGTACTCCACGCAGGCTCTTGCTGTGCTGGTGGCTCCAGGCCCACAGGGTGTTATCCCCCAGCTGGGGGTGACAGTGCTGAGCTTCCCAAACTGTTGAAAAGGAAAACCACGGGATTGTGGTACCCTGAGTGCCCAAATTCCAGGGAGGAAACAAGTCTTGGGGGGCTCACAAATGAAGGCCCAGAGCAGGAAGAGGAGGAAGAAAGGGAGGAGGAATGGCTTCAAGGTGAAGAAAGGGAGATTTATGTGGGATATTGGGAAGGAATTCCTGGTTGTGGGAGAGTGGGCAGGCCCTGGGATGAATTTCCCAGGGAAGCTGTGGCTGCCCCTGGATCCCTGGGAGTGTCCAAGGCCAGGGTGGATGGGACTTGGAGCAACCTGGGCTGGTGGGAGGTGTCCCTGCCCATGGCAGGGGGTGGGATGATCTGATCATTAAGGTCCCTTTCAATCCAAACCATTCCATGATTCTGCAATAAGGAAGGAAGAAAATGAGAGAGGGTGGAATAAGGTGCAAACAAAGAGAAGATAAACACATTCTCTCACAAATTTCCCAAGAATCCTTGGCAAAATGTCCCATTTCCACGGTAAGTGTCCCCTCCTTGCAGAGAACTAGAACAAAAGGGTGAGAAATTGGGGGAGGGCAGGATGACACACACAAAACCCGATTCCACTTCCAGCCTTGTGTGACAATGACATTCCCAAGTGCTTCACAGCAGGCTGGGCAGTTGAGAAATTCCTGTGTATTTCCAAGAGACCAAACTGGCCAAAGGAGTCAGTCTATAAAAAGGAAGAACCAGAACTCCGGGGCGTCCCTAAATCCTTTTCTGGGACACTTTGCCTCCACCTGTAGATGAGAAGTCAGTGGAGGATGAAAACCTTGAGTGACAGGAGACAAAGAGGACCTTAAGTGAGGCTGGGCAAAGTTCTCCAGGTCCTGCTTTTCCTTGGAGGAGCTCAAAGAGGCCCCGAGGGACAGACAGGCTGAGGCCCAGATGTTGTCCCCAAACTGCCTCCAAGTGCTTCAGCATCTGGGGAAAGGGTCCAGTGACAGAGCTCATGGGACGCTGCACCATCCAGAGCAAAACCACATGAAAGCAGGAGCCTAGTTTTTTTCCAAGAGGGAAATTCCAGAAGGGAAATGGAGTATCTAAAGCTGACATCACTCCCCCAGCCTAAACTGATGGGTGGGAGAAGAGATCAGCTCCAAGTTCAGCATCCCTGGCACACGCCCGGCAGAATCAGCAGCTCCCGGCCCTCCAAGAGGACCCAGTTGCCTGATCCCATTGCCCAGAGGAGATCCATGGTGGGATAGAGCAGCAGTTTGGGAAGCACAGCCTGAGGGAGCCATCCACCAACCCTTCCAGCTCCTCTGCAATCCTCCCACAGGCTCCTGCTGCCACAAAATCTGGGAAGCCTCGAGCTCATTTTCTTTTTAATGCTTCTTTTCCTTTTCTGCCCCCAACATTTAAAATTTTCCAGGGCAAAAGTTTGTCACGCACTTTTCCAGCCCTCGGAGGGCGAGGCCCTTTCCAACCCCACACAACACTTCCTTCAAGGAGCAGCTTTGCTCCTGGACATTCCCATTCTCAGGAATTTGGGGAAGAGACAAGGGGGCTGCAGCACTTTTATCATATTGCAGGAGAGACCTTTGGAATCAGGTTTCATTCTGTCTCCAGGAGAGACCTGCAGAGGTCAGGAACAGCCTAAGGGGTGTTAGAGGTGGTGTTTGGGGACATGGGTTAGTGGTGGCCTTGGCAGCGCTGGCTGAAGGGTTGGGCTCAATCTTGGAGGGCTTTTCCAACCTTAATGATTCCCTGCGGTGCTTCTCTCTCCTCTCCTTGGCTCCCCACTGCACCGCTGGGGGGGGAACAAAACCCTTGGCCAAGATGTGGCCAATCAAAGCAGTACCTGAAGGGTCAGATGCAGCTCCAGCTCATCACCAGAGAACCATGGGATGGTTTGGGATGGGAGGGACCTTAAATCCCACCCAGTGCCACTCCCTGCCCTGCCCAGGGACACTCTCCACTAGACCAGGTTGCTCCGACCCGGCCCTGAATCCTGATCACTCATCTTGACATCTGCCAGGAGCACAGACAGGACAGCTCCTTGCTCCAGGGATGTCCTGCTTGTGAAGTTATTCCCTTTTAATCACTGCAGTAATTTAGCACTGGAAAACTCTGTAGGCACCAATTAACAGGATTGTCACTGGAGAAACACCCTGGACCAGGCACAGGAACTGGATGTGGGTCCTTCTGCTGCTGCTTGGAGGCAACACCAGCTCCAGAGGAGCTGAGGAAAGGTCTGGATCTGTCCCAGTGCTAACAATTTGGGATCTCAGCAGACAGTTTAGGACCCCATGGAAGGTCACTCTCTACCTTCTTCTCAGAAGGAATTTCTCCATGGAAAGGGTGGTCAGGCATTGGAAGGGGCTGGTTTGGAGTGCCCAGCCCTGGAGGTGCCCAAGGCAGGACTGGCCATGGCACTCAGAGCTCTGGGCTGGGGGACAAGGTGGGCATCGGGCACAGGGTGGGCTTGGTGACTTCAGAGCTCTTTTCCAACCTTTCTGTGGTTCTGGGATTGTTCTAACATGAATATAGGAAGGTTTCTGTCCCTCACCTTCCTTTCTAGATGGCAAGTTTGGGTCAGACTCTCATCTGGGCAGCAGCTGGCACAGCAGAGCCCTGGCACAGCAGAGCCCTGGCACCCACAGAAACAGCTCCACGCTGGGTTTCTGCACAAAGCCAGCCTTGGATGAGGCACATCAGCACCGGGATCTGGCAGGACTCGGGGCCAGCTCCTCTCTCTTGGTGCCAGGCCCCGAGTCTGCCCCCATTCCCAACCCAAACCCCAAGGCTTTGGCAGCCGAGGCTCGGAATGTTTGCACTGTTCAACCCTGACTCATCCCTCGGAGCAAGGGGAGCAGCGGGAGCAGAACCCACAAGGCCCGAGGGTGGAATAAAGTTTCAAGTTAAAAGGGAAAAAGGCCTGTGGGAATCCCCAGGACCAAAACCACACCATCTTCAGCCTCCTGCTTTCGGACCAGAGTCAAGGCTGGGTGGGAGAGAGACCCCACTGTTGTCACCCAGAGAGATGTCAGGCTCTGTTTAGGCTGATTTGAATATACAATCCCCATCCAAGGCTTTGGGTGTCTTAGATTTCACTTAAAAATAGCATAAATCTCCTGCTTGTCTCTTTGTGGTGAGACAAATCACTCCAGGGGATATGGGACAAAGCAGAGGGACTGCTTGGGGGGTGTTAATATTCCTGGTGAAGGAATATTCCTGCCCTTGGATGAGAGGGAAAAAGGCCACTTGGGTGAGTCACGAGAGAAAGAGGCATTGGAACTATTCACCCCAAGCTGTGGTTGGGGCTTTTTTAAGACATGCTTAGTTAATCTTTAAGGATTTGAGCACCCTTTTCTACGCCCTCAAGTGTGGAGCAACCACAAGCTTGGTCTGCTGGGAGTTCCCACTTTCCAGTGCCCCAAAATCAACCAATTCTTGGATATTCTGGGAAAAAAACCCACACAAAATGTGAGATTTCTGGTCAGTCAGGTGGTGGAAGTTTCCCGGGAAAGGGATGTGATGCTGGAGACACTGGATGTCTACAGAGAGGTGGGATCAGCTCCAGCTCAACTCTGGTGTCCAGCTCCCACCCCCTGACCTGTGTCCCATCCCACAGGTCATTCCCAGCCTCCGGGGGGAAAATTGGGATTTCCAGTGTGTGCCAGCAGAGGCCAGGCTGGGTTGTATCCTCCCTGTACCATCGAGGCTTCTCCCACAGCAGATTTGCAGAGAAAAAGATCTCTACAGAATCTTTATTCTTTAAAAAAAATACATTGGGAGGAATATTTCTGTAAAAAAATAGGAACAGTATTCCCAATTAATAGTTAATTGCACAGAACTGGGAGCAACAGGAAGAGCTGCAGTATCTGCCTCTGCAAAGATTTTAACTGTTTAAATCCTCTCTGGCAAATCCATACCATTGATCCTAAAAATTTCCACTCTGGATGATCCCCCAGACACTGGAAACTCCAATATCCCAAATGTTCTCTCCCTTAGTGCCTCATCCAGACTTTTCTCTCTGTGAATAACCTTGACTTCTTGCCCTGATCATCATGGACAGGGTAAAGATGGAGAAGTGATGGTCCCATCTCAATGGAAAAGGCAGCTTTTCCATCAGAAATCCCTGCATTTTCTTCCATGGAGTTCTGGCAGTTTGTAACCCACAGAGAAAGTCTGAGGAAACTTTAATCCCCCAAGAAATCCTAGAGCTGAATTTAGTCCGTCCATAATCCATGCTCAGCTCTGGCTGAATTTGTGGTGGGATCTCCTGTCCCTGGAGCCCTCCAGCCAACATTCCTTTGGGTTTGTTTAACTGACTCACCCTCAGGGAACAAAAGTTCAGTTTGGGAGTAAAAAAGGGAGCAGGAACCAGCTCCCAGAACTAAACTTGGACCTGCAAAATGTCACAGTCCAGGAGGTTCATCCACTTCCAACAGAGTCTGATTCCTCTTCCCGTGCTCCTGCACAGGCACCCAGGGAAGTCCTTGGAGGTGGGAATAACTCCTGGGAATTCACAGAATGGATCAGGTTGGAAGGGAGCACAGCAGGGCCATCCCAGAGCCCATGGCACAGGGTTGTGTCCAGGTGGCTCTGGAATATCTCCAATGAGGAGACTCCACACTCTCTCTGGACAATTTTCATTGAAGTTCTTCCCCATGTCCAGGTGGAACTTGCTGGGCATCAGTTCCTGCTCATCCCTGTCATGCCAAGGTTGGGCCCCCCAAGCAGAGCCTGGGCCAGGCTCTGCCCCCTCCCTGCAGGCACGGAGGGACATGGGGAGGTCCCCTCAGTGTCTCCTCTGGAGCCTGAACAGCCCCAGCTCCCTCAGAGATGCTCCAGACCCTTCAGCATCTCCACAGGAGAATCATCTTCCAGGAGCTCCCTGTCCCTGCTGTCCCGGGGAGCCAGAGCTGGACCTGATTTGTGTCTTCCTGCATTTACAGGAAACAGGAGTAAAACCTGTTGTGGAGTCATTCCAAACTACCAAGGGAAAATTCCCTTCCACTGATCATGTGTTACAGCACTGTGGATCCTCCATGGGGGTGTCTCCAGGAAGGAGAAAAGCTGGAGCACAATTATGGATCATTTCTGTAGGCAGCCAACCCCTTTTCTCCAAGGGTTTAAACCAGAAGGTTTTGGTCCTTGATCAGCTGCAACACAGGTCAGGCATTTCCTGTTCATCCATGGGAAGGAGATCCCAAGAAGATGGAGAATTGACACATTAGAAAATCAAGGAATCCTGTGAACCACAACTTTCCAGGCCAAACCTCTCCTAGAGCCAACCCTGAGCTGCACCCGAACCATTTTACTGGGAGCACAACCATGTTATTGGCACAGAGTGAGACCCTGGGATGAGTTGGAGCTGTTGGATTGTCCCTGGAGATGAATGGGAATGGATGTGGATTCATTTGTGGAGTGCACAATCCCTGAGATGGGCTGGGCCAGCATTCCTAGGCCGAATGGGAATACCCTTGGAGACAGGGAAAGGAGGCGTTGGATCAGGTCCATGTGTGCCCAGAAAGGCAGTTGGACACCTCCATGTCCTCAGGACCTTCCACCCGAGACACGAAAGCCAACAGCAATAAATAAACAAAGCCCTGCCCCAAATGGAGGGGTCCTGTTCCAAGGGAAAAGGGAATATTCCTGGCTCATGGCTGGCACTGGCAGTGACTGATTGGACGTGGCAGGTCGCCCTCTAATGACCTGCTCTCCCATGGCTCTCCAAGATCCATATGCTAAGCAGGAACAACTTCTGGGCCAGTGCTCCTTTAACTCGGGGAAGCTCCCTCGCCCTGCCCGGCGCTGAAACCGAGTTAAATTGGGCCCCATGCTGGGGAGCCACGTCCAATCAGGACAACTCCTCTGGGACAGCATTCCCGTTGGCTGTGTGGGACCTGGGAGAGGTGGAAGAACCTTCCCCACCTCCCCACCCTGCCCTGGCACCCCGTGGCTGGGGGTCTCCCACCAACCACTGGCAGAGATGCACATTGTGAAGCCACCCTTGAGTGACCCCTGGGGACCCCCGAGGGGGCACTCGCTGCCGGGTCACCCCCCTGGCCGTGAGCTGGGCGGGAGGAAAGGATGGATTGTTAACTGGGAATCCCCCGAGCGGGAGGTCACGGCTGGTTCAGGCCTTGGCAGGCTCGGCTGCCTTAGGCCAGGCTTTTCTCGCTTGCCTGCTCACCTCTGATGGTCAGCTTTGGTGCTGGAACAAATGGCGAGGGCTGAACCCTGACCCTTCATTAGCCAAGCTCCCAAACCAGGACTAACGGCTGGATGAGGGGGAAAGGCTGGGGCAGCAAAGTCTTGGGGGTCTCCCGCTGCTTTGAGCTGAAATGAACAGAAAAAGGAGGTTAAATTTGTGATAGGGGGCTAAATTTCTGATAGGGGATTAAATTTGTGATAGGGGGCTAAATTTGCGATAGAGGGTTAAATCTGTAATAGGAGGTTAAATCTGTAATGAGGGGGTTAAATCTCTAATAGGGGGTTTAATTTGTGATAGGCAGTTAAATTTGTGATAGGGAATTAAATCTGTAATAGAGGGTTAAATCTGTGATAAGAGGTTGATTTTGTGATAGGGGGTTAAATTTGTAATAGGGGGTTAAACTGTGATAGAGGGTAAATTTGTGATAGAAGATTAAATTTGTGATAGGGAGTTAAATTTCTGATAGAGGGTTAAATCTGTAATAGGAGGTTAAATTTGTGATAGGGGGTTAAATCTGTGATAGGGAGTTAAATTTGTGATAACGGGTTTAATTTGTGATAGGAGGTTAAATTTGTAATAGGAGGTTAAATTTGTGATAGGGGGTTAAATCTGTCATAAGGGGTTAAATTGTGATAGGAGGTTAAATCTGATGGGGATTAAATTTGTGATGGGGGTGAAATTTATGATAGAAGGTTAAATCTGTGATAGGGGGTTAAATCTGTAATAGGGGGTTGAATTTGTGATGGGGGGTTAAATCTGTGATATGAGGTTAAATTTGCCATATGGTGGTCAATCACATTAAATACCAGATCTAAAATCTCTTCAGAACTTCCTGAGCTACTGAGGCTATCCAGGAAATCATCATTAAATGCTTTCCCTGCTTTTTTTCATCCTTCCTTTGGCATGTCCCAAGTGCTACCGGTGGGAGACACTGAGAGGGGCCATCGCTCCCGTGTTGTGCTGGGGGTCAGTAAGGAATGGGCTGGGATCACCAAAGCAGGCCCTGGGAACTCCAGTCCCTCCCAGGAGCTGTCCCGTGGTGCTGGATGTGCTCCCCTGGACAAATCCTGGCTCTTCACATCCCAAAAATCCTCACCAACCCTTCCGTGTGAAGCACCATGAGGAGCAAACATGGATGAGGTGATGGGATTACCTCTTTGACACCTCCAGAAAGCAAAGGGCTCACGGTCAGCAAGGAAAGGGAAAAGATCATAAGGCAGGAAAAGG
The DNA here is from genome assembly GCA_013400415.1 of Scytalopus superciliaris. Lineage (NCBI taxonomy): Eukaryota > Metazoa > Chordata > Aves > Passeriformes > Rhinocryptidae > Scytalopus > Scytalopus superciliaris. The sequence goes on from VXBX01004086.1 coordinate 291,513, forward strand.
CATTCCATGGGAAAAAAATCCAATAGTAGGAATGTCCCAACAGCTCATTCCAGGGCTTTGGTCACACTGATCCCATCTCCCTCCTCAAATTGCTCCACGGCTTTAAGGAATATGCTGGAAAGGATTGTTTCCTGCCATTCCTTCCCTGCTATTCACCCCAAATGAGCTATTTGCTTAATTGTCTCCCATTATTCCTTCCCCTTTCCCTCAGTCCTGATCCGCCTCTTCCCTGCTGCCAACCCCTGCAAGATCCAGTGTTTTCCTGTAATCCTCGGCATCTGGAAGCGAGTGGTTGTGCAAGGATTGAGGCTTTCATTAGGGAAGTCTTCAGACCTTGGATTTGCTTAGGAAAGCTTGAAAATATGACCTGAGTGTGCTGTAAAAAACAAGGGAAAAGAGGGGGGGTGGG
>VXBX01004086.1:292255-314447 GCA_013400415.1 Scytalopus superciliaris
GGGGTGGGGGGGAAGGAAGATAAAATCAGCCAAAAGGCCAAACTACAAGGAATTTTATGTACAGAAATTAGAATAAAGGTGACTTTAATTCCAGGGTGAACAGGAATTTAAAACCTGGAATATTTTGGGTACACTGTCTTGCTGTTTGATGGGCTATGGATATATTCTGCTGGAAAAACACAGAGAAATCTGAGTGTTTTCCACCTTTCTGGGAGCAGAAGGAAAAGTCACAATAGATAGATGAGATACGAGGGAAAACACCCTGTAGCCATAAAACAGGTGAAAGATTGGGATGTTGGTGTGGCAGAGGTGGATTGCCCTCCTCCTTGGGAGATCCTTCAGAGCTGATGGACACATCTCCAGAAAGGGGTTTGGGAGAACCTTGGGAGGAGCAAGGCAGGAGCTGGGGAGGGATGGGACAGGATGGGCTGCAGGAGCTCCAGAGGTCACAGCCAGCCTCTGCACCAGGATTTTCCAGCCTCCCTTCATCCAGCTTCTTACATCATTCCCTAACTCTCCCCTCACCATGATGGCCAGCCAGGGATGGGGAGGGTGGTGGTTGGAGAGGTGGACTTCAAATTAAAGAACCCTTTGGGTTGGAAAAGCCCTCCAAGATCGAGTCCAACCATCTCCAGCACTGCCAAGGCCACCCCAAGTGCCATATCCACAGGGATTTTAAATCCCCCAGGGATGGGGACTCTCTCCCTGCCCTGGGCAGCTGTGCCAGGGATGGCCAGCCCTTTCCAGGAAGGAATTTTCCCAATATCCACCCTAAACCACTCCTGGTACAACTTGAGGGCACTTCAATTCCAGGCTCTTTGAAAGGACAAAGTCACAAAGCTTGAAGCTTTTAGTGCTCCCTAACTGTGACAATAATCCCTAAGAGTTTGGAATACTGACAATGGAAAACAGGGAAAGCAGCAGCTTCAGGAAGTTTCAGGAAAGAGGCTCAAGTCAACACATGGGATTATAACAGGTCTGAAAGATTGGATGGGCTCCTGTCATGGGACCACAGAGCCATGGAATGGTTTGGGTGGGAAGGGACCTTAAAGATCATCCCAACCCACCCCCTACCATGGGCAGGGACACCTCCCACCAGCCCAGGGTGCTCCAAGCCCCGTCCAGCCTGCCCTTGGACACTGCCAGGGATCCAGGGGCAGCCACAGCTTCTTTGGGAATTCCATTCCATCCCATCCCACCCTCCCATCCAGGAATACCTTCCCAATATCCCATCTAAACCCCCGTAGGTTCCTGCACTCCATTCCCACTCTCCAGGTGTGTGCTGACACTTGCCGGTCTCTGCTGCCACTCACAGTCTGCAGTGGGACAGGGACACAGGGATTGTCCCGGACCCTTTTTCCCAGGCTCCTGCACTGCACAAGTCATTGATCACTCATAGAAACATGGAATGCTCTGGACTGGGAAGGACCTTAAAGGTTCCCCGCCCTCCCCTCTGCCCCAGCACAGAGGCTTTTCCAGGATTTCCCACCTCTGGCACTTTAACTGTCTGATTCCCACTGTGATTCCTGTCTGTGGCCGGTTCCCCATCCCTTTGTTCCCGTGCCAGCTCTGGCCTTTGGCTCCAACAGCTGCCTCCCCCTTTGGGTGAATTACTCCCAGATGGAATTTTAGTCCCAGGTTACGTCACTTTGTAGCCTTTATTTGCCGAGTTCCACCAGCCCAGGCAGCTCTGCAGCCCCTCCTCACGGCAGCCCCGCTCCCACATTCCCTCAGCTCCTGCTTTGGCTCCGAATGGACTTAAAGGATCAGCTCATCCCACCCCCTGCCATGGGCAGGGACACCTCCCACCAGCCCAGGGTGCTCCAAGCCCCGTCCAGCCTGCCCTTGGACACTGCCAGGGATCCAGGGGCAGCCACAGCTTCTCTGGGAAATTCATTCCAGGGCCTCCCCATTCCCTTACATTAATAATGATTTGCACATTGTAATTAACCAAGAGCCACTTAAGGGATGACAGAACTCCCCTGTGCCCGTCCCAAACTCCTGGTGTAGAAACAACTCATCTCCTGCCTTGGAAAGCCATTGGAAAAATTGGGTGGGACAACAACCTGAGTCCCCATCCATGTTAGGACAGGAGGAATCCCATCCCAAAGAGCCGGTCCTGTCCCAGTGACCTTCCCAGGAGTCTGGAGAACCCGGAGCAACCAGAGACCTGATTCTGCAGGGAGATACAGAGCCTTGAGACAAGTTCTGGAGCCCCAAACTGGAATTTGACCTTGTGGAATAAAACTCTGAAACCCGGCAGGAAAAACCAGCTGAGGATGTTACAGGGATTTGTTGGGACTCTGGGATGGAGAAGCACCTTGGAAGGTCATAAAAGGTTTCATTTCTTTCTGAGTTTGTTTTATAAGAACAAAACAAGACCGAGGAAAGCAGAAATTCAGGGAAAGATATTTACAGTTGCTGAGTAAGATTATATTGAGCTCAGTATAAATGAGTCCTGCTCGACAGTCAGGATTCCTAATGGATCCTGGAGTTAAAAATACTGGGTTAATACATGGAAAGAACACAAAACTCCCCTGCACAGTCTCCGTGTCCTGACTGACAAGACAGGAGATATTTAGGATTCCTAATGGATATTGGAGTTAAAAGTAATGAATTAATAAATTTAAGAACACAAAATTCCCCTGTATCTCACAGGCTCCACCTCCTGACTGACACAGGAGATATTCAGGATTCCTTATGGATCTGGAGTTAAAAATACTGAATTAATAAATTTAAGAACACAAAATTCCCCTGTATCTCACAGGCTCCACCTCCTGACTGACACAGGAGATATTCAGGATTCCTTATGGATCTGGAGTTAAAAATACTGAATTAATAAATTTAAGAACACAAAATTCCCCTGTATCTCACAGGCTCCACCTCCTGACTGACACAGGAGATATTTTATTATTTACAGTAAATATTTTATTACTTACAGCAGACATTTTTTTATTAATCTATGTTCTGCTTTTATTATTTAATTTCTATTAAACTACAAATTAATTTAATAATTTATGTTCTGCTTTTGTAATTTAATTTCTATTAAACCACAAAATAATTTAATAATTTATGTTCAGCTTTCCCATAAAAGTCACTGGCCACGGGGGAAATTCAACAACAACGATGACACTCCCATAAAATCCTGGGAGCAGCTGGGATTGCTGCTCTGCCCGCAGGGATTAGCGGGGCAGGGAATTCTCCGGCATTGACTTCATGCCAAGTGGTTCAGGACCTTTTTATCCACCTCATTGGATTATCCACAGGAAGTTTTCTGACTCATTAACTCCATTGAGGAGCTCAAATGGGATTTTCAGCAACCTTAACCCTCAGCAAGCGGTTTCTGAGATGAGGAGACCTCCTGGATTTGTGTCCTGGTGCAACAGGCCTGGAAAATCGCTGGAAAACTTTCTCTCCCTGCTTTATTTTACATGTGGGCACCACGAAGTGGTCACTGAGCACAAGGACATGGAGGGTGGGGGGACTTCCTGATTTTCGGGGTGTTTTAGGGCTCTGATGGGAGTTTGTCTGGTGGGGACTCTCAGGAGCTTGGGAAACATCCCTGACATACAGGCCCAGGTTTGTAGGGAAAGGTGGGAGATGCCAAATTTGGGAATGAGGCAAATCAAAATAGTAGGAGATGCCCTTCAATGTGGGCAGGTCTGATGAACTCCCTCCTTTTAATGACTTTTAATTACTTGTCCTGAAGGTGAAAGGTTCTGTTCTGCACTGAATGGAACAGGGCAGTCCTCCTGGGAGTGAGGGGGGATAAAATCATGGAATCATAGAATTACAGAATCCTGGAGTGGGTTGGGCTGGGAGGGAGCTCAAAGCCCACCCAGTGCCACCCCCTGCCATGGGCAGGGACACTTCCCACCACCCCAGGTTGCTCCAAACACCATCCAACCTGCCCTTGGACACTCCCAGGGATCCAGGGGCAGCCACAGCTTCTCTGGGAATTCCATTCTAATCCCTCACACTCCTCACAGGAAAGAATTGCTTCCCAATATCCCCCCCAGCCCTGCCCTCTGGCAGTGGGAAGCCATTCCCTGTGTGCTGTCCCTCCAGGCCTTGTCCCCAGTCCCTGCCCAGCTCTCCTGGAGCCCCTTTAGGCACTGCCAGGGGCTCTCAGGTGTCCCTGGAGCCTTCCCTTCTCCAGGGGAGCCCCCCCAGCTCTCCCAGCCTGGCTCCATCCCAGAGGGGCTCCAGCCCTGCAGCATCTCCGGGGCCTCCTCTGGACTTGTCCCAACAACTCAACTTGGCACTTCTGCACCTGCCCAGGTGGGCTCAGCCCTGGGTCTGGGTCAGGCTTTGGACACAGTTGTGCCCAAGGGGTTTTGTGGGATTTCTGACAATCCCACTGTTGGCATTCCCTTCCCTGTGCCCTGCCCTGAGATGGGTTTGAGCACTGGGGGATTCCCTGCCCCGTGTCCTGAGACAGGACCAAGTATTGGGACATTCCCTGCTGTGATATGGGATCAAGTGTTGGGACATTCCTGCCCTGAGACAGGAGCAGGCCTTGGCCAGGACCAACCCCAGGCTGGAGGCTCTTGGCCCCATCCCAGCGTGGCCATTGCCTCATCCAGCCCTGGCCCCCTTTCTGGGACAACTGGAGCCCATGTGTGGGGCAGGAGGACACTGAGCCCCTTCCCAGCCCGGCCAAGGAGCGGAGCCGGAGTTTTCCGCCCGGGAATGCTGGAGCAGCTGTGGGTCATTACGATCCCGGCGGGGTCTGGTTTGCGTTCGCACCTTGGGAATTAGGGCTGGCTGGGCTGGAGCAGCTGCAGAGCCAGAGCCGGGCTCGGCTGTCACCTCATCACAGCCTGGGGATCAGGTTCCTGCTGCCCTGAGGAAAATGTGGGAATTGGGTACGGCGTTTGTGGGATTTCTGGGCCGTGCAAGGGGCTTTAAAGTGACAGAGGGGGTTTTGTGGGATATTGAGAAGGATGTTTTTGAGGCCCTGGCCCAGGTTGGGCAGAGAAGCTGTGGCTGCCCCTGCATCCCTGGGAGTGTCCAAGGCCAGGCTGGAGCAACCTGGGATAAGGGAAAGGGTCCCTGCCCATGGAACCAGGCCTTTAATGTCCCTCCCACGCCAACCCATTCCAGGATTCCATGGAATCCCCTCAGTGCTGCAGCTCAAGGGACAGTGCACAGGATGCCTTTGGAATTCAAATAAAGCTGAAAGTGTTCATTTCAAGGAGCCTGGGAATGGCTTCGGCTCCACAGTGCCCTAAATCCTGGAGGAGCCATGTTTAGGAGTGGCTTGGGCAGGGAGGGAATGTCAGGACCTGAATCTGTGCTTAAAAAAGGGGAAGAAAAATCTGTCTAAGCACAGAAAGGGCAAAGGAAAAGGAATTTTCATTTCTTTCACCAGTTTTTCTTTACTTTAGGAAAGAGCAATGATTATCCCGGGATAGAAACACATTGGGATGGAAACCTGGGATAGAAACACCCTGGGATAGAAACACCCTGGGATGGGAACACTGTGGTATAGGAAAACCCTGGGATAGAAGCACTTGGGGTGGAAAATCCTTGGGATAAAAACATTGTGGGATAGAAACACTGTGGGATGGACACACCCTGGGATAGAAAAGCCCTGGGACATAAATATCCTGGGATAGAAACACCCTGGGATAAAAACACCTAGGGATAGAAAAACCCTGGGACAAGAATAACTTGGGATTGAAATACCCTGGGACAGACACACTCTGTGATTGAAACACCCTGGGATAGAAACAGCCTGGGATGGAAACACTCTGGGATAAAAACACCAATCCACAGGAATGAAAGGATTCTGTAAAGGCAGGAGGAGAAGCGAAGCAGGGCTGGGAAACTGGGCTGAGAAGTGAGGGCAGGTGGCTGTGGGAGAGTTTTCCACAGGGCAGGGAAGGCAACACTCCCTCTCTCCATCCCTCTCCTGCTCTGGACCTCTTTTGGTGGGAAAATTGAGCTGTGCACGAATTCTAAAAGTCAGTTAAGGGGTGCTGGGGGAAACAAAGAGTTTCTGCAAACATCCCAGGGTATTTCAATCCCAAGGTATTTTTATCCCAGGACTTTTGTATCCCAGAGTGTTTCTTTCCCGGGTGTTTCTTCCACAGGGTGTTTCTATCCCATGGTGTCCCTATCCCAGGGTGTCTCTATCCCAGTGTATTTCTGTCCCAGGATATGTCTATCCCAGGGCTTTTCCATGCCATGGTGTTTCCATCTCACAATGTTTTTATCCCAAGGATTTTCCATCCCAAGTGTTTCTATCCCAGTGTTTTCCTATCCCACAATGTTCCCATCCCAGGGTGTTTCTATCCCACATTGTTCCCATCCCAGGGTATTTCTATCCCAGGGTGTTTCAATCCCAAGATGTTTCTATCCAGGATAATCGTTGCTTTTTCCTAAGGTAAAGAAAAACTGGAGAAAGAAATGAAAATTCCTTTTCCTTTGCTCTTTCTGTGCTTAGACAGATTTTTCTTCCCCTTTTTTAAGCACAGATTCAGGTCCTGACATTCCCTCCCTGCCCAAGCCACTCCCAAACATGGCTCCTCCAGGATTTAGGGCACTGTGGAGCTGGATTTAACTGGTTTCCAACCCCTCCAGCCCCTCTGTGGCACTGGAAACATCCCAGGAACCTGACACAAAACTGAGCCCGAGCCCAAAGGAGTCAGGCCTGGCCTTGTCCCTGGGAAAAGGGATCCTGGAGGAGGGAAAATGTGTGTTCAGTCGTATTTATGGACAGATTATTGATCACTGCCCCTCTTTCTATTGAGGGATTTGTTTGTCAGTCACGTGGGGATCAGACTGTCCTGGAATGTCACCAAAACCTGGAGCTGAGGGAGTTGGGTGTTGCAGAAGTTGCAGGAAAACCGTGCTGGGAACACCCCAACAGTGGGGAAATGGGCTGAAGGGGCAGGAGCAGCTTTGCTGGGGGAGAGGAGCCATCTCTGGCCAGGATGGCTTTATCTGGGCATGATCTGCAAGCTCCAGGTGGTTTTCCCAGGAGAAAGGGACTACCCAGGAGAGCTCTGTGGAAGCTGGAGCTGTAAATCTCCATCAGTCCATAGGATTAATGAATTACAGAGTTATTAGGGTTGGAACAGTAAATTTCAGATGCAGAAGACAAGCCCAGGCCAATACACTATGGGATGCACTACCTCCAAGATCATCATCCAGCCTTTGACCAAACACCCCCATCCCCACTAAACCATATCATGAAGTGCCGTGTCAAGGTGTTATTTGAACATTCCCAAGGGATGGAGATTCCAGACTTCCCTGTTTCACATACTTAACCACTCTTGGAGTGATGAGATATTCCCTAATATCCAGCCTGAACCTCCCCTGGCACAACCTGAGGCTGTTTTGCATGGCCTTGAAAATAAATCTCTCCACGAAAAGGTGCTCAGGGAGGGCCTGGATGTCCCAGCGTTCCTGGGGGCTCTGCTTTACAGGGAATAAAGGAAAGGACTATCACTGAGACTCTCATTTTGGCATCACAAAGAGGGACAACGTGTGGAGGAAAGGCCCAGGGCTGGGGGTTTGGTGTCGTGGCAGGGCATGCTGGGCACAGGGAGGGGACCTGTGGGAGCCTGGCACCGCCTGGCACTGCCTGCCACTGCCTGGCACCACCCCCCCAGCCCTGGCCCCACTGGCCAAAGGAACAGAACCCACTCCCACCGCTCTGGGAGCAGGGCAAGGCAGGAAAGGGGACAGAGAGAGGGTTGGGACGGAGACAAACTTCTCCTGGATGAGAGAGACCCGTCCTGAAAGAGAGAAAAACTCATTCTGGATGAGAGAGATTCATCCTCACAGCGATGAAACTCGTCCTGGATGAGAGAAACTCGTCCTGAAATAGAGCAACTCATCCTGGATGAGAGAAACTCATCCTGAAAGAGAGAAACTTGTCCTCAAAGAGACTCGTCCTGGATGAGAGAGATTCATCCTGAGAGACTCGTCCTGAAAGAGAGTAAAACCCATCCTGAATGAGAGAAAAACTCGTTCTGAATGAGAGAAAACCTCCTGAATGGGAGAAACTCGCCCTGAATGGGAGAGACTCCTGAATGCCCCATCAGATAAGGGCTGCTGAAATGAGCCTTCCCCCTCCGGTCCCTGCCCAGCTCCCTCGGCAGCCGCAGCGCTGGGAGGGAAGCGATAATTAAAGGGCCTTTTCAGGCTGCTGTGCCGGGCTGGGAAGGTGCGCCCGCGGGAGCGGCCAATCCCCACCCCGAGCAGACCTTTATCTCCTCCTAATGACTCCAAATGAAAGGGTTTTTTTTTCTTTCCTCGGGGTCCGGGCTCAGCCTCCCACCCTGGGAAGATTCCATTCCCAAGGCCAGGAGAATGAGGCTGGGGATAAAGGGCCGGCACTGTTGTGGCTCTGGTTTTGTGCCCCCGAACGTCCCGGGCCGCCAGTGAAAGGGGAGAAGCTCCAGGAATCGATCTCAGACACAAATGTTTCCTCCTTTCACCTGCCCCTCCCTTCCCACCCCGTCTTAGGAGGGTTTCTGCCTTTTTGATCCTTGCAGGATACAAAGGCATCCCAGACTTTCACCCTTTCTGTCCCCTCTCTGAAGGGTCTTGACCCAAATCCCACCCAACCCTGGTGTAGCTGAAATTCAGGTGAAGCTCAATTATAAATTCCTACCTAATTTGGAATGTCACTGCTCAGCTCAGGCCATCGGGGACATCTCTGTCCGTGGCACTGTTCCCTCCTGCATTCCAGGGGAGTCCTTTCTCTCCTCAGCATCCCGTGCCTCAGTTTCCCCCCTCGCAGAAGGAACTATGAGAACAAAAGGAAATGGCCTCAGGGGAGGTTTAGCTTGGATATTAGGCAAAATTCTTCATGGAGAAGGTTATAAAAGGTTATAAATGGACAGTACCATCTCTGGAAGTGTCCAAGGCCAGGTTGGACAGGGCTTGGAGCACCCTGGGCTGGTGGGAGGTGTCCCTGTCCATGACAGGGGGTGGCACTGGGTGGGCTTTAAGGTCCCTTCGAACCCAAACTATTCCAGGACATGATTCTATTTATGAAGCACTTCCAGGGATGGGGAGTCCACACCTCCCTGGACACCCTGGTGGGATTCCTGCCCACCCTCACAGCACACAAGGCTGGGGGGCTTTGATGACCTTCCCCTACCACCTGACCCGGAGTCTGAACCAACCCTGACACCTCATCCCAAGGGCTGTGCCAGGGAAGTGCCAGGCTCTGTTCCCACTCTTTTCCCTGTTCTACTTTAATCTCTCCCAGTGTTGATGCCCAGGCACACAAACCCACATTGCCCAGCAATTCCAGCCCCTGGTGCACTTTCTTTCCCAGAAAACCATGTTAAGAGAACATTCCTCATCCCTTTTCTGTCCCTCATCCCATCCCTGTAATTCTGCACAACATTCCCTTTCTCTTTGCCCCCACTTCCTGTGCTCGCATGGGACAAAATATCCGTGCTACCTGAAGAACTGGGATGTGAGTCTCCTGGAAACTCCTCCTGTGCCTGCTGCAGCCAGAATGTCCTGGTGAGGTGCTGGCAGATTCCAGAGGCAGATTCCATGGCGGTGACAGCCCCCCTGTGGAATAACTGTCCTGAAAACCAAGGGGAAAAGGCTGGGACAGGCAGTGGGAAGGAGAAGGCAGAGGTTGGGAAGAAAACTCCTGTATCTTGCCAGACATTTGAGAGAAGGGATGAAGGGAATCAAAGGTTGGTGCTGTCTGAGACTCCAGTTCATGTTCAAACCCCGTTCTCCTGGGCTAAGGCAGATCTTTGCACGGAGTGCAGCCAGTTTTACTCTGCCCTTCCAGCTCTGGCTCCTCTTCCCTTGGCACCTCATTCCCTGTTTGTCCGGGGATTCCAACACATCCCCAGGGCGGCAGACAGGGAGTGGGGAAGCTGGGGGGTTGTTGTGGTGTTAATTACCTTTATCACAACATCCAAGGATTTCAGAGCTCCCCTGCACGGGGTTAGATTTGCCAAAGGGGGAAAGGAAAGAGAGACACGGTGCTTTTGAGTTTGTCCTCGGTGCCCTGAACACCAGGAAGGCATAAAAGGGTGGGGATATCAAGATATAAACCAGATCAGATCATGAAGGAAGGAAGGGATTATTTCCAGGCCTGTTTTGTTGGGATGGTGGGATTCAGTTGCCCAGGGAGAGTTAAAACCAGAAGGGTCCAGATCTCCTGCACATCCGTGGCTGGTGGGGCAGGGCAGGGCAGGGGAGGGAAGGACACACTGAATATGGGGATGATGATTATCAGATTCATCACTAATTCAGCATCTAAATAACAATTCTATCATCGATTGAGTGCATTGTTGCATCAGTTTTCCACAGAAAGGGCTGTCCAGCCCTGGCACAGCTGCCCCATCCCTGGAAATGTTCAAAAACCACATGGATGTGGCACTTGGGGACATGATTTAGAGGTGCCAGTTGATGGCTGGTCTCAGTGACCTCAAAGATCTCTTCCAACCTTAAAAATTCTGGGATTTTATGGTTCTTCTTCCCTTTATCCCAGCTGCAGGTCCTGCTTCCCATTGAGCTTGAAGGGTTGGGTTTGCTGTGCTCATTAGACCAGCTTTTAGTTGATGTTCCTCGTGTGTGCACAACGAGCAGGACCGGAGGGGAACCTTCACATTGTAGGAAAACCCAACCCAGCCACCCCAAAAGTGCAGGTCCATCCCCTGCCTCCTGCTGCTGCTTTGAAACTCAGCAATTTTAATGGTCACAACAGCAAAAACTCCTGGAATCATGGAATGGTTTGTGTTGGAAGGGACCTCGAAACTTTGGGTTGAGGGTCCCGTGGGCAGGGCCACCTTCTCCAGCCCAGGTGGAAGGTCTGTGGGTTGCCATGTGGACGAGGTCAGGAACATTCCAGTGCAATGTTCTCCTTTTCACTGCAATCCGAGGGACTAAAAATAAGTGGGATGACACCCACCCCCTTTCTATTTAGATCCCGAGAACTGAAACACATGGATGAAAGGTCTGGCTTTTATTTCCTTTCATGTGGAATTCGCTGGGCCTTCCAAACACACAGGGAATGATCCGTGTGTGTGTCTGAGTTTGCAGCAGGAATATTTATATTCTGTGCTTTGCTTATTAAAAACAAAGGTTCGCTCAAAACAAAACATGTGCTGGAGCAGCCAGTAATTGTTATTTATTTAGCCAGATGTCACCTCCTGGCCAACAACTCGGCACTTTGGGGCTTTTAGGCAGAAAAAAAATAAGACATTCAAAGTGTGGAATGTTCCCCAAAGTGGAAAGTCTGGCTGGAGGGATGTTGCTGAGAACGGGAGGCTCCTCCAGCCCCGGCTCCCTCCCTGTCCACGCTGCCTCTCCCTCGCCTTGTTCTCTGGCTCTGCTTCAGACCACCAACTTTCTCCCTCAGAGATGTGGCTTTGGGCAAGACTCAAGCCCGTGACCCCAGGCAGGGCTGGAGCATTGGGGTCGCACCCAGGGGGGCTCTGGTGGCCCCACGTGCTGCTCCCAAGCTGGGCTGGAGCGGGGTGGATCCTTGGAAAGGCTGCAGCACGTGGGTTTGGGGGAGAAGGGCATTGTCCCGAGGGCTTCCAGCACAGCCCAGGCTCTTTCAGGCACTTTGGAAGGGGAAAAAGCACGGAAAATAGGAGAGGAGAGGCTGGTCCAGCTGCAGGAGATGTGCTGGAGAACACCAGGATGGACCAGCATGGATGTCCAACCTGCCTGTGCCCCTCAGTTCCCTCCTCTCTCCACTCACACCTGGAATTTCTTCCCACCTCTGTCCCTGGGGATAAAATCCATGTCAACTTCTACACCAAAAGATAAGTAGCCCCCGTGGAAAACAGAAAACAGGGAAGGGAAGTTGCTTCTCCCTTCTCTGCCCATCCCAGTCGTCTTCGGGGTGAGCCCGAGGGAGCAGCTGTAGGGCTTTGGGATTTGGGAATCGCTCAGCAGCAGCTGGACCCAACCCCCGGCCTCGGCCTTGTGCGGCCAAGCTGAGCTTTGCAGAGCCCGGTGTCGGAGGTGGTGACTGGCTTTGAGCGGGTGACACGAGGGAAAGGAGTGGGGACAATTCGTATGGAAATGTGGGACAAAGCTGGAATCTCGGCCGCGCTTCCTCCCGCCGCGGGACCGGGGAAGGGAATCCAGATGTCGCCGTGCCGGAGTTCAGCTGAGGTTGGTCCCGGGCTTCGGTCGGCACCTGCTTTTCATGGGAATGACATTCCCAGCCCGGAGGGAGCTCGGGGAGAGCCTGCGGAGCCCGGCCTGGCTCGGATCCATCTCCCGTGAGAGGATAAACCCTGTCTGCCTGCCAGACATCGGGAAACAGGGAAACGGGCTGGGAGTGACCTGCCGTGTGCAGGGGCAGCTTTTCCCCAGGGCTTGTGAGATTCCTTCCACACCAAATGCTGGGTCATCCAAAGCCACCTCACAGAAGGGTTTGGCAAGGGAAAATATGGGGATTTGCTGCTGAGGTGTATCTTGGAATCATGGAATTCTTAAGGGTGGAAAAGACCTTTGAGATCATCGAGTCCACCCTTGGCCATGTCCAAAAGTGCCACATCCACAGGGATTTGAAATTCTCCCAGGGATGGGGATCCACCCCCTGCCCTGGGCAGCTGTGCCAGGGCTGGACAGCCCTTTCCATGGTGGAATATTCCCACTATCCCACCTGTCCCTGCCCTGTCCCAGCCTGAAGCCGTTCCCTCCCCTCCTGTCCCTGTTCCCTGGGAGCAGAGCCCGACCCCCCCCCCCCCCCGCCCCCGGCTCCCTCCTCCTGGCAGGGATTGAAGAGCCAGAAGGTCCCTCTATAAACCATAAATGGCCGTGATTTGTAGGAATCCCTTAAATCCGAGAGTCCTTTCGAGCCGAGAAAGGTGAAAACAGCCCGGGGATGTTCCAGACCTGAGCTGAGCTCCCTCTGTGACAGGATTAGGCTTTTCCCAGCCCAGCAGCTTTTCAACTCCGAACTGATTATTTCGTTAAACCAAAGCTTTACACAAAATTCCTGCCTTATTTAGCAAATTTGTGTCTCAGTGGAAATACAATCCCCGTGCTAAAAACACCCTGGTTTTATTAAAACTTCTGTACAAGTGAGGAAAGCTCAGTTTGGGGCAGAAATCGTCATCATTTCTTGAGAGGCTGAAACCCTGCAAAGATTTTATTTGATGAAAAGGGAAAAAAAAAAAAAAAAGCTAAACTAAAAATATTTGTAAAAAGCCACTTAAGAACCATTGGTGGGCAAGATTTTAATGTGATGGCCCCAAAATCATCCCCTGAAAACCATCCCCTGAAAATCATCACCTGAAAATCTTTGCCTGCCTATATTTGAAATTCCAGTTTCCATCCAAGAACTCTTGGCCTTCCAGCCCCTGCCTGGTGTTTGATGCCCCTAAAGCCTCACTCAGGACCTCCATTTCTGTTGCAGGAGAGAATTTAAAACACCCAAATCTTCACAGAGCTCCTAAAATTTCCAGCTCCCAGGAAAGCTTTGGTGGGATCCCCAGGTCAAGGTCTTGGCAGAGTTTCTGGTGAGGCTTCCAAGGAAACACAAGGAGCTGGAAGAGTTAAAAATTCCAAGTTTTCCTGGTCCTCTCTGCTCTGCCATGGGAGAGCTGACAATTCCCAAGCTCCCCAAAAATTAGTGACCTTTCTTTTCTCTCTGCCAGTGGAATGAGCCACAGCAGAGGATCAAGAATTCCAGAGTGAAGGCACGGGAAGGAGCAGATCCATGCGGGAAGGAGCTGCTGGGATGGGACACGGGCTCTCACACGTGTCCTGACCACAGAAACCAGCCCGCTCTGGAGTTAAAGGACAAGCGGGTTTGAGTCACCAGCACCAGAATAACCCAACCACTGACCTTTGAGACATCCCGGGCTGGGCTTTCACCACAACAGCTCCTGTTTTGAGCCGTTCCACTGGGAATAAAGTGCTCGCCGCTGGAAAACGGGGAATACACCGGGAGCGGGAGCCGGAACACCGGGGCGGGGGATGCTCCCGATGACCCGCGGCTGCTCCTGCGGCGCTGGGAGAAGGGACAGAGCAGAGCCCGAGGTTATCCCTGCGCCTGGCCGGGCCCCAAGGAATTCCAGCGGCCCATTAAGGAAGCGTTTACATCGACCACAAGTTGCTTAATGTTTGCTATGTCCAATAACCCGAATTCCACGGGAGGCTCTTTGTTCTGGTGCGTTCAGGGGAAAAAGTGATCCCTCGGAGCGGGGCCCTCCGAGCTTTAATGGCTTTGGCCTCGCGGTCTGGTGGCTTTTGTGAGCCGCTGCTCCTCGCAAGGCATTCCCGGGAGCAGGGAATGCTCTGGGAATGCCAGACCCCCGGCAGGGACCCTGCTGGGTTGAGAGTTAAAGCTCCCCGCCTGAGAATTGATATTATCAGCTCTTTTCTCAGAGAAACCCCATTGTGCCTGAATGGGGCAGGGAGCGATGGAGGCAAAGGGATGATAATGATTCCCTTTTTTTTTATTTGAAGCAGCATGAAAGGCAGGCACGACTCGGCAAGAAACTTGAGGAGTTGAGAGGCAGCGCTGGGGGCTCAATGGAGATGGATATTCCCCTTCCCCTCGCAGGGCCCGGGAGGTATTTGGGAGAGGGCAGAGCCAGAGGGGAGCTGGGACCTGATAAAGGGATCATTGAGTGGGGAAGGTGAGCACCAGGAGGAGGTTTTGAGCATTAGCTCTGGCCCGGGCCCGAGGGATTTAATCATCCCGGCTCCCAGGAGCTCCGAATCCTGCCCTTGTTCCCTCAGAGCTGGCGTTGGGAAAACAGGAGTGAGGGCAGAGGGAGCCCTGGAGAATGGAAGGGTTTAATACTGGAGCCTGCAAAGGAGAGAGAGAGTGGGATCCAAAGGGAGAGAGAGGGGGATCCAAAGGGAGAGGGGGGGGGGTGGAATCCAAATCCCAGAGGGAGAGAGCGGGGGATCCAAACCCCCAAAGGGAGAGACAGGGGATTGAAATCCCCAAAAGAAAAGAGAGGGGGATTCAAACCCCTGTGGCTCAGCTACAGTGGTGGAGTTGGAAGGAAAGCAAGGGTTGTCCTGTTGGTTCAGGATGATGGGATTCAACCCATGAAACCCTTTTTCCTGGTGGAACTCAACCCTTGAGGCCCTTCCTGCTCTTCTCTACGAGGCACAAGGATGTTCCACCACCTTCCCAAGGGATGAACACAGCAGGAGCATGGGGATGTGCAGGATGAGCTGGGTGAACAGCACCCATGGCTTCTGTCCTCTCCTCATCCCTGTGTGATCCCACTGGTTGGAGCAATGTCAGACCCTGATTTATCCCAGTGCTCCTCCAGCACTTGCACCATCAAACCTCTTGGAGAGTCCTTGTGTGGTCAGAGAGAGACACCAAACAAGGCTCTTTGGGGCTCTGACAAGGTTTTCCCTCTGGTTTTGGGGCAGAGCATGACAGTTCTTTGGGATCTGGGGTGGAATTTACAGCCCTGGTGGAAGTGGTTTGGGATTCACAGCTGGTGATTCCACCAAGAAATCCACACAAGGCAAAGAACCTCTGTGGGAATACCAGACTCTGGTGGGGAAGGTGGAGGGGGAGTTCCCAAGAGGAGTTTAGAAGGTCCTGCATGGAGAAAAAGGAAAGGAAAGGGAAAAAAGGGAAAGGGATGGAATTCTGTGCTTCAGACAGATCCCTGGCTGGATATCCCATGCCAGGCTCCTCCTGTGCCCTTGGATGTGGGTTTGCAAAGGTGCAGGGGATGAGGGAAGAACCAGGGAGAGACTTGGACTGCTGCAGGGTCCAAGTCTCCCCTGTGTTTTGCTGGTTTCAAAGTCCCCTGCACCAGACATCGATGTTTTTATACCTGATGTAGGATTTAAACTTGGCTTTGAGCTGAGGCCCCAAGGGGACTCTCCTTCCTCAAGGTGCTCTTCCCTGGGATGTGCATATTTGTGGAGAGGCTGCTGGTGTGATACAGGAAGGAGGTGATGCCTCCAGCCCCTGCCAGAGACAGACCGCAGGGACTGTCCCCTGTGCTGTCACCTCGAGTCCCGGGGGCACTTCTGGGACCCTCAGCCAGGAGAGACATGGAGGGGCTGGAGCATGTGCAGGGAAGGGAACGGAGCTGGGAAGGGGCTGGAGCAGCAGGAGGGGCTGAGGGAGCTGGGGGGGCTCAGCCTGGAGAAAAGGAGGCTCAGGGGGGACCTTCTGGCTCTGCAAGTCCCTGCCAGGAGGGGGGAGCTGGGGGGAGTCGGGCTCTGCTCTCAGGGAACAGGGACAGGAGGGGAAGAAGGTTCAGGTGGGACATGAGGAGGAATTTCTGCCTGGAAAGGGTGGTGAGGCCTTGGAAGGGGCTGCCCAGGGAGGTTTGGAGTGCCCAGCCCTGGAGGTGCCCATTGCAAGACTGGCCGTGGCACTCAGAGCTCTGGGCTGGGGGACAAGGTGGGCATCGGGCACAGGGTGGGCTCCCTGGGGTGGGAGGGCTTGTCCAGCCTCAGGGACTCTGTGCCAAAACTCTGCTGTCACCCAAAGCACCTGTGAGGGTGACAGGGTGAAATGGAAGCCAGGAGCCCTCAGTTCTGTGTGTGGGACAATCCAAGGCTGCACTTGGACATTTCCTGGAGAAGGATTGAAGTGCAGAGTTTGGAAACACAGAACAGGAGCAAAGTCAGAGCCGTCCGAGCTCTCCTTTACAGACACATGTCCTTGTTCAAAAATAAATCCCAACCCAGAAGAGCAGGAAACATCTGATGGAGCATGAGAGAGCAGAACAATGATGTGAGTCAAGAGTTTCCAGGAGATGTCGGCACTCGAGCTGCAGCCGTGGGCAGAGCACGCAAGGGCTGCCTGAGCTGCTCTCCAGCCCACTTGAGGCAGCTTCCCTTGGGCTGGATCCTTCCCAGGCCCCCATGACATGATCAGACACCACGTTTCCCTTCCCATCTCATCCCATTGGAATGAGGGGATGGGGCAACGGGCATGTGCTTTGTCACCGAGGTTGCTGAGCCCTCCAGAGGAGCTTTGGACATGTGGAGAGGAAAATCTGCCCCAATTCCATTCTTCTGGTTTTATTCAACAACAAAAGGTCTGTTTATCATTAATTAAACAGCCACGAGAAGTATTTCCTCCAGACAGATGATGAGGTTTCAATCAGCCATCAGGTTACAATTAATTAGCATTAATTGCCTGCGTGTTCTGCCCTAATGAGCTTCATGCTGTGCTGGGGGGATTATTGTGAGCCCTGAGCTCAGGTCATGTTTGTGGCAGCACCTCCTGCTCTCCTGCCCTGACACCACCTCGGATTTGGTTGGGCACAAACCAGGGGAAGTTTTGCTGTTCATAACAGTTTTCTGCTTGAGATTTCCTAAAACTGCAACCCTTTTCTACCTCCCCAATTCCCCACAGGCAGTGATGGCTCCCTGGCTGAACAGGGAGCAGGATTTGGCCGTTTCTGGCACAAGTGTGGCCAAGGCAGGGAGATGATGCCATGGGCTGCTGTCTGTGAGCAGCTGCCTCAGCACTGCCCTGGGTTGGGAATCATGGAATGGTTTGGCATGGAGGGATTAAAGCCCACCCAGAGCCACCCCCTGCCATGGGCAGGGACACCTCCCACCAGCCCAGGGTGCTCCAACCCCCATCCAACCTGCCCTTGGACACTGCCAGGGATCCAGGGGCAGCCACAGCTTCTCTGTCCAACCTGGGCCAGGGCTTGCCCACCCTCTCAGCCACCAATTCCTTCCCAGTATCCCCCCCAGCCCTGCCCTCTGGCAGTGGGAAGCCATTCCCTGGGTGCTGTCCCTCCAGGCCTTGTCCCCAGTCCCTGCCCAGCTCTCCTGGAGCCCCTTTAGGCACTGCCAGGGGCTCTCAGGTGTCCCTGGAGCCTTCCCTTCTCCAGGGGAGCCCCCCCAGCTCTCCCAGCCTGGCTCCATCCCAGAGGGGCTCCAGCCCTGCAGCATCTCCGGGGCCTCCTCTGGACTCGCTCCAGCAGCTCCACGTCCTTGTGCTGTTGTTGCCCAGGGCTGGGGCAGCTCTGCAGGGGGGGCTCCCCTGAGGGGGCACAGGGGCACAAGCCCCCCTCTGCCCTGCTGCCCACGCTGGGGGACCAGCCCAGGGCACGGGGGGTTCTGGGATGGGGCATCTCCAGCCTCTCACCCACCAGCACCCGAATGCCTCTCAGCAGGGCTGCTCTCCAGCTGCTCATCCCCAACTCCTGGGAGATCCTGCACCAAAATGGGCACAGGGACAAGATCATGACCCTCACAAGTTCACCACCTCAGCCCCAGCTGACCCCACACCTTCTCTGAGCCGAGGGGAAACGATGGCAAAGACACAAGTGAAGTGTCTGTGTGCAATGTTTGGTGGTGCCCCCATCTCAGCCCTCGCTGGGCAATCCTGCAACTCAGAGCCAAGCCTGGCTTGCTTTCCTAAGTGTGACCAAGCCCCTTTTAGAGGCAGAACCATGAAAAGGAGAAGGGCAACCCATGGCTGTGTCTATTCTGCCTTTGCTGGGTCTGCATTGGTAAATAAAACAGCCAAAGGTGATTCCCTGCCCTCAAAGGCCCTTCAGGAGACTCCCTGCCCCTCATCCTTGCCCTGGAGAGTTCCAGGAGGGCACTTGGAGCCGAAATTCCCTCGGAGTGAGAAGCTGAGCCAAGCAGCGCTCGCTCCCTGGTGGGCTCTGACAGGGAGCAGGGATGAAATACAGCCCAGCCTGTCCCATTCCCTGTCCTCGCTCAAGGAGAGAGCCGAGGCAGCCCCTGGAGCGCCGGGGCCGTAAATCGTGCCTGTAAATCAGAAGCCCCCGGGGGGAGAGGGCACTGTGGCAGGGCCGAGATTACCCCCGTATTTTACGGCTCCCTCTCCTCACTCGCTGCGTGGAGGGAACACTAATTTCCTCCCATGCCCACAAACCCCTGCAGGAGCTCAGGGTGTGGATTCCCGGGGTTGTTTCAGCTGGAAAAGGTCATGGACCCCAACTGTTGAGAGTCTGCTGGTCCACCCAACAGACCTTCAGGCCCGGAAAGCAGGTTTAGCATGAAGGAGCTGGTTTTCTAACAGGGAAGGAGCTGCGGGATGAAGGGAATGTCAGCAGGGATTGTGGGATCACCTGATTTACCACCTGGCTGAGGCCATGGGAAGTCACCTTGTTTCTCCTGGGTTCAGGCCCACCAAGACCACTGTTATCAACACATGGCATCCATTCAAGATTGTTCTTTTCCAGAAGTGGGGAATCCAACACTCCCCCTTGGAATTGAGTCCAAACAACTTTACTCTCTCTGAGACAAGAAAGGCCTTGAATGTCTCTGGTGTGGTTTTTTGCCTTTTGCCATTGCTGACACTTTGATGTCCCTGCTCAGGATGGTCTGTCACCCACCACCCTATTTATTTTCCCATGAGATTCCAGCCTTTTCCTCTCTGACCCGCCTCAGGCAGGCTTCGCCTCTCACAGAGACATCACTTGGAAAAGGGGAATCCCACCTTCACTGAAAGACATTTCCCACTTATCCAACCGATCTCTGAGGTCTGTTGGTCCTTCAGGTGCCCCAAATCCCAGTGTTTGCCTCTCCAGCCCCAAGCTCTGCCCTGAGGCATTACTTGTGGCTGGGGCTGTTAAGGATCCCACGGATCTTTGCTGTGATTGGGTCACAGGAGGAGCTCAGGGTTGAGCTCTGAGTCCTTTCTGGCCCCGAATCCTTCAAAGCTTTGCTGCTTCCTTGGTCTGTCAGTCTCTGGTTGCGGCCCTCCTGCCTGTCTTACATTTATACATGCTGGACTTCGCATCAGAATAGCAATTAAAAGCAATTAATTAACTCAGGTTCCGTATTATTTCCCAATCCTGGTCATTCCTTGACTTTATTTCTTTATTCAAACCTAATCTGCACCTTTTCCAGGGCTGCATAAGGACTTGCAGATCAACATCACAAATGCTGAGCATCATCAGGGCTGGGTCTCTGCAAACTTCCTTGCAAAGCTCCTTCAGCTCCCAAGGATTTTCCAGCAACCCAAGCCCTGTCAGCTCATTCCACGCTGGATCCTACAAGCACTGAATTATTGATCTTTGTAGTCTAATACAGCACAAATTCAGTGCTGAGCCAAACACCTTCAGCCCTCAGAGCCCATCAGGTGGCTGCAAAGCCAAAAGCACCCAAACCCAAAGGACTGATCCACCTTTTGCTCCTGCAGAGACCAAATCACTTCCTGCTTCCCTGTCCCATCCCGAGGAGCTGCCCTGGCTGAAGGAACTTACACTTAGTCAGTTTATTCCAATCTGGGCTATAATGGCCCAGAAGTCACATCCACACTGCCCAGAAAACCTGGATCTGCAACAGCATCAGGCACATCCTGTATTTTCCTGGCAATTCTGTGCTCTGTCCCATGTCCTGCATCCTGAGTCCCATCCCTGGCCCAGCCTGGAGATGCCACCCAAGTGTTGGGTTTGCCCTGGGCTGACTCTGGAAAGAGCTGCATCCGCATTTCCCCCAGTCTGGGCAAACCCTCTTAGGCTGAGCCTAAGCCTTTCAGCAAAGCTCCTTCCCTCACCCCCTGAGGCCAAATGTCCCCCTGCAGCCCTTGGCTCTCACCTTGGCAGAGCTGACCTTGACACCCAACCTGGTCACATTCAGAGATGCCACCAGAGCTTTCTTTCCCCATGGCACAGAATCCCTGTCTCTTTTGGAATCTCTTCTTCTGATCCAAAATTTTCCTCTGGTGTTTTGAAATCTTCCACAGCAAGAGGATTTATGAACTGCAAACCTGTTTTCCCATTGAAACAAGTGGTAAAAGACATTTTGCCATCACTGAATTACCATGGAATCATGGAATGGTCTGGGTGGGAAAGGACCTTAAAGCTCACTCAGTGCCACCCCCTGCCATGGGCAGGGTCACCTTCCCCCAGCCCAGGGTGCTCCAAGCCCCGTCCAACCTGCCCTTGGACACTCCCAGGGATCCAGGGGCAGCCACAGCTTCTCTGGGCAACAATGAGCCCATTCTGATGAGCCAAAGCTCATCCCCAAAGCCCTGCCTTTCCCAAGAAAGTTTGGGAAGCAAAAGGCAGAATCTCTTTAAAGTTCCCACGGCAGGAGCTGCTGAAGGTTGTTTTTCCCTGTTTTCCTGTTCCTTGGGTGAATTTCAATGAGGTGGTGCCCGAAAGCAGGAGCTGCAGCCGCCGTAAATCCCAGCCCAGCCTGTCAGAGCCGTAAAGTATTTTGATGAAATGCCATCAGAGAAATCATATTTATCGGGATGATTTGTTGATCCTGAATATCCAAACAGTTTGGAGAGCAGTAAAGTTCAGGGGATGCAGGGATTTATGGCTCTGCCTTGCTGGGGTTGTTAATAACCTTTCAGGAGAGCCGAGCAGAATGTTCCAGGCACACGGATGGGGAGGGATGAGGAGTTCCAGGGAGGGGAGGGCTGAGGAGTTTCGGAGTTCTGAGAAGAGCAGAGGGGTCCTGGCTGTGTTTGTGGGGTCAGACTCCAGCTCTGTGACATCAGGAATCTCCCTGCGTTTCGGGACTTGCCCATCACAGGACGTAATTTTGGAATATTTTTTCCTGTTCTTTTAGAAATTTCATGTCTTGGGTTGGGCTGCAAAGTTGGGAAATGCAAGCCAGGATTTTTGCATTCCCTGAGAAGATGAAGGGCAGAGTTAGATGGGATCTTGGGAAGGAATTGCTGGCTGGGAGGATGGGCAGGCCCTGGCCCAGGTTGGGCAGAGAAGCTGTGGCTGCCCCTGGATCCCTGGCAGTGTCCAAGGGCAGGCTGGATGGGGCTTGGAGCACCCTGGGCTGGTGGGAGGTGTCCCTCTCTAGAAGTTTGGATGATCTCTGAAGTCCCTTCCCACTCAAACATTCCATGACTCTGTGACTTCATGCCTGTCCTCCATGGTATCATTCAACTTCATTCCCAAAGGAATTCGATCCTTCCAGAACCCTGGATTTTTTGTTGCTCACATGAACACCTTCCCCATGTTGCTCCCAGACCCAGCACCACCCTCAGTCCCAGGAACAAACATTCCCTCTGAGCTGCACTGAATTACTTTGGAATCATGAAATCAGGGAATGGTTTGGCTAGGAAGGACCTTAAGGATCATCTCATTCCAACCTCCTGCCACCAGCAGGGAAATTTCTACTGCAAAGAAGGAATTATATATTATATTTGATAGATAGATAGATACAGATATAGATAGATATAGAGATATAGATATAGATATAGATTAGATATAGATATAGATATAGATACAGATAGATATAGATATATAGATATAGATACAGATAGATA
>VXBX01004086.1:326444-355765 GCA_013400415.1 Scytalopus superciliaris
AGGGAAGCATTGTCAGCTCCATCCACAATT
The DNA here is from genome assembly GCA_013400415.1 of Scytalopus superciliaris. Lineage (NCBI taxonomy): Eukaryota > Metazoa > Chordata > Aves > Passeriformes > Rhinocryptidae > Scytalopus > Scytalopus superciliaris. The sequence continues at coordinate 326,475 of VXBX01004086.1, forward strand.
TCCCTCCTCCATAATATCTCCAAAACACAAGTGTTTGTGTCCCTCCTTTAAACAGCCTTTTCCCCCTGAGGAGCACAAGTGTCCACACTCTGGTGCTTCCAGCAGACACATCCCATCATCCCAGAAGGGCCTCCAGCTGGAACAGAGCTGTTTCTCTGGAGAAGGGCCATGCACTGAACCTGACACAGCACTGGAAAAGTCACCCTTGGGCCTCTTCCAAGAACAACAAACCTTTGCAATGCGGTCTCATAGATCATCACTAATTAAGGGTGGGAACAATCCCAGCGAGCGGCTCTCCAGGGAGGGAGGGAAGGAGGAGGGAGGGAAAACAACTTGGGCCCTCAAAGAAGTGTAAACCCACCTTGTGCTGGCCTTGGAGATCCCACCTGGATTTGGGAGGCTCTGTGTGAGCAGGACACCTGGTCTCCTCACCTGGGATGGTGCATCCCAAAGCCGTCAAGAACATGGAGGGAGATGCTGAGAACAGAGTGTGTGGCATGTCCTGCTTCCTCCCCTCCCATGTTTTGGACCTTGGGCAGCCCATGAATCATTAAGGTTGGGAAAGACCTCAGAGATCATCAAGTCCAACCTTTCAACCAAAGGGACAGGGGGATAGCTCATTCCCACATTGGGATGCTCCTCCTGAATCCCTCACTCCCAGGGGGGACTGCCCCACATGGGACACCAGAGCCACAACGTGTGGGCTGTGAGGACAATGTCACACCTCCAAACTGGCCATTCCTTGTGCAAATCAGTGGGGAAAGCTCACTGAAATGGCTCGTCCCACCCTCTACCCCTGCTCCTTCTCCTTCCCAAGTGCCTTGGGACCTACAGGAAAGCTGTCCTTGGAGTAAGAGTGGGTTGGAGGTGGTTGCTCTCACATCTCCTGTCTCTGTTAATCCACTGGGAATCATTTTGCATCCAGTTCTTAATCTCCAAAGAAGCAAAGGTTGGATTTGGACCATGAACAAGCAGGACACAACTCTGCTAAGGGCTGAACTCCCACCATTCCCAGAAATCCCTTGGACCAGCTCCATATCCATGGACCCAAGTGTTGCTCCAAGGTCCCTCGGCTCAGCAAAGCCCGGCCAGTGGGGACGTTGTTGCTCCGCAGGGTTTTGGTTGGGTTTTTAGAAACTGCTTCAATATTCCACATTCTGGTGCCATTCCAAGGCCAGACATTCCTGCCTGGCTGAGGTGGAACCCTCAGGGCTGTCAGAACCCAATGGTATTGAGGGGAAACGACCCCACGATGCTGAACGTTGTTGACAAGGAGTATTTTTGCTGTTTCCAACCGGAGTTTGTTTGGAAACGCCGTTTCACCAGAAGGTTCAGATTTTCACTTCTGGCTTCCAACCTGGAGTTAAAACAGGAGCTGAAATGTTGGCATTTCCCCCGGGAAGGAAATGTGATTTTCCGAAGAAGCAGTTTGGGTTGGAAGGGGATGTTCCAAGCCGTGTCATTAGAGGTGGCGTGAGAGGAGTGGCTCAAACACACATTTACAGGGGTCAGGTTTCCCCTCCGTCTCTTTTCATGGATACATTTCCCCTTCCAAACGCTCCTTCTTGGTCTGCAGCACCGGAATGTTTGTTTGGAGATGCTCTGATTGCCCTGATGGACTCGACTCCCAGTGATTGTTCTTCAGCTTTCACTGAGCTGAGCAAACCTCAGCTTTTACCTCAAAAATGAGCAATGATTTGTCTGTAAAATGTTTGATTTTTCATTTGCTTGCAAAATACTTCAGTTGATTAAATAACAAGAATTAACCCTTAGAATTATGGAATGTCCTGAGGTGGAAGGAGATCCTGGAGTCCAACCCTCATCCCTGCACAGCCCCATCCCCAAGAGTCACTTCCTGTGCCCCAGAGGATCATCCCAAGGCTCCTGGAGCTCTGGCAGCCTTGGGGCCGTGCCCACTGCCCTGGGGAGCCTGGGCAGTGCCCACCACCCTCTGGGGGAAGAGCCTTTCCCTGAGATGCCCCCTGAGCCTGCCCTGGCACAGCCCCAGCCCTTCCCTGGGTCTGTCCCTGTCACAGGGATCAGAGATGGAGCTGCAGCCCCCAATGAGTCTCCCCTCAGTCTCTGCTCCAGCTGAACAAGCCACGTTCCCTCAGCTGCCCCTCCAGACCCTTCCCTACCCTCACATCCCTCCTTGGGACACTCCAACACCTTTAGACCTTGTGGTGCCCAAACCTGCCCCCAGAACTCAAGGAGGGGCCACCCCAGGACAATCCCAGTCAGTCCCACCCGGGAGCAGAACCCAACACTTGTCCTTGTTAAGCCCCACTCGGTGGTGGCTCCTCCTCGTTAATCTCAGCCACCAGCACCAGGAATATGCTGGTTTTCCCAGTGGGAACAGAAGTTGTGCTGAGGTTACACCACAACCAGCCCCAGGGCTGGGCTGAGCCCACCAGGGCAGCCCCACCAAGTCCAAGCCAGGTCTAAGCCCATCTCTGACAGGCCAAGGAGACGAGCCCAAGCAGGGAAAGGAGATTAAACCCAGCCTGGGCCTGGACTATCCCAGGCTTTGGGAATCAACAGTTGGGGGATTGACTGAGATTAAAGTCCCATCTGGGCTGTCGTGCTTAATAACCAGGATGGGTTTCTCCTCCCTCATTTATCCAAGACCTTTCAAGTTCAGTGTGCTGGGATATGTTCAAATAATTCAAGTTGAGTTATAATTCCTGCTCCGTTTTGTTATGAGAGTTCATGAGGGAAGATTTGGCTGGAAGAGGAAAAACTGTCTCATTTTAAGTATTGAATATTTAAATTCCTTTCCTTTCATCCCTTCTGTCACAGAACTGCAGTTTAACCCAACGAGAATGTCTGGAGATCCAATTTAGATGGATAATCAATATCTGGATGCTTCTTTTAACCTCCTAATGCTTCATTATTGAGCTGGAAACGTCCCTTAGAGGCAGATTTTTTTATCAGAATACTTTTCTTTTTATCTGCCATCAAAAGGGTAGAATTCCTTCATTTCTCATGTCATAAATGTGTGTTTTCCGGGGGGGAACTGACTTTGAAAGGACAGTTTTACATTACACTGATGTAGAGCACAGTCTGCATCCTCTCTCAGGGAGACAGATGGAAGGACGGCATGGAAAACAGGAATTTTATGGATAAATGGCCCTGTCTGTGTGTGCAGCCACAGAGCAGCTGAAGGGTCGGATTCCCAATCCTAAAAACATCTCTTCATGGAGAGGAGACCTTTCAGGAAGGTGAGATGTTCGGAGCAGGGAGACAAGGAGATGGTGGGGTGAGAACATGATATCAAATTCATTATCCCATGAAATCTAAAGGAAAAGAACCCCAGGAGCTGCACTGGAGATGGAATTGTCTGAGCAGGTCCTGCAGCCTCTGATGTTCTTCTCTCCTCTTCATAAAATCGACATGAAACACAGGGCTGGCTCTTTATTAACTCTGTGGGAAAAGCAAAGGCTCTCTGAGGAAACTCCTGAGCCTGGGCTGGGAGTCAGGCCTGGACCTTCAATCCTAATAAACCGAGCCATGACTTCTCCTGGATTGGGGATCAGGAGGAGCCAAAGCCAATTGTCCCCTTCCTGGCTTGGGTTTTAAGTACAGACCCAGCCTTGGGTTCCAAGCGGGTCTTTCATACTTGAATAAAACAGCTCCTAAAGTTAAGCCCGGAACAGCCTCTCCTGGGACGAGCCTTAATTGGCACCTTTGTCTGCTCCCTCCTTTTCCATGGAGAAGCTCCAAATTCATCCCACCTGTTCCTCAGAGGGTTTCTTTGGCGTTGCCTCTGACTTGAGTCGTGCCGGGGTGAGTTTATTCCCAGCCCTGCCACCTTCCCTGAAGTGCCTGCCAAGCTTCCTCGCCTCGGGATAACTCCCTCGCCTCGGGATAACTCCCTGCCGGGCTCTTCCCGCTGCTGCCTCTTCCCAGCAAGGCAAGTGGTTCAAACAGTGCTCAGGGACTGTCTTCACACTGACACATCCCATGGGATTCATCCCTTCACGTGTCCATGTGCTGCTGGCACCTCCTGCCCAAGGGGACTCTTGGTCTGGAGCAAGTCCAAGCCCTGAGGAGAGGCAGGGGTGGAGCATGACCGGGAAAACAAGGAGTCTGAGTCCTCCTGTGCCTGACAGGTTGTTCCTGAGCAGGGTGGTGACTCCATCACTTTATGGGAGGGATGAGGCCACCACCTCTGGAGGAAGAGGAGTTCAGTCCCAAGGACGCAACCCTGGCTAAACAACTTCCCATGGGAATCAAAGGGTTGGAATAATTTTATTTATTAATATCCATACAGCTGTGGGATTGTGGGATAACCAAACCAAACTGACTTTTCCTGGATGTCGGGCTCAGCACTGTCAGGTCTGACCCCAAACCTGCTCTCTGGCCTTCAGGTTGATACCTCCAGCCACCCATTGGACGGAGGGTCAGCCTGGAAAGCATTCCCACAGAGTAAGGGGGCATTAAATCCATAAGAAGGTCTTTCAAAAAGGGCACAAACCCACTGGTTTTGGGGTCAGCGGAGCCGGACCCAGCCGGGTTCACACCCAGTTCAACACATCCCAAAGGAAACTGGTGAGAACCAACCCCCTGACTCAGGCTGAGTGTTGAAATCCCAAATGGACACCATTGTTCTGGAGAGCTGTGGATTTTGTGGCTCCAGCAGCTGACAATTCCCGAGGGCCCCGTTCCTGTTGTCAAATAAACACAAGGGTTTGAAGAGCACTTTGTTTTCGTGGAGGAAAAGGACATCTCAGAGCTCCCCCCGTGCTGTGTCTGCAACAAACTCACGGCTCTGGGGCGGGGAATGCTCTTCCAGAGCACACTTGTGGTGTTGGAAGGGCCAAAATTCACGGACACGGCTCAGCCATGGCATTTCCATGCTATTCCCAGGGGATTAATATGTCTTTTTCCTCCTTTTTTTTTACACGGTTCATCTGCACATGAATCAAAACTTGGGCCAGGATTTTTGGGAGCTTTGCTTTTGTCATCCATCTCCTCTTGTTTGGAGGGCTCCAAGCTCTAAGAAGATGTTCCAGACCTTCCTGTGATCCTTCCCATGGATCCTCTCCCACTGTTTGTGCCTCGGGGGGAAATATTCCCATCTGCCTCCTGATGGTAACGAAGAATATTATGAAGAAGAGATTCCCCCTCCCTCCCTTTCTTTTGATCTAAACAATTTTTCAAAGGAGAGCAGGAAAGTTTTGTGTTTCCCATTGATAAAATAAAAAATCCCAGGCCATAAATCAGCGACCTCCAGTCCCTGAAAAATGTTTTCAGCTGAGTCTCTCCAAATAATTATGACACAATTAATGCATCTTTGTCCTCGTTTCTGGCACTTGGTGTGAAGTGTCCACCAGCTCCTGAGCTCCAAGGGCCGCGCAAACGTGTCCTTAGCAGAGAAATTAAGGAAATGCCCTCAGCAAGGAGGGAAATGAGGGAATGTGAGAAGGGAAGATGAGGCCCAACTGCAGGAACCCAAGTGAATTAATGGCAGGGACAAAGACAGGCCCAAGGATTTCTTAATCCTGTGTCAACACCGAGCACCAGGAGGCGAAGGACACGTTCAGGGAGCTGCCAGCTCCTCCTGAATTTTGCCCTCCTGCCTGGAGGCCTCTGGAAGGAAGTCCTGTGCTAAAAGGGCTCTTTCCTGCAATTCCAGTGGGAACAGAGTGTGTGTTTTAGGAGCAGGAAGAAGAAAAACTCCTGTGCCCCTCTGGATGTCAGCGCTTCGGGGTCAGGGAGCCAAAGTAAACCCTCCTGGGCAACAGAGGGGTCGTTGTTCCCGAGCTCCTGCTGTTTTCCTAAGTGAGGGATGTGTGTTTTGGAGGGAAGGGTTTGACACTTGGTTAATGACATCATACATCAAAGGGAGTTGGGATGTCACCACGCTCCACCTGTCACCAGGTCACCCCCTATTTGTCAAGAGGACAAATCTTGGTTTGCCAGGAGAGAAAACCCCTAAAGAGCTCCGGTTTCCTTTTAATGGGGGGAAAACAGACCTGGAGCTGCTGCTCTGTCATCCCGTGGACACTTCCAGCCCACAGAATCTCCTGGAACTCGCTCAAGACACACAATCACAGCTCACTTTGAGAAGGGATTCTCTGGGAACGTTTAGGGCAGTTCCAGTGGTCTGGCTTTGGAGGAAATGCTGTCTGGGTGCAAAAAAAGGGGCAGAGCACAGACAGAAAGAGCTCCCAAATATTCCTGCCTGGGACACACAGGACTTGCTGCAAACCCACCATCCTGGGAGGGGCAGAGGAGGGGCAGGCACTGAGCTCTGCTCTGTGGGGACCAGGGACAGCACCCAGGGAAGGGCTGGGGCTGTGCCAGGGCAGGCTCAGGGGGCATCTCAGGGAAAGGCTCTTCCCCCAGAGGGTGGTGGGCACTGCCCAGGCTCCCCAGGGCAGTGGGCACGGCCCCAAGGCTGCCAGAGCTCCAGGAGCCTTGGGATGATCCTCTGGGGCACAGGGTGGGATTGTTGGGGTGTCTGTGCAGGCCTGAGGGTTGGACTGGATGGTCCTTGTGGGTCCCTCCCAGCTCAGGATATCCTGGGATTCTGTGACCCCTCATTATAAACCTGGAGGCTCCATCTCCAGAGCACCTGGAGGGGGCTGGTCAGACAGGGGGAAATTCTCCTTTCAGAAGAGAGATGACCCAAAATTCAGGCCCCACAAAAATGGGCTTTCCATGGTCCTTCATACTTGTGCCAGATCCCCTTGAACTCTCAGGGGTGCTGGGACATGGATGTGGTTCCTGCAGGGATGGCACATTCCATGGCACATTCCATGGGACACACCGGCTGCTCCTCACATTGACACATCACTTAGGACATCCACATCTTCTGCAGAATGTGGGAGGAGGGAAGAAGAGATGGGATATTGGGAAGGAATTGGTGGCTGGGAGGGTGGGCAGGCCCTGGCCCAGGTTGGGCAGAGAAGCTGTGGCTGCCCCTGGATCCCTGGGAGCGTCCAAGGGCAGGTTGGATGGTGCTTGGAGCGCCCTGGGCTGGTGGGAGGTGTCCCTGCCATGGCAGGGGGTGGCACTGGGTGGGCTTTGAGGTCCCTTCCAACCCATTCCCTGATTCCCCAAATCAAAGCAGAGGGGATGGTGCTGGAATCACAACCTTCTGCTCCCCTTGTGCAGCTGCATCTTCTCGCCCCCCAAACAATTCCCTTCACTCCCACAGGGAATGTTGTGACCTATTCCCAGGTGCCAGCCAAGGCAGGCAGAGCAGGACCCGGCTCCTCATTCCCTGCACATGGAATGGAAGGGGCTCTGCCCTGTGTGGCCCACAGAAGAGTGGAAGTCCCAGCCCTTCCCACTGACCAGAGACAGACCCAAGGAGGTTGATTTAGACTAAAAGCCTGCCTGAAATGAGATTAATTAATACCCATCTTTGTTAAACTTGGCTAAAACTTCACCCACCATTTCCAGCTCAGGAAAAGCAGCAACAAGTTAATTATTTTCAGCATGTCTGTTGGAATTTCTTCGGAAGAAAATGTCCCTTTTGAAGCAGAATTGATACAAGGGACCATTCCAGGAAAAAAGGCAATCCCAGGGGGATTGAGAAGTGTCCGAAATCCCATCAGGATCATGAGATCAGTAGGAAAGCCAGGAAAAAACATGATAGCGGGATTTTTGAGGGGCAGGGAGTGCAACTTGAAAGAGTAGGAAAGTAGCCAAGCAACACAGAAGAGCAGTGATAGCTCAGAAGTGTCTCCAGAAAGGGATGTTTGGGGCAGAATCCAAGGAGAATGTGAGCAAATCCCATAAAACTAGAAAAGGGGATTTCACATCTGAGGCCTTGATGGGACAAAGACCCAAAACATGACGTGTCCTGGGCCTGCTGTGGGGATGGGACCTTCCAGAGGAGAAGAACTGCAAAGCCTTCAAAACAAACCCAAACTGTGGGGTGAAGAATAGAGATGGAGCTGCCAAGGGATGCTCAGGGAATGGGAAGGAGCAAAGTCACAAGGCAAAGTCACAGGTTGGGCAGAGAAGCTGTGGCTGCCCCTGGATCCCTGGGAGTGTCCAAGGACATGTTGGACAGGGCTTGGAGCACCCTGGGCTGGAGGAAGGTGTCCCTGCCCATGGCAGGGGGTGGGATGGGATGGATTTGAAACTCCCTTCCAACCCAAACTGTTCCACAGTTCCATGAAATGTGAATACAGAGGAATTCAGCTTCTTCCTGAGCAGCAGGAAACTCCCAGAGGAGGGAAATCACCCACCTTGGCCACCAAACACCACCAATCCTACCCCAGCACAACAAAGGTGACACTGAAGGAGGCAGAGCTGGCCCCAAATCCCCAGCTCTGCTCTCTCCCGTCCTGAGGGGTCACCCTTTGGGGAGAATCAGCCGGGAAAACACAAAGAGCATCTCCCCAGCAATTCCTCTCTTCCTTGGGGCCAAAACATAAAGCCGTGGGAGGAGCCAGAGGAATGCAGAGGGTTATCTCTCCCTGCAGCATGGAGAAATCCATTATCAGAAAAGCGGGAATCAGCCCAGATGACACGGCCGGGATTTGGGGGCTTTTTAACTTTTATCCCCTTTTTTGTAAAGAAACAACAAAGTCACAACGATCCGCAGGAAACCACAAAGTTCCGCTGGCGCTCGGAGCAGCCCGGAGGGGGGGCCATCCCAGAGCTCTGCAAGGATCAGCTGTGCTGGAAGGGCACACAATCCAAGGAATGTGCTGCCAGAAATTCTAAGAAAGAGTCGGCAGGCACGGGATGAGCTGCTGAAGGATGGGAGGAAGAGACTTTGATCAGCTGGAGGAGGTGGAAGCAACACTTTGGATTGTTCTGTCCCAGTACCCAGGATGGGAAAGGAGACTTTCCTTGCTCTGGAGCCAGGCTGGGAGAGCTGGGGGGGCTCCCCTGGAGAAGGGAAGGCTCCAGGGACACCTGAGAGCCCCTGGCAGTGCCTAAAGGGGCTCCAGGAGAGCTGGGCAGGGACTGGGGACAAGGCCTGGAGGGACAGCACCCAGGGAATGGCTTCCCACTGCCAGAGGGCAGGGCTGGGGGGGATATTGGGAAGGAATTGGTGGCTGGGAGGGTGGGCAGGGGCTGGAATAAATTTCCCAGAGAAGCTCTGGCTGCCCCTGGATCCTTGAAAGTGTCCCGGGCCAGGTTGGAGCAGCCTGGGCTGGCAGAAGGTGCCCATGGCAGGTTGGACCAAATGATCTTTAAGGTCCATTCCATTCCAAAGCATTCCATGATTCTTTTCTTGCCTTTTATATATCCCATTGTATACCATGAGGTCTTGTTGGAGACAGACCATCTGGAATGGGTGCCTTCACCTCCTGCCCCTTCTCTCCAGAGCCAAGGTCAGAGAATCTTAGAATAGAATAGCTTGAGCTGGGAAGGACATCAAAGCCCACCCAGTGCCACCCCTGCCATGGGTAGGGACACCTCCCACCAGCCCAGGGTGCTCCAAGCCCCGTCCAACCTGCCCTTGGACACTGCCAGGGATCCAGGGGCAGCCACAGCTTCTCTGCCCAACCTGGGCCAGGGCCTTGTGCCACCCCTTGGCCAGAGGTTGCTGAAGGGGAGAAGCTGCACAGAGACCTTGGGGAGACACAAAGACCACTGAGAGGAGAATCCCCCTCCCCAGGAGGGAACACAAGAGCCCCTCCTGCCACTCCAGGCTGCCACCAGCTCATTCCAGGATGGTGTTCCCATCCCTTTTCCCTCTGTTCCATCCCTGCCAGACGTGGCTGTGGAACCCAAGGCGTGAGGGCTGAGAGGGCTGGAAGGACAGAGCCTGTTTCTGGGGCCAGTCCTGATCCTGCCACTTCAACACACATTCCTGGGAAGTGAATAATCCCTGGCACGGCTCAGGAATAGCTCTGTGGCTCCAACCATAATTACAGGGCCACGGGGCAGGAACCTGGGCTGGGGAAGGACAGGGACAGAGAGGAGACTGGGAGGATACAAAGCTTGGGGTGTAAAACATATAAAATATAGTGGTCTAATATAAATAAATATAGGGGCTTACATATGTGTAAAATAGAGTGGTTTAGTGCTAAACATATGAGGATAAAGCCTGGCAATGCTGCAAGAAATCCTGGTCTTTTGGGGCTGGAAAGGGACAGAGAGAGGCTGGGTGTTTTAATCTTGCTCTCAGGAGGACAACCTGTTTCCCTTCCCACAGAAAATGTTGGATCTTCTTCACCTCTGCGTGCCCAGATGGCTCAGGGACACTTGGAGGAATCAGGGGCATCTCCTGAGAGCCCCAGAGTGGGAAGGATGGAAGGAGATGTCAGAACATCTGCCCAATCTCCTGCCCCTGGCAGCTGGAAAATCCTTTTATTCCTGCTGGAAATCCCTGGGGTTTGAGGATGGAGAGAGATGAGGAGCATCAGCCCTTGGTGCTGATCCCAAATTCCATGGTTCTCTCACTTCTGCATTCCCATGGAGAGGAAACACAGCCTCGAACCAGCACCACCACCTGTGGAATGGGATCAGGTCCCACAGGGTCAGAGAGTGGGAGAAGGGGATATAATGTGACTTTTCCCCTTGCATGGATATAATTCCACCCTTCCCTGCCCTTAAAATCAGCCAGGAATTGCAGAGTTGATGGCAGAGAGATGTCCAACGTCACCCCTCTTCTCCAAGGCACCATAATCCGGAGATCAGGAGGAAAGACTGGTAGTTCCCAACAGAAATCAAGGCACAGTTCCCAGGGTTCAGTTAAGTTTGACTGAATGTGGGATTTTCAGGATGGGGTGGGATCAATCCCATTAATCCTTGCTGTCAAACAGCAGGGGTTGGTCTGACCTGACCACCCAGACCCCTCTGCCAGCATGGGATAATCCATTTCTCCTTTAAGATCTTTGAGGCCCCTTCCCACCTAACCCATTCCACAGCTCTGCGACCCTCCCCTGGGAAGGGTGAAGGGACAATTCCCAACCTTTCTGATGCCATAACGTGGCTGTTTTACCTCCCGTTTTCCACTGCAAAACACTTTGATTGAAACACTCGGCAGGAGAACAACAAGTTCTCAGGGTTTCCCAAAGCCAGAGGGCTTGGCTGGTCCAAGGAGTTGAGTCAACACTTGACCAGCCCCGGGGTTATTAAAGGAAAAGCCTTTTCTCCTCCGCTCCGCTCCCGGTGTGGTTGTGCCGCGGGATGAAATCCCTGCTCCCGCCCTGCTCCCTCATCCAGAGGCATCCTGGGGCCGTGTGTGGGCACACGTAGGCTGCTGGCACGGCCACCTCCTGCCGGCCCAGCCACCTCCTGCCAGCCTGTCCAGCTCTGGCACTGCCACCTCTTGGCAAAGCCCCCGAGATGTGGCTCCCACCGGATCCGCCCGGAGCAAACACTGTTCCAAGGCCAAAGGAAAACTGGAAGGGCAGGCATTGCAGCCAACCAGTGTCCCCCAAGAGGGGCCCCAACGACCCCAAGTGAAGCCACAATTCACCCTGGTGTTTCCCTGGCCATGCTCCGTGTCCCCCTAGGCATGGAAGCAGGAATCCCTGCTCTGGGTAACTCCTGGGATTGTGTTGTCCCCAGGGAATGGGTTTGTGTTTGGTTGGACTCTTGTCCAGAGCCGCACAAACACCCAGGGCTGGATTTCAGGCTGCCCTCAGGGCCTTTGTGCTGTGGGAGGGGAAACACGGACATAGCTCAGCCCCGGAGTGGGAGGAGGGACCAAGAAAGGGACTGCTGCTCTTCTTTGCCTTCCAATCTGGGACCATCCTTCTTTCCAGGCTCCTCCTGGATGTGTCTCCTCTCTTCCCTGCCTCTGGATCAGCTTCAGAGTTGCTGGATGCTGTGTCCAAGTGTCCCACCTACAGAGGGAATCCCATGCTCTGCCCAGCATCCATGGACAGCAGCATCCCAGGGAAGAGCCTTTTCTCCAGTGCCCAGCCCAGAAACAGCCCCCGGGTTGGGCTGGTTCCCATTAAATGGGATTTTGTCCCTATTGATTTCCTTGATTCCTTATTTTTAAGATGATTATTTTTCTTTTCCTGCTGCCAAGGCCACCGGGTGATCATGGAATGGTTTGGTTTAGGAGGGAACTTCAAGTCCATCTCAGTCCCATCCCCTGCCATGGGCAGGGACACCTTCCACTCTCCCAGGTTGCTCCAAGCCCCATCCAATCTGGCCTTGGACACTTCAGCTGGACACCCTTCATTCCAGGTGGGAAGCGTCATGGCCAGGCACACATGGCCTGCATATTCCCACCTCAGCATCCAAGTGTCCAGTATGATCCAATGGATCTAAATGGATCTCTGCCCAGAGAGAACTTCTGGACTCCCTGGAAGTGTCCAGGCCCAGGCTGGATGGGGCTTGGAGCACCCTGGGCTGGTGGGAGGTGTCCCTGCCCATGGCAGGGGGTGGCACTGGATGGGCTTTAAGGTCCCTTCCAACCCAAACCATTCCATGATTCCATGACCATCACCAGTAAGTCCCATCTGAGGGCTTGTCCAGCAGCTGGAGAGCAGCAGAAAAGAGGGATCACTCGGAAACTTCCCAGGAGAGAGGTGGGAGCTGCAGGGAGTCCCCAGGGCAGGAGGGGGGAGAGGGAAGGTGATTCCTGCCCCAAGTGATCCCCCCAGGCTGGCCCCAGAGTGGGACAAGCTCTTGGATGGAGGTGGGCCAGCCACTCGCAAGATGCCATGAAAACATCCTTTCCTGGCCGGAATTCCAGTGTTTCCAGCCAGAACAGGGAAGTGCAGGGATGTGAGAAACAGCGGAGGGAGAGGAGAGGAGAGAAGCAGCAAATATCCCAGGGCACCAACAGGTCAGCGCAGGACAAGACGTGGGCAGGAGCACGAGGCCACCTCAGGCCATCCCCACCGCCCTCCGGCACATCCCCAAGGACCAGTGGGGACGTGCAGATCCCAGCAAGGCTTGGATGGAGGTGGTTTTGGCCAGAGGTTGGAGCTGTGGGAGCTCTCAGGAGCCTTCCTCCCTCCCCGCTCCAACGTTCCCAGTCTCATCCTCACATCCCGATGCCCACGGAGGTGCCACCCAAACCACAGCCCGGTCTGAGGTGCCAACACGTCCCTCAGAGCAGCATCCGGCTCGTGGAAAGCTCTGTAAACAGAAATGTTCCTACTGAAATTGCCTTTGGATGGAAAAGGACTGGGAGAGGAGAGGAGAAGGGACAGGAAGGCCACGCTGGGCTCTTTGGGGAGTGGCTGGTGGCTTCTGGCAGGAGACATTTGTCAGGAGGGTTTCAGGTCTTCATCCCACTTGTATCCAGCACTGCCAGACCTTTTCAGCCCACTTCCAGATCTCTTTATCCACTGCACCACAGTCATGGCAAGGAACAGTCCACACCTCACCCTGGGATGTGTCTCCTGGAGTTGTTCCATCCTTGGGGCTGCTCAGCAACGTCCAGCAACCAGGATGAATCATGGAATGGTTTGGGTGGGAGGGGAGATCATCTCATCCCACCCCCTGCCATGGGCAGGGACACCTCCCACCAGCCCAGGGTGCTCCAAGCCCTGTCCAACCTGCCCTTGGGCACTGCCAGGGATCCAGGGGCAGCCACAGCTTCTCTGCCCAACCTGGGCCAGGGCCTGCCCACCCTCCCAGCCACCAATTCCTTCCCAAAATTCCACATAATCTTCCCTCATTCACCTTAAGCCCCTTCCCCTTTGTCCTGTTGCTCCAGGCCCTTGTCCAAAGTCCCTTTCCAAGTCAAGAAGCACTTGTAGATCATGGATACACAAGGGATGGTGGTTCAGTCAGAAGCCAAAATGATCCTGCTCACCTTGGCACTGTTTGGTCCGGAGGTGTTGCAGACCCCTCCCAAATCTGGTTCCTCAGTTGGGTAAAAGATGTCCCAGAAGCTCCACTGTCTCCAAGTTCCTCTGGTGTTCTGTGACACATCAAAGAGTCAGAGAAGACACACAGGAGGCCCTGGAGATGCTGCAGGGCTGGAGCCCCTCTGGGATGGAGCCAGGCTGGGAGAGCTGGGGGGGCTCCCCTGGAGAAGGGAAGGCTCCAGGGACACCTGAGAGCCCCTGGCAGTGCCTAAAGGGGCTCCAGGAGAGCTGGGCAGGGACTGGGGACAAGGCCTGGAGGGACAGGGCACAGGGAATGGCTTCCCACTGCCAGAGGGCAGGGCTGGGGGGGATCTTGGGAAGGAATTGGTGGCTGGGAGGGTGGGCAGGCCCTGGCCCAGGTTGGGCAGAGAAGCTGTGGCTGCCCCTGGATCCCTGTCAGTGTCCAAGGGCAGGTTGGATGGGGCTTGGAGCACCCTGGGATAGTGGAAGTTGTCCATGCCCTTGGCAGGGGGTGGCACTGGGTGGGCTTTAAGGTCCCTTCCATCCCCAACCATTCTATGGTTCTGTGCCCACCTCCAAGAAGAAATAAGGGATGAACCTTCAAATGACACCCCTGAGGGAACACAGAGGTGGCATCTCTACCTGGGAATGTTCATCGCTAAAATGTTTGGTTTGGGATTGGGTTCTTTGCCTGGATCAAGCCGTAGGTTTTCGTGGAAACGGCCCAAGCAGAGGTGCAAACATGATGGATCTGTTTTTCCTCGAAATGTTCAGTGGCTCCTGTGATCCCTTTGCTGCCAGAAGTCTAATCCTGGGCCCAAAATCCATGTTTCTCACTCTCCAAACACTCCCAGCTCAAGGCTCTTAAAAGGAGCAAAGCCCTTCCAGTGGCAGCCCCGCCGAGCTCCAAGGAAGCTGTGAGTTTGGCACTGAGGGCAAGAAATGAACTTGCTCCCAGTAAATCTCTCCATTAAGCCCTTCCCATGATGTCCAGACCCCTCAGCAAATCCAGGAATTAATCCTCTTGGAGGTCTCTCTCCAACAAGTCTCAACACGGGCCAGAACATGGGGAGGGGAAATCACAATTCCTTGTGTTTGTAACTCACGATCCTGCTTTGGGAAGGTTCTGCTGCGGAAGGGAAGGAATTTTCCCAGCACTTCTGCCTGTGTAAAACACCTCTGGAGGCTCCATCCCTGAAAACACGGATACAGCATTGCTGGGAGCTGAGGCAAAGCTTCAGATCCCAAAGGATTTGCGACAGAAGGTTTAGTGTCCTGACAGAGATCATAACGGGAAGGATGTGAAGGAGCAGGAGCTTCATTGTGACTGGTGGGAACTGTGTGTCCTGGCTGTTGGAATGTCAGTCCCTCCCATGGCTGAACAGCTTACCTGGGATCATGGAATGGTTTAAGTTAGAAGGGAATATGAAGGTCATCCAGTGCCACCCCCTGGGCAGGACACCTCCCACCAGCCCAGGGTGCTCCAAGCCCCGTCCAGCCTGGCCTTGGACACTGCCAGGGATCCAGGGGCAGCCACAGCTTCCCTGGAAATTCCATCCCAGCCTCTCACCAGCCTCACAGGGAAGAATTTCTCCCCAATACCCATTCAAATCTCCATTGTTCCAGTGGGAAGCCATTCCCTGTGTGCTGTCCCTCCAGGCCTTGTCCCCAGTCCCTGCCCAGCTCTCCTGGAGCCCCTTTAGGCACTGCCAGGGGCTCTCAGGTGTCCCTGGAGCCTTCCCTTCTCCAGGGGAGCCCCTCCAGCTCTCCCAGCCTGGCCCCAGAGCAGAGAGGCTCCAGCCCTGCAGCATCTCTGGACTCTTTCCAACAGACATCAGTCAAATCATCCCGACTTCCTTTAAAAGCTTAATTTCCATAAAAACCCCACTGGGATAGGTCAGACAGGTGGGGCAACCTGAGGGTCCCTGTAAGAGCAGGGGAACCCCAAGCAGTTTGTTTAGTCAGAAATCCCACCTTCCCTATCAACCGAAAAGCAACTTCCAAACCTCCTTCCTTGGCTGGGAAAATCCAGGCGAGAGGAATCACGGGCAGTTGCAAAAAGGAATTCCTGAGGAACAGAAGGAAGAGGGGATTGATGCAGCTCCCAGGAAAACAGGGATCCCACAGTTTCCAGTCCCACAGGCTGCAGGGGAAATGTCCTTTCCCCCATACTACGCTCACCAGAATCTGATTTGGGGTCCGGCTGTGGCCGAACAAGCACAGTCTGAAGGTGATGAATTGCCCTCCTCCAGCTCCTGTGGTTCTGGTGGCCTTTTGGGGACCCCCAGCAGGACCCTCAATCTGTCTCCCTTCCAAATTCTGATCACATGGAATCTTGCAGGACACATTCCCTGCCTCACCTGGGGTGTTCATAAGTGGGATTTATCACCTGAGGTTTGGCTCCTTTGGGATTTTTTCCCTAAAAGGGGCCAAGCTTTCCCAGCTTTGACCCCTCTGTCCCAAATCCACGGTGATCAAAGTTGTCCATGAGTATCCAAATACAGCAAAAATAGACATGGACATGAGGCCTGGCCACCTCAGCTGGATTGCTTGGGAAAGTCCAGCCTAAAACTCAAAGTGCTTCCAATCCCCTGGAAATGGAGCAGCAGAACACCAGTTATCTGGGATCTGGAGCCATGGGATAGCCCAGGAGACGATGGATTTGCCTCTGGAGCATGTCTAGCCCATAGTGCTGCTCAGCAGAGGAGTCACAGCTGTATTTGAAGCGTTGGGGACTTTACAGCTCCTGGTTTTAACCAAATTCCCTCCCTCTGGGCCTGAATTCAAGGAGTGGAAACACACAGTGGCTCCATCAGGAATGCAGGAGCCTCTGGAGGTCTCCTGGTGACAGCCTGAGGCTCTGGATCCCCTGGGACAGAGCTCAGCCACCTCGGCCTCCTTGGAATTCCCAGGGTCAGGGCTCAGAAGCACTTCTGGGCATGATTTTTTCCCCTTTTCTTCCCTGACTCCAGGGAAATTTGTGCCTCAGCCAAGTCATCTCAGAGAGCAGGAGTGGCAGGGGCAGGAAAAAGGCGGATTTGGCACCGTGATCCCGAGACTGCTCATTAGGCTGGGAGCAGACACTGGAGAACGTTCATGGAGACTCAACACATCATGCCATTTCCTCTTTCTCCCCTTGAATCCACGGAGAAACACTGAGAATCCATAAAGCTGACAGGGAAAAGGTCTCCTTTCAAGGACACTTTTCCCCTCCCTGCCTTGGTACATCCAGAACTCTCAGTCTCCCCTAATTAGCCCTGATTTAAGTTGGCCTGACACACCCTGGGCTGTAAAACACAACCCTCAGGAGGGGGAACAGCAGCTCCTTTCTGACAAGAACCTGGAAAGGAGAAGAAGTTGTGTCAAGTTCTGGAATAAATCCGTCCCAAACTGTACTTCTCAGAATGGAAAATCCTGGGAAATGAAAGAACAAAACACTGTTTGGACCTACACCCAGAAGCTTAGGAGGTTTGCAGCAGGATGGAGCCGAGTGCTGTGGGATCCTGGGAAAAGTCACCCACCTGGCAAGGCAGGATTTGTCAGGAAGAACAGCCTGGAAGGGGGAAAAGCCCCACCGGCAGGAGCTCAATGGCAGGAAATCCCAATGGGTGTCCACAGGGAAGTTAAAGGAGTCCCATCTTCCAGATGAGACACATGCTCTGCTTCCACTTCAGACAGCTCCAAACTCATGGAATCTCCATGGAATTCCTTCCACTCTACCTTTCCTTAAGGTCTGCCCACAGGGAAAGTCACTGTTCCCTCTGAGCTGGGCACTGTGAGGCCACACATGGAGTGCTGAGTCCAGTTCTGGGTCCTGCAAGAAGGGCACGGAGGGGCCGGAGTGTGTGCAGGGAAGGGAATGGAGCTGGGAAGGGGCTGGAGCAGCAGGAGGGGCTGAGGGAGCTGGGGGGGCTCAGCCTGGAGAAAAGGAGGCTCAGGGGGGACCTTCTGGCTCTGCAAGTCCCTGATGGATCCAGGGGTGGGTTGGGATCTGCTCCCAGGGAACAGGGACAGGAGGGGAGGAAGGTTCAGATTGGACACGGGGAGGAATTTCCCAATGGAAAGGGTGGTCAGGCATTGGAAGGGGCTGCCCAGGGAGGTTTGGAGTGCCCAGCCCTGGAGGTGCCCAAGGCAGGACTGGCTGTGGCACTCAGAGCTCTGGGCTGGGGGACAAGGTGGGCATCGGGCACAGGGTGGGCTCCCTGGGCTGGGAGGGCTTTTCCAGCCTCAGGAATTTTCTGTGGTGCTACTTGAAGGGTTTGGGACACCAGGGGATTAGTCTACAAACATCCCTTCCCTGTGATGGGAATACTCAGGGACCATCATCTCCAAGGAGGACATGATGAGGGTGGGGTTGGGCTCCCACGTGGATCCCTGGAAGTGTTTTGGCTTTGGCTCATTAGCTTTGCATTCATGAGCTTCCAAGTCCTCCTGCCCACCTCTTCCTCCAGGGACAGCCCCACCCTGGCCGTGGCTTCTCCTGCCACCTGGCCCAGCAAGTGACAGAGTAAGTGAGAATCCAGGAGGGAGGACACGCTGGAGCCAAAGGGATCTCCCTTAATCCGAGTGGGCATCGCTGACTGCAGGGCCTGGGAGGGAATGCTGAGAGCGGCCAAGGGGGACGTGCCTGGGACACTTCCTGACCCAGCCCAAGGGCTGTCAGATCCAGGGAAAGGTGGGATAAAGCGTCTGTTTGGGAAGAGAGCTCAGGACTAACAGTGTTTGAGTGGGATGTGCCTTGAGGTGCTGCTGGGGGGATACTCCATGTCCCCACCCTACGGCACTGGTGCTGTTCCAATATACCATAGAATTCTGGAATGCTTTGGGTGGGAAAGGACAAAGCCCATCTCATCTCACCCCTTGCCACAGGCAGGGACACCTTCCACTATTCCAGGCTGCTCCAAGCCCTGTCCAACCTGCCCTTGGACACTTCCAGGGATCCAGGGGCAGCCACAGCTTCTCTGCCCAACCTGGGCCAGGGCCTGCCCCCCCTCCCAGCCACCAAGTCCTTCCCAAGACCCCCCCCAGCCCTGCCCTCTGGCAGTGGGAAGCCATTCCCTGGGTGCTGTCCCTCCAGGCCTTGTCCCCAGTCCCTGCCCAGCTCTCCTGGAGCCCCTTTAGGCACTGCCAGGGGCTCTCAGGTGTCCCTGGAGCCTTCCCTTCTCCAGGGGAGCCCCCCCAGCTCTCCCAGCCTGGCTCCAAAGCAGAGGGGCTCCAGAATCCTGGAATGGTTTGGATTGGGAGGGACAAAGACCATCTCACTCCACCCTCTGCCATGGGCAGGGACACCTTCCTCTATCCCAGGGTGCTTCAAGCCCCATTCAACCTGGCCTTGGACACTTCCAGGGATGGGGAACCATCTGGGCAACCCCTGTCATGACCACTGTCCCCATTTTGATGGGGTGGGGTTGCTTGTCCAGCACAAAGAGGAGCTGAAACGCCCATTTCCTTTGCCATTGCCCACCAGCAGCAACTCCAGGGAATCTCTGCAGGGCTGCTCCTCCACCTGGGAGTGGGGAGCACCACAACTTCAGCCCTTAATGGGGTCAGTGTCACTTCCCTGCCTGGGAATCTTCAGTTTTCGTTTAAGATCCGACACTGGAAACAGGTGAGGACCCCCCAGACCTGTCGGTTCCCCCCAAACTAAGGGAGCTGAACCTTCGCCAGGATTATTTCAGTTGGTCTGGAACACATTAAGCCAACCTCCCCCCTCCCAGTCCGAGTCCATCAATGGCTTTGTTGCGTTTCTGGACCTCCCCCAAGCACCAGTTCAGTGGAAGGATCGTTTACTCCAAAGCATCCCTGGTTTTGATTTTGTGGGGAATGGATTGACTGCTATTTACCCAAAGCTGCCCATTTCTCCCCGTCCTGCTTTTCCACAGGCCCAGTGGCTCTGCTGGAGTAACCATCCCTGTTCCTGCCCTTTGGATCTTCAGCCAGAGCCAGGAAACACCAAAGCAGCCACAAATCAGGGTGGGGGAGGGAGGGAAGGGGAGGACCAAGGGAGAGAAGTGAACCACAAATGTTCGTGGGATGAGCTCATTTGATGGGTCTGTAATCCCCGTGCCAGTCCCTCAGTCATCCTGAGGGGCTGAAATCCATCAACAGCTCTGCTTGGAATCTGGCAGAGAAGGGAGGAGACCCAGAAGGAGTGGGAGAAAGACACTTTTCATGCACTTGGGCTTGGAGAAACTTCAAAGGCTCAAAGCACCATCTGAGAGTGTCTCCATCAATGGTCTGTGAGCCTCTTCTGACATCACCAGCAGTCTCCAAGAAAAGGTGACTCCTCCTTACTCAGCATGCCAGGATTATTTTAAACACATTTTTCCCACGGACAAGGTGGGTTTAATACTTTTGTAGCTCCTTGGATTGGGTGATTTCCAGGTGTCCCGTGCTCAAGTCTAAAGCCAGTGTCCACTCGGGGCTCCCCCAGGGTTGAGGTGCCTCAGAACAAAGGGCTCTGCTCACACCCAGAGCCCCATCTGGGAGGAAGAGGCACAAAAAGAGAAGGAACCCTCTCTGAGCTCTGCAGGGAGCACGGGGGGAGCCAGAGGGGATGGGCTGGAGAAATCCCACGTGGAATGGTGTGAGGCACTGATGCATCAAGAGTCAGCCTGGGCCAAAATCCAGCTCTCCAGCCCAAACTCAGCTCCCCCTTCGGGAGCCAGAAATTCAGAGCAATTCCATCAACTTCCCACTTCGATCAGACAGATTGATCCCAGTTTGACCTTGCAAACTGTAACTGGAGGAGCTCAGTAACAGAATCATGGAATGGTTTGGGTGGGAAAGGACCTTAAAGACCTTCTAGTTCCAACCCCCTGCCATGGGCAGGGACACCTCCCACCAGCCCAGGTTTTTCCAACGTGGCCTTGGACACTCCCAGGGATCCAGGGGCAGCCACAGCTTCTCTGCCCAACCTGTGCCAGGGCCTGCCCACCCTCCCAGGGAATGATATCCCAGGATCCCTGAGGCTGGAAAAGCCCTCCCAGCCCAGGGAGCCCACCCTGTGCCCGATGCCCACCTTGTCCCCCAGCCCAGAGCTCTGAGTGCCACGGCCAGGCCTGCCTTGGGCACCTCCAGGGCTGGGCACTCCAAACCTCCCTGGGTAGCCCCTTCCAATGTCTGACCACCCTTTCCATTGGGAAATTCCTCCTGCTGTCCACTGTCACCCAGCAGAGTTTGCTGAGGCTCTTCTCCAGCTCAGCATGATGGAAAAAAGCCTCCAAAGGGGCACCTCAGCTCTGTGTCTTTTCTGTTTCCTGTGGAATTCCTGGGTCTCCATTCTTCCCTTTCCACCCAAGCAAACAAAAACAGAGGGAAAAGGGGAAGGGAGAAAGGGAAGAGGGAAATGGTTCTTACAATCCAGCAGGAAAATGGCAGAGCCCAGCATTGATTTCTCACAGTTGCTGCTCCAAGGCCAGGACTCCAAGTTCACTGGGAGGCCACTGGCACCAACCCCAGGCTGCACTTCACGTGTTCCATCCCGGAATTCCCTGGGAACGCCCGCCAGCTCCGACGGGTCTCGCTGATAAGTTGGAGCTGCTTCAGCAGATAATGGGAAAAACGTGTCCCGAATCCGCTGCACCTGCCGGGTTCCTCCAGGAAAGGGATGCACACGGAGGGGTGTGAATAATTCTGGGATCGAATTCCCCATCCCAGAACTCTGGCCTGGCATCCCTGCCCTTCCAGGAGACAACGAGGGGCTCAGGTATTCCCCCAACCCTGGGGTAAAGAGATGCTTTCCTCTGGAATGTGGGAGGAGATGAGATGAGATGACAGTTGTGGGGTTTTCCCTCTCCAGTGGATGGTGCTGAAATCAAAGGTTTGTCTCTCCATCACACTCAGAGCCCAAAAATATGCCTGTTTAGCATCAGGGATATCCCAAATAATTGCACCTAGAAAAGGGGAAAAGGCACTAATGAGAGGGATTTCCAGTGGCCTGGTCTGGGATGCAGGAACTCCCTTGTTCAAACATTAAAGGGGGATCACAAATGAGAGCACAACCTCAGCCATGGGATCATCCCTTTTTCCTGGATTCCTGGCTCTGAAAGTTGCAGCTGATGTGGGTCCTACAACCCACTGCTCCTGAGGGCCATCCCAACCCAACCCTTTCCACTGGTGGCCCAAATGATCTCCTCCTACTAACCCACCATTCCAACCTCAGTAATCCACACTCCCACCCCAGCAGTGACACCTTCACACTTAAACCACCACCATGTCCCACCTCACCTGGCACCTCCCATGCAGCCCCTCTCAGGCCCCAGAACAGGTGATCCAGTGCAGGATGCTGGACTTGGAATGTTCCTCCTCAAAGAGCCTCCCCGGCTCTTTGGTCTGTTGCTGCTTCTCTTCACCCTCTCCGACTGTCCGTGTGTTTCTGGGCACGTGCTGGGCAGAAGGAAACACAGCAAGGAAAATATCCCGCCTGTTCTAGGCCGTTCCAAAGTGCCCAACCTTTCCCAAAGGTGCCAAACCCTCCCCAGGGGGACAAGAACCAGATGCCCATGGAATAGATAAAGCACTTGAACTTCTTGAGTCCCTTTTTTCCCCCCTTCTCTCATTTCCACCTGAAATAATCCCACCGAGTTCCAAACCCGCATTTTTCCCTGGATGGATTTAACTCTCTCCAGAATTATTACCCAGCCCTCTCCTTCTGAAGCTGTGGCTTTAGGCAACCCTAAAAACATTTAAATATGTAATTATTATAATTTACAATTCCCTCAACTGCCCCCTAGACAGCAATTCCCAAACAGTGGTCTTTCCCCTATTCCCTGGCCCCTGTGAAGGAGCAGGGGGAGAACAGAATATTGCAGAGCATAAATCAGAATATTTAACAGATTCCTGGACCACAGGTCATGTCCAAGCCATGGGGATGGAGCACATTAATTAGGGTTAATTACCTGTTGCTGTCAGATAATGTCTGTGTGGAGGGACAGCACACAGGGAATGGCTTCCCACTGCCAGAGGGCAGGGCTGAGTGGAATATTGGGAAGGAATTGATGGTTGGGCAGAGAAGCTGTGGCTGCCCCTGCATCCCGGGGAGTGGCCAAAGCCAGGTTGGACAGGGCTTGGAGCAACCTGGGCTGGGGGAAGGTGACAAGTCTTTGTGGAAACCAGAACCTGCTCAAAGCCAAAATCCAACTCTCCAGCCCAAATTCTTCGGCTCCCCCTTCAGGAACCAGGAATTCAGAGCAATTCCATCAGCTTCCCACTTGGGCCAGGCAGGTTATTCCGAATTCGACCTTGCAAAGTGGGGCCTGAGGGAGCCCAGTCATGGAAGGGTTTGGGTGGCAGGGGAGGTTGAAGATGATCTCATTCCACACCCTGGATGGGCAGGGACACCTCCCACCATGCCAGGCTGTCCAAATCCGGTGATGGCAATGGAGACCCTTAAACCTCAGGCCACTTTCTTCCCTAAACACCAGCAGGGAATAAATAATAACTCCAGAATTCTGGAATTCTCTGAGCCCAGCAGAGACTGGGACTTCTATTCTGGGCAGGAGCTCCTTCAAACAGAGATCTCTGCTGAAATCCACCCTTTGCTGGTGGCACTCAGAGACCTGAGTGAGGAGACTGTCACGTTCCGGTGGCCACAGCTCAGAAAGGACATCAGGGGGGAAAAGGAAACTTGGAAAAGGTTCAGGAAAGAGCTCCGAGTGGAGTTTGAGCTCTGGGAAAGCTGCCATAAGAACCTCGAGCTAATAACTTCTCCAGGAGAAGGTTAAGAGGGGACTTGATCCCAGCCCCCAAGTACCTGTGTGGGGAGGAGGGGGTTGATAGCAGGCAGCTCTTTAATCAGCCAGCTGATGGTCCCAGTGTGAAATGCCAGATTCCAAAGCCAAATCCAGGCCTGGAATGAAATGGAAGCTTCCTGACAATGTGGGGGATTAACTCCACCTCGAGACACTCCAGGCTTTTGGTTGTTGGAGCTTTAAATCAAAGGTGTCTGTCAAGACTCTGGGTGGGATTCACATCCCTGGGACAGGAAAAGAGGAGTCCAGGAATTTGGTTATGGAGCACCACAGAGGGGACACTCCAGAGGACAGTTTGCTCCCCGGATTTTCAGTCTCTCCGTGTTTCCCCCCCCCTCTATTAACACGGGGACATGAGACAGGTCTTTCCACCTCTCAGGAGTTCATGGTTTCCCCCCTGAGAGCTGCTCGTGGTCAGTCCTCCAACCATCTTAGGGCCTGAACCCACCTGGCTCAGGGATCAACAGCATGGAATGGTTTGGGTGGGAAGGGACCTTAAAATTCATCCCATCCCACCCCCTGCCATGGTCAGGGACACCTTCCACTGTCCCAGGTTGCTCCAAGCCCCGTCCAACCTGCCCTTGGTCATTTCCAGGGATGGTGAAAGTTCACACTGGTCACATATTTATGTTGGAGGCTCCTCTAGACTTCCCAGCTTGCCATCCCTGTGCCTCAGTGAGGACAACCTGGAAGAGCTGAGGATCCAGGAGGGACCATTCCCCAGCCCTTGTGCCTTCCACACTAGTCCAGGGGCCCAGCTCCTTGAGCCTGCCCAAAGCCAGCCTGGAAAACCTTCAACTGCCTCTGCAGCTTCTGGGAATTTCCACATGGTTTGCAATCCAAGCTGCATTTACAGGAAAACTCCAACCCTGGGAGCACCCAGCTCCTGGAGAACTGGGAGAACACTCCAAGAAGGTGGCAGGGGAAGGTGGGAGGCCCCGTGGTTGGGATCATTTCCAAGGAAGTTTGGATACAAACGGCAGCTTAACGAGCAGCACTCGCATCCCTCAGGTCATCCATCCATCCCTCCATCCACCCGTGTCTGACGACTCTGCCCAGTGGCTGGAGGATCCATTCCCTTCATTAGTGCTTGGGAGACTCTCCAACACCCCTCCAGGGCTGGAGCTGCAGGCAGACAATCCCTTGGGATCCTTGGAAAACAGTATGGATGCTGCTGCCCTTCCTGCTGGCCTCTGCAAACTGAGCCTGAGCAAGACCCTCTGCAGGGGCACTTTGGCTTTGCCCGGGGTTGTGCCAGCCCCAAACTCCAAGGACATTCCAACCTCACCTGCCTTTCCTGTCTCTCAGCCCCAGGAATCCTACAGAGTAGCCAGGGAGATGTTGGGAGACGCTCCATTTCCCAGGGCACATTCCAAGCTGCAGCCGGAGCGATCCGTGCTTGGGGAATCCTTGGAGTTTTATAATTTCCATACAAAGCTCGGGCTGAGAGGGGGTTGTGGGACTTCTGGTTTTAAATAAGCTGATTTCCAGCCGGGTGTCCACTCAAACCCCCCTCCTTTCACTGTGCATTGATTTTAAGGCAGCTGAAAGTGCCTCAAATCTGCCTCACTTTGAGAAGCTGCAGCCGAACTGTTGGATCTGGCAACAATTCCCAGCTCCAGAGAGCTCCCAGGGCTCGGCTCAGCTGCCTGGCAGGGCAGGATCCCAGCACTCCCCTCTCCTCACTCGGTTAAGTCCCAGTTTTGGGGACGAGAGGGATCCATCCCACCCTGCAGCACAAACCCACCTTGGGGGGGCTTGGAAAAGCACCAGAGGGTGGGAGGGTGTTTGGGGACCATGGAAAGGGAAAGCAGCAGCTCCCACAGAGCTTCTTCCCTTCAGGGAATCAACCCAGAGTAGTTTGGGGTGCCTAATGTAGCAAAACCCTTACAATCAGCTGGAGCTGAGCAGGCCCAGCCAGGGCCATGTTTTTGGGCAAATCCCCGATTTCTCAGTGCACAAACACGTCTGAGAAACTGGAAAAGAGATTTGCTTCGGGTCACACCAAAGCACAAATATCTCCAACTTCTCAGAGCCATAAAAGTGTCACTGTGGGGTCAAACACAGCCCATCACCGGGCTCAAAATTAAATGTCTTCCTTTCCTCCATGAGCTTATTAAAAGCTCTTATTAAAAATAAAAATTAATATAAATTGTGAAAGAAAACTTTGGGGTTAAAAAGAATGAAATCGTAGAATAATTTAGGTTGGAAAAGATACTAAAGGTCATTAAGTCCAACTGTTCCCCCAGCCCTGCCAAGGCCACCCCTGGCCATGTCCCCAAGTGCCACATCCACAGGGATTTTAAGTTGCCCCAGGGATGGGGACTCCCCCCTACCCTGGGCAGCTGTGCCAGGGATGGACAACCCTCTCCAGGAGGGATTTCCCCACTATCCCCCCTGCCCTGGCCCAGCCTGAGGCCATTCCCTCCCCTCCTGTCCCTGTTCTCTGTCTTCCTGCATTTGGGAGCTTTCCAAGCACTCCAATTCCCTGCCAGCTGCTGGGAATGTCACCTGGAGAAGGGGGATGAATCCCAGGGCTCCTGAGGTGCTCCTGCTGGTGGCTGGTGGCTTTTGCAGACCAAACACACTGTGGGGCAGGCTGAGCAGCTCCAGGGCAGGAGCACCAGGGACCTGCCTCTGCCATCCCCCCACCTCGGGACAGGATAGAAGGGACGATAAAAAGGAGGTGGCATCACATTCCTCCTTGGTGTCTGGTTTTTGGGATGCTCAGATCCCAGTCCCCCCCGTGCAGGAAGCAGCAGCAGCAGCACAAAGAGGCAGAAATAAAGCTGTGAGACTGAACAGCAGGGAAAGGGGATGATAAAAAAGGTCTCTCCACACCCACCTCATGGTCCTTCCTGGAGATTTCCTGGAGTTTGCACCCTGGAGGATTTCCGGAGAGGCTCTTGCAGCAAGGTGGGAGCTGGTGCTGCCAGATGGCTCCAGGCAGCTCAGATCCCAGAGGATCATTAGCTCTGGGAACAGCTTTTCCCCTTGTTATAGCCATGGGAATTCAGGAAAACATCCCATATCCACCCCTAAAGGTCTGTGGATACACAGGACTTGGGATCTCTCAGACTGTCCCTCCCATACCCAAAACAGAGCAAGAAGTTGTCTGTGTTACCAATTTTTCCTTGATCCCAGCAGATCATTAGCTCTGGGAACAGCTTTTCCCCTTGTTACAGCCATGGGAATTCAGGAAAACATCCCATATCCACCCCCAAAGGGCTGTGGATACACAGGGTTTGGGATGGCTCCCAGGCTGTCCCTCCTGTACCTAAAGCAGAGGAGTAAAAAGTCTCCTTTGTTCCCAAATTTCAGTGATTGCACTTCATGATCCCTGAGGGTCCATTCCAATTCAGGACACTCCATGATTCCATGGAATGGGAATTCCCAAATCTCCATTGCTGTTTCCTCAATGCCAAAGTAACTCCCTCTTTTCCTCTCCATCCCAAACCCCTCCATGCTCAGCAGAGCTCTCCATGGTGGCTGTTGGAGACATCCCAGGAGAACCTGGAATCTGGGAACCCTCCTGATCCCTCACTAACACCCACAGAAGCTGAGCCCAAGACCCCTCAAAACCAGACCACAGACCCTCCTCAAGCCTCACTCTGGTGATTCCAAGCCCAATTCCACATCCATTGGGCTGGCTCCAGCTCAGGAGCCTCCTGGAATGCCCTGAGGGTCACCCTGCAGATCCTGGGCCAGCTTTGGCCTCGGCACCCCGTGAAGGAGCAGCCCAGTTTGCTGGGCCAAGCCTGGGCTCTGCTAAGCTCTGCCTTGGCAAAGCTGAGCCCAGTTAATCAGCCGGAGTGGGAAGAGGGAAATGGTTTCTATAAATAGATCCAGGAGCGCTCTGGGAGCAAAAGATGCCGTATAAAATCTCCCCCTCGGCATCAGCTGGGCTTTCCAGGCAGGGTTTGGAGGGGGGGGTTTCTCCCCTTCCAAATGATTTTTCCAGGCATCAGCTGATCTGGAGTTATCTGAGTGAATTTCCAGAAAGCTTGACCTGCTCTCCTTGCAGATTCCATAGTTTTTAATATGGCAAGCTGTGGAAATTTCTCAGCCCCAGTCAAGGGAGCTGTGAGGTTTTACTGCTCTGGGAGGGCTGGAATGGCTTATCCATCCACCAGATTCCCCAGGAAGAGCAAGGCCTAAGAACTGGGATGTTCAACAACAAACAGGAGGCCTAAACCAGTGACTGACACAGAGCAGATCTGTGTAAAACTGGGATTAGAGAGGCAGAACATTTTCCATGGAATTTCTGTTCCCCCCCTCCTTTAACAGGGGCTTGGACTGAAACACTGACTGCTTTAATGGGAACAAGAGTTTAATGGGAACAAGATTTAAGCCCAGCCTGGGCCAGGCATGTCAGAACTTGTGTCAGGACCCAGGATTTCCCCAAATTCCATCCTCACACTGAGATGATCCAATTGAAATGCCTAAAGTGGGACGCAGAGGTGTTAGAAGGCCACAATTCCCAGGGGGAGGGGCCCTTCCATGTGTCCATCCCATCGGAGGATATCAATCACTAATGATGAGAGTCCTCAAAAACTTAATGAAAAATCCCCTTTTGGAAACCTGGAGAGGAAAACCCAACCCTTTCCTCCCCCGGCCTCGGAGGGAGGAGGAATCTCCCTGTCTCCAACTCAGCTTGGAGGGCTAATTTTACCTTCCTAATACTCCTGCTGTAAGCAGTCAATGGAAAGTTGTGTCTCCAGCCGGAGCCTCATCTCACAAAGACAACTCCCCGCCTAAATCCTTTGGAACCTCTTTTTCCTTATGGAATCCTGCTGAAATTGCCCTAATTGCGCCCAAGATTATTGGGGAGGGGGACAAAGAGCCACTGGAATTGCAATAGTCCCAGTGCCTGAGGAAAACCCACCCCAGTAAAGGGGAGGGGGGTGGAGTTTCTCTTCCACTGCCCAGGCCAATTTCAACACAGAAAGCCCACCCAGGCTCTCCTGCTCCCACAAAACACTCCCAGTATTCCTGCAGCCTCTCCAGGAAGGAAAGGGGGTGGAAAAATTACGTCATGAGGCAGTTTCTGTCCCGTTTCCCTCTTATTTAAAGACATTTAATGCTACAAAGTGGAGGGAAGAGCCAGGATGGGCTCCAGGCAGAGAGGAGATGGCAGAGTGGACTCCATCCTGCTCTATTCCTGCCCTCTCCAGGGCTCAGGGGGAGCCATCCCACTTTTCCAGAGGAGGGAGGCTCTCTGTTCACCAGGAGCCACGTGGAGAGAACGAGGAGCAACAATTGGCACCGTGGGGAGTTCATTTTGATATAATAAATCCATTTCTTACAGTGAGAACCA
Source organism: Scytalopus superciliaris (assembly GCA_013400415.1). NCBI lineage: Eukaryota > Metazoa > Chordata > Aves > Passeriformes > Rhinocryptidae > Scytalopus > Scytalopus superciliaris. The sequence goes on from VXBX01004086.1 coordinate 355,265, forward strand.
TCAGGCAGAAATCCCTGAGGCATTAATCTTAATTAGATAATTAATTATTAAGAAGCTGTGGCTGCCCCTGGATCCCTGGCAGTGTCCAAGGGCAGGCTGGACAGGGCTTGGAGCAACCTGGGCTGGTGGGAGGTGTCCCTGCCCATGGCAGGGGGCACTGGATGGGATTTAAGATCTTTTCCAACCCAAACCATTCCATGATCCCATTCCCTGTTACCCTCAGCCTTGCAGTCAGTCTGGGCTCATCCCAGGGTGGAACAGGCCAAGAGGAAACATGAGCATGTGCCAGTCTGGTGTTGGAAAGGCCAAAACCCTTCCCAGTTCCCCCTTCTGGCACAGGGAGCCTCCATGGGATGCAGAAATTCCCTTTCCTTACCTGTGAAACCCAGCTGTAAACTGCTCTTGTCTGTTTGAGATGCACTTCCAGGAGAAATCTGTGAATCCCAGGATCCCTGGGGTTGGAAAAGCCCTCCCAGCCCATCCATCCCCCCCTGTGCCCGA